>JACTAK010000022.1:0-349155 GCA_014858625.1 Venturia carpophila
CCTAACCCTAACCCTAACCCTAACCCTAACCCTAACCCTAACCCTAACCCTAACCCTAACCCTAACCCTAACCCTAACCCTAACCCTAACCCTAACCCTAACCCTAGAGGTAATAGTTATAGTACCTTTATAATAAAGTATATATTTATATCCTCCGAGCGGAAGCCTTACTAGATATTAGTAGGGTTAATTATATTACTTTTACCCTAGGTATACTTAAGGAAGGTATATAGTAAGTAGAGTAAGAGAGGTAATAGTTATAGTACCTTTATAATAAAGTATATATTTATATCCTCCGAGCGGAAGCCTTACTAGATATTAGCTAGGTTAATTATATTATCCTTACCCTAGGTATACTTAAGGAAGACGGCCTTAATATAAGTAAAGAAGGCCTATATATAGTAACTAGTATATAGTAAGTAGAGTAAGAGAAGTAATATCTAGGCCTTATTAGTAGATATCTCTATTACGTCCTTAAATATATTAGTACGAAGCTCCTTATAAGGTATAGCTTTATATCCTTCTTAGTATATCCTTCTTAGTAGGTAGTATTAGCCTCTTTTATCTTTATCTAAGCCTTATTAGTAGATATCTCTATTACGTACTTAAATATATTAGTACGAAGCTCCTTATAATATAGTTTTATATTCTTCTTACTCGTAGGGTTGGTAGCCTTAGGTAGGTATTAGTAGATTTTACTCCTACGCTTAATTCTCTTTACTATAACTATTAGGAAACTATTAGGAAATCTTTTATATAATCTTTAAAGACCTAATCTTTAATTATAGACTAAAATAATCGGATAATTATAATAATTACGTTGTTAGTTTAGAGGTCTACGCTTAGAGTATTTTTTTATTAAATATTTAACTAAAAATATTTAAATTTCTAAGATTTTAAGATAAAAATAACTCCGCTCGATAGATTACTCTATAACTTCGTAAATCTTATAATACGTTACTTTAAAGTATCTCTAGCTACTTAGATATTTATTTTATTAATAATTTCTTACTCTATTCTTATTCTTTAATCTTATTATTCTCTTCTTAGTAATTACTAATACCCCTACCGCCGTAAATAAGTATAGATCTAATAGGTTCTAAATTCTAACCCTCTTTCTACCTAGAACTATACTAACTTAAATACTAACCCTCTTTTCTACCTATACCTATACTAGCCTTTACCGAAATTATTATAACCTCTTTATCCTCCTCCCTATTTATCTTATAACCCTTAGACCTACTTAGGGTCCCTAATAGGGCGGGTCTAAACCGACGGTTTTTAGATTAGGCTAGGGTAGGGCGGTATTTCGAGGCGGGTTATATAACTTAAAAGAAACCTAAACTAAACTATTAACCCGCCTAGACCCGCCCTATTAAAACGGGGCGGGTTTTCGTTACTATAATTAGAATTAAGGTCTTTAAATACTTATATCTCTAGATCTAATAGAATATATATTTTTATAACTATATATTCTTATTCTCTAGGTAATTCTCTATCTTTTAGATATTTAATATATAAATATAGTTATCTATAACTACCCTAGTAAGTCACGCTTTAAAACCGTTTAGACCTAAATAGGGCGGATTAGATTTAGTCTTATAACCTACCCTATTCCCCGCCCCACCCTATTAAAACCTAAAACCTAATAGGGTAGGTTTTAAATTCTAAAAACCGCCCCGAACCGCCCCATTAGGGACCCTAGACCTACTCCTATAAGTTAGTTAGAATAATATTTACTACTAGTAGACTATAACTAATACCGACGACTTCTATACTTAGTAGGTAGATATAGTATAGTATAAAACGGAGATATCTAAGCCTAAGTCTAAGCTTCCTAAATAGGGTAGAGAGACTTATACTATAAACCGCTCCTACTTTATTAAAGGCGCTTTACGTATAACTAGCGACCCTAAGATAATCTATACCCGATATAATAAGGTAATATAGTATATTAAACTAGGTAATAGATCTAGTACTATAATAGATTATATTTTAGGAAATAAGTATAAAGGTAAATTAGTAGTATAGGGACTAGTATAAATAACGGTCGAGGAGGGCTTTAGAGAAGAGGTAAGACTATTAGGAGACTATTAGGCTAAAAACCTTACTAATTAATCTTAGAAAAGCCGTAAAAAGAGAGAAATAGCCTAATCTAGAGACCTTAAGTCTTACCTTACTAACTTTACTAATTAGCTTATTTATATAATTATTAGGTATAAGTAGCTAATAATAACTATTAATAATATAGAGTTTATTCGACTTATAATATACGCTAACGAAGATATCGCCTTAAAACTAGTTTCCTTATTAACTATTACTAATAAAATCCTTTAAATACGTAATATTTCTAAGTATATAATCTGTTAGCGTCTTCCTCTAGTACTATAGAAGGTCTCTATTATACTTAATAGATAGTCTACTCCACGTAGGGATAGCTATATTACTATTAAAGTATACTAGGTTACTAATTAGTTAATATAGGAAGTAATAATTAGATTTAAACCCTACTATAGCTAGTATAAAGGGATAGAACTTGCGAAATATATCCTAGCTTAACTCTACCACTTCGAAATTACTAATAGGGTTATTATATTTACTATAGATAACGCGTTAAATAATAAGACTATAGCTAAGTTAGTAAATATAGCTATTAATTAGTTATATCGCTCCTCTAGGATCTAAAACGAGATTACCCTATACCTATATATCTCGTATATTATATAGTTAAGTTATAATAGTCTTCTTTCTAATATTAAAATTAGACTAATAAAGGATAAGTTTATTAAAAACTAGAAGGAAGAGAAGGAGAGAATAGCTATAGCTCTTATAAGAGGAGAGATTCCTACTAACTTATAGCGAGGTATAAGTTCCTAATAGTCCCCTAATAGTCTTAGTATCTCTAATTCCCTATTTAATTATATACCTTATCTAACTATACTATATAGCTTTTATATATAGTAGCTAAGACGTAATAGATTACGATCTTTATTAACTCTAGTAAAGTACGCTAGTTAGCCTTTAAGGCTATCTAAGAGATATAGTTTCGAACGTCGTACCCTTTATCTAAGAAGATTCGAATATTCTACTATATTTAAGATATTAAAATATAATAGGACTCTACCTTCTAAATACTAGTATACTTCTACTAGCTAAAAGATCCTATTATTATATATATATAGAGGTAATATGCGTATCTATATCTTAGCGATAATAAATAGGGCTAAGTCTAGTACCTTATTACTATCCTTCGTCCCTTTACTATATTTATAGTACTTATTAGTACGATAAAATTATCTACTCTCTATATAGTTTTCGATCTCTATAACCGTCTCTATAACTATATTAAGAATATATAATAGATACTAGAGAAGAAGACTCGTCGGTAGAAGGTAGAGATATATAAGGTATATATAAAGGTAAAGGAGAAACTATAGGTCTACTATAGTATAATATCTACTAGTTAGGCTAGAAAGCTATATAGTTTAGCTATTCTTTTTAACCCTTACTATAAGTTAGAGACCTAGTCTTAAGATAAGTAGGCTTTAGATTTAGATAATTCGTATAACTAGTAGGCGTTTTACTAGCGTAAGTTTAAGAAGCTTTACAATTAAGACTATACCTATTATATACCTACTTTACGCTAAAGAGAGCTACTATAACGTCTTTAGCGAAATAAGGTTAGTCTTAATACTATAATAGATTAACTATATATAGCTATAGACCCTATACCGCCGCCCTTATTATCTAGATATAGTAGGGAGGTAGTATCTAATAGATAAAAAGAGTTCGATAATTACCGCTTATAGAGTAAGTTTTTCCTTTTTCCTAATAGTCTCCTAATAGTCTCTAATATATTATAGACGAAGCTATAACGTACCTTAAAGACTCTTTCTCCTAATAGAAGTATATTAAGCTACGTTTTCCGTAGATCGCTATAATAGCTAGAGATATCTTTAGTATCTAGGCTACTAGTATTAGTATTAAGCGCGAGTTTAGTATCGCTAGTAACTACTAGTAGGATAATAGAACTTATAGTATAGTAGTCCTCTCTATACTTATAATTAATAACTACGAACTTAACGTTAAGTATAAAGTATATAAGTTAGATTACTACTTATTATAAGTAAAGATAGATAAGGTAAATAATAAGGAGATTAAGGATAAGTACTAGTAGGTAAGTAAGGTCCTTACTACGTTTATTAACTAACTATTAATTAGCTATAATAAGATTAGTAATAGGGAGGATTCTACTAACCCTAATAATAACCCCCTTTTAGATAATAAAGAGGAGTCTACTCCTATAGTAGGGACCCTCTACTATAGACTTTAGAGGGACGAGGAAGGATTATTAAGTAATAATCTAGAATTAGTTAAAGGTTCTAGTAGTCGAGTTAGTAGCTATCTATAAACCTATTACTAAGCTTAATTAGGTTATATACCTCTATCTATATACGTATCTTCGTATATATCTACTCGCCTATTAACTTACCTATTAACGCGTTAATTAACTCGTAATCGCCCCTCGCTTTAAAGAGATAGTAACTCGAGTCTTTATACTCTATAGAGAGGAAGGGAGTTATCTATATATAAGATTAAGGAGGATATTAATATTCCTAATAATAGGGAGCGTCTCTTAAAGCGGCGTCGTTAGGAAAAGTAGTTTAACTATTTAGCTATTAGGAGACTATTAGGAGACTATTAGGTATTCTATTTCTATAATAATATTTTTCTCTTTTTATAATAGAATAATCTTTTACTTCTAAGCTTTCGATTCTAAATATATATCTAAGGCTACCTTATACTAAGACTTTCTACTACTATATAATTAATCTACCTTACTTAGTAATACTCTAAAAAATATAGTTATATAACTTTTACCCCTACCTAACCTAACCTAAAGTAATAGGGTAAACCCGTACCTTAGCGGGTTAGGTTAGATTAGGTCTATAGAGTTAAGACCTACCTCTAAAACCCGACCTACCCCCCCCTAGTCGGGTAGGTTCTAGGTTTAACCCGCTCTATTAGGGGCCCTACTTAATATTACTTTACTAAAGGTAAACTTTATCCCCCTTTCTAAGAATAGGTTACTCTATTCTTTTCTAATTTACACGTGAGGCTATATATATATTTAGGAAGGTAATATCGTTTTTAGCTATTTATAAAGCTTACTTATCTCTAATACCTATACTATTACTTTAGTAGGTAATATTTATTAATCCTTAATATTAAATTAGGGTTCTCGTCTATAGTTAGTAAAGAATAGTAATATCTTAATTATATCTTAAATAGTTACGTTATACGCGAATACTATAAGAGGTAGTAATAATACCTAGTTACTTTAATCGTTATTAATATTAATACGTAGGTATTATTTAAGTATTTAATTTATTCTTTCCGTCTATCTATCCGTCTATAGGTAATAAGCTATTAATAAGCTTCTTCTAATCTTTAATATTTTATATAACTCTTCCTAGAAATATAATATAAATAGACTATCCCTATCTAAAATAATATTATTAGGTATACTATACTTACTTATAACGTCTTGTACGAATACTCCTATAAGGTATTATATATCGTATCGTTTAGAAAGTAGTATAAAGATTATATATTTAGTTAAATAATCTACTATAACTATAATATATTCGTACTAAATATTATCTAAGTTAAGAGAAGGTAGTAAAGGTCTAATAAAATCTATTAAAATAGTTTTCTACGTACCGTTAGGTACCTTATTAGGTTAGAGAAGTCTATAGGGTTTATACCTCTTATATTTAGCCTTCTTATAGAGAATATATTTCCTAACTTCCTTAAATACTTCCTATCGTATACGCGGGAAGTAGAAGGTATTTTAGAGTTAAAAAAGGATAATCTCTAGTTAATAGTAACCGTTAAGTAGAGATTTATATTATTATATAATATAGTATTTCCTAAGGCTTATAGGAAGATATACTAGGTTATTAAAGAGAAATAATCTATCTTTAATACGGGTATTCTAGTCCGCTAATTATAGATAGCCTTAGATATATAGGTCCTTTTATTAAGCGTCTTTTACTTCTTACTAGTAAGAAGGTTTTCTAGACTAAAGTAATAAGATCTAGTATATAAGTATATTACCTTCCTATTAGAATATAGCGTATTCGACTTTTCCTTTTTCTCCTACTATAAAGTCTTCTCTTCGACTTAATATATCGGCGTTTACGTTTTCCTTTCCTTTCTTATAAAGGATTTAGAAGTTATAAAATAATAGCTCTTCTAACTATCTTAATTACCGTCGATTTAATTCCTTTATAGTTATAAAATTCCTTAAGTTCTTATAGTTAGAATATACGGTTATTTTATATTTTACTCCTTTAAGATAATACTTCTAATATTAAAGGGTATTAACTATTACTATAAGTTCTTTATCTAATATAGAGTAGTTAATTTCTACTTTAAGGAATTTCTATATATAGTAAGCTACTAGTCTTAGCTTTCTACTTAAATCGGGCTAGCTAAGATATACTCTAAGTACTTAATTAGATATATCTACCTTAACTATAGCCGGTTTTTCTAGGTTAAATAATTATAGAATTAGTAGCGTTATTAGCCGTTCTTTAAGTAACTTAAAGGCCTTTTAAGCTTACTTATTCTATTTAAAGGTAATTCCCTTCTTTATTAATCCTATAAGGGGTTCTATAATCTCGGAAAAGCGTTTAATAAATTATTAATAGTAGTTTATAAAAGTATAGAATAACTATACTCCCTTAACGTTAGTAGGTACTAGCTAATTATTTACTTTCTTATAAATACCTAGGTCTACCTTAAGACCGGCTACTAAGATAATATATCTAACGAACTTAATTTATTACTAGTAGAACTCGCTTTTTAATAGTTTTAGCTATAAGTTATATTTATTTAGTACACGTAGGATAGTCCGAATATATTTAATATATTCTTTAAATATTTATAAGTAAACTAAAATATTATCTATATAAATAGATATAAACTTATCTAAGTACTCGCGAAGTATATTATTTATATAGACTTATAGTATTATAGAGGCGTTTATTAAACTAAAGGGTATAATAAGGTATTTATAGTACCTAAAATAAGAGTAAAATACTATTTTCTACTCGTCGCCTTCCTTAATCCTAATTTAATAAAAAGTAGTAGGAATATCGAGTTTTATAAACTATCTAGCTTTATAGAGTCTATTCCTTAACTCCTAGATTAAAGGTAGCGTATACGTATTCTTCTCTAAAATCTTATTTAGATATCTATAATTAATATATAATTATTATAAACTATCGGGTTTAGGTATAAAGAATATTCGATATCCTATAGGTAACGTAGATTCCTATATAAACCCCTTCTTTATAAAATTATTAATATATTTATAAAGGATCTTAAGCTAGTCCTCCCTTAGAGGGTAGATTTTAAACTTTCTTAGTTATTTATTTTTCTTTAGCTTTATCTCGTAATCCTATAGTTAGTATAGTAGAAGCGAATCCTTAAGTAATTCCTCTTTAAAAAGTTCCGTAAATTCCTAGTACTTATAGAGAATTTAGAATACTAGTCTATCCTCCTCTATCTAGAGATAATAGTAGTAAGCTACTTTAATAGATATAGGCCTTTTCTATAAAGGTCTTTTTCTCTATACTTTAGGGCGTATCCTAGCCTATATAGGATATCTTTAGTTTAGGAAACTAAGCGTAAGTTCTCCCTAATTAATATATAGATTATAAAGTTAAAGCTATAATAGACCTAAGATTAAATCTAAGTCTCTAATATTTATAATATTAAGAACTATTCTCTCCTTTCTACTCTATATAAATAGGGTAATATCTACTTTATAAATTACTATACCTCTATTAGAGTCGACTAGTCTTCTATTAGCGATCGTTAGGGAATATAGATATCTTTTTAACCGTAGAGGTATTACCTATTTATTTACTAAGTATTCGCTTAGAAGATTTCTATTCGCGCCTAAGTCGATAAAGGCCTATACTAGTATCTTAGGTATCCTAAGGTTATTTAAGAAATAAGACGCTTATTTAGGATTTAATAGAGGCCTCTCTACTATTAATCCTCCTCGTTTCCTAAATATTTATACTATTTACCTACTTACTTTATATTAACTATAATATCTAATTATTAGATAAAGTATCGAAGGTTCTTTATCCTATTTAGATAGTATAGGTAGGTAAAGTTAATATATACGTCTAGATAAAGGTCCTTATATTAATTATAATCCTAATTAATTACTTATATAATATCCTAAATAAAGTAATTAACCCTAAAGGTTAAGAAATCTAGATCTTTTCCCTTATCTTTACTAGATTCCTTAGAGCTTTCTAATAAAGACGAATCTCTATTATACTCTTCGTTATTATTAATAACTAATACTAGTATCTTCTATATATCCTAAAGAGTTTAATACTATAGAAGCTAGTATTTATTACTTAAGTAATAACTTATAGGTATTATAGTAGATATAATCCTTATTACTTTAGATATCCTTTATTTTATAATCTTACGTCTTATTATTATATTAATTTCTTCCCTATAGTAGGGGTAAAAAATCTAATCGACTTCTCCTAGATCTTTCTAGTCTTTATATTCCTAAAGGGGATATTCTATAACTATATACTAGTTCTTAGGTAGTATCTAGTAGAGATTATATTCCGAATTATCTCTAACTATTAGATAAGTACTAATAAGTTTAATTAAGGATATTATATTACTAACCCTAGTCTAATTTAGACGATACTCTAGTACTAGTAAACTAAGGCGTTTATAATATACCTTAGGTAATCCTAATAAAGAGCTTATTACTATAAGGTATACTTAAGGTATACTAGTAGTATTATTAGGGCTCCTAATAGGGCGGGTTAGGTTAGGGTTTTAGGGTATAGACTCGACCTAACTAGGGTTAGGTTAAATAAGGGGAGGGTCGGGTTATAGGTCGGGGAATTAAATTTTAACCTACCCGGCTTTTAGGTTAAACCCGAGGGTAAAAGCGTAACTTACTAGGGTATAAATAGTTAGATATATTAAGATTTAAATTAATAAAATAGTAGAGAAATACCTTAAAAATAAGTCTATAGCTTTAAAAATCAAGATATACCTATAGATCTAATAGAATTAAATAAAAACTAAAAATATACTAAAAATAGGCTAAAAAAACCCGACCCGTATATTAGGTTATAACCCGGCCTTAGCGGGGCCGGGTCGGTTTAGGTTTTTAGTAGTTAAACCCGCCCTAAAAACCTAACCCGACCCTAACCTAATAGGTAGGTTTTAGATTTAACCTAATCTATTAGGAGCCCTAAGTATTATACGTTCCTTATCTACTAGGGTAGTAACCTAACCCTTCTTTCTTAGAGAGGTATATTTTATAGCTATTATTATAGTAAGCTATTTAACTAAGGATATTATAGTTTAGTACTACTTCTTTAGACTAGATTAAGTTAAGATATCCTAAACCTATTAGAGGGTTTCTAAATTATTACCCCTAATTTACGAAACGTCCGTCGTTATTCTTTTTTAGCTATTAATACTTATTTATATAATATCCTAGTTTTCTATAGTTATAGTATTTCTCTTTCTAACCTATACCTTTCTTAAATCCTCTTAGAGTACTTTAGATCTTATTAAGCTCTATTAGTTAAGGTCTATATAGATTAACTTATTAAACCCTAGTATTCGCGCGGTTATTATTTCTATTTCCTTAATAAGAACTAACTCCCTTTCTCTAGAGTTTTCTTTTAAATAAGCGGTTATTAATCTTAATTAACGTTTTAATTATTAAGTATAGGTCCTAAGGCTAATCTTCTTTTCTACTAATTTTATCTTTTATATCTTCCTTAAGCTTATTATAATACCGACTAAGTAGAGCCTTACTTAGGGCTCCTAATAGGGCGGGTTAGGTTGGGGTTTTAGGGTATAGACTCGACCTAACTAAGGTCGGGTTAAATAAGGGGAGGGTTAGATTATAGATTAGGGAATTAAATTTTAACCTACCTAGCTTTTAGGTTAATATTACGCGGAGGCTATAGCTCGAGTAATATAGTAGGGTTGGGATTAGCTATCCTATATAGTAGTAATAAAGTAGTCGGGTAATAATATCGTATTATATAAGTAAAGCGAAGCTTGCGAGATATAAGAGTTATAGATTATACTAAGTAACTAAAGTAATAGCGAAGTAACGGAAGAGTAGAACTACGAGACCTTTAAGGGAGTAAAGTCTCGTCTATATATAGAGATTTTATCCTAAAGCTCGCGAGGCTCGTTTTCTTAAGAATAAGCCGAACGAGCTAAAAGCTTAATAGGCTTATTCCGCTAATATTAAGATAAATAAGCTAAAAGCTTAACTAGCTTATTTTACTAAGAATAATCTAAACGATCCTTCCTACGTGACCTAGACCCCGTCCATTTACTAATTAGCTTCTAGAATAGACTATATATAATATAGCCCTCCTTCTTAGTAAGCTAGTCCTATAGCGATTACTTAAGTAGTAATAAAACCCCGCGCCCCGAAGTTAAAGATAACTTCGAAAGCTTTAACTAAATAAAAGCGTATTACTAAAGAAATATCCGAACTCGGATAACCTACTATTTTCTCCTATTAATATTGTTTCGAAAATAATAGATAGTATATTATTATACCCTCTAGCCGATTAATAAAATACGTCTTATACGCAAAGTTAGGAAAGCCTTATATTAAGGTATCGTAGTCGTCGCTAGACGATACTAGGGAAAAGAAGGAAAAATAAATCGCGGAGGATAAAGAGAAATTATTATTAGTAAATAAGTCGGCGAATTAAGCGATTACCTAATTAATAGCTAAGGTTTCTTATTAGTAGTAGAAGTAGTCCGAGCTACTTACTTATATACGGCGGAACGAAACTATCTTATAGTTAGCTTAAGAGAGAGCGAAGGTAAAAATAATTTATCTTCTTAAGGAACTTAAGGAGGAGAAGAAGGAAGAGAGGGATTATAAGCGAAGGTAAGGTAAGGTAGTTAGCCCTAAGCCTTCTAATTTCGCGTCCTTACTTTCTCCTAGTTTAGGGATAGTAGACTAGACTACTCTAGATTTACCTAATAGTAATCCTTTAGAGCTTAGAGAGAGTTCGATAAGTATAATATAGATTCCTAAGTATTTTCCGAGGTAGGGTAACCTTTCTATTTAACGAGGTATTTATACTAACGTCTAACTATAGCGTAGTCGACAATTATCTCGATTTTATATTCCGGTTCGAGTTAGTTTCCTTAGAGTTCGGTTTTATAATCTAGAGGGGCGTCCTTATCTACTAGCTTAAGTAGCGAGATATAGAATACTAGGTATACTCGTATTCCCTTTAGTAGCTTAAGTTTATAATTAACGGCTCCCTTAACTTCTTCGATTTTAAACGCTCTAAGTTTCTGGAAATCTAGTTTCTCGCTAGGTCACTTTATCTTAATATTATATTACTAAAGGTAAACTTTATCCCCCTTCCTAAGAATAGGTCCCTCTATTCTTTTCTAATTTGCACGTAAGGCTATACGTATATTTAGGAAGGTAATATCGTTTTTTAGTTATCTATAAAGTTTACTTATCTCCGATACCTATACTATCGCTTTAGTAGGTAACATTTATTAACCCTCAATATCGAATCGGGGTTCTCGTCCGTAGTTAGTAAAGAATAGTAATATCTTAATAGTATCCTAGATTATTACGTTATACGCGAATACTATAAGTAGTAGTAGCGATACCTAGTTACTTTAATCGTTATTAATATAAATACGTAGGTATTATTTAAGTATTTAATTCATTCTTTCCGTTTATCTATCCGTTTATAGGTAATAAGCTATTAATAAGCTTCTTCTAATTTTTAATATTTTATATAACTCCTCCTAGAAGTATAATATAAATAGACTATCCCTATCTAAAATAATATTATTAGGTATACTATGCTTACTTACGACGTCTCGTACGAATACTCCTATAAGGTATCGTATATCGTATCGTTTAGGAAGTAGTATAAAGATTATATACTTCGTTAAACGATCTACTATAACTATAATATATTCGTACTAAATATTATCTAAGTTGAGAGAAGGTAGTAATAGTCTAATAAAATCTATCGAGATAGTTTTCCACGTACTATTAGGTGCCTTATTAGGTTGGAGAAGTCCGTAGGGTTTATACCTCTCGTATTTTACCTTCTTATAGAGAATATATTTCCTAACTTCCTTAAATACTTCCTATTGTATACGCGGGAAGTAGAAGGTATTTTAGAGTCGAGAAAGAATAATCTCCGGTCGGTAGTAACTGTTAAGTAGAGATTTATATTGTCGTATAATATAGCGTTTCCTAAGGCTTGCGGGAAGATATACTAGGTTATTAAAGAGAAATAATCTATCTTTAATATAGGTATTCTAGTCCGCTAATTGTAGGTAGTCTTAGATATATAGGTCCTTTTATTAAGCGTCTTTTACTTCTTACTAATAAGAAGGTTTTCTAGACTAAAGTAATAAGACTTAGTATATAAGTATATTACCTTCCTATCGGAATAAAGCGCGTTCGACTTTTTCTTTTTCTCCTACTATAAAGTCTTCTCGTCGACTTAATATATTAGTATTTACGTTTTCCTTTCCTTTCTTATAAAGGATTTAGAAGTTATAAGATAATAGCTCTTCTAACTATCTTAATTACTATTAATTTAATTCCTTTATAGTTATGAAATTCCTTAAGTTCTTATAGTCGGAATATACCGTTATCTTATATTTTACTCCTTCGAGATAATACTTCTAATATTTAAAGGTATTAACTATTACTATAAGTTCTTTATCCGATATAGAGTAGTTAATTTCTACTTTAAGGAATTTTCTTATATAGTAAGCTACTAGTCTTAGCTTTCTACTTAAATTAGGTTAGCTAAGGTATACTCTAAGTACTCGATCGGATATATCCGCCTCTACTATAGCTAGCTTTTCTAGGTTAAATAATTATAGAATCGGTAGCGTCGTTAGCCGTTCTTTAAGTAACTTAAAGGCCTTTTAAGCTTACTTATTCTATTCGAAGGTAATCCCCTTCCTTATTAATCCCGTAAGGGGTTCTACAATCTCGGAAAAGCGTTCGATAAATTATCGATAGTAATTCGCGAAAGCGTGGAATAACTATACTCCTTTAACGTTTATAGGTACTAGCTAATCGCGTACTTTCTTATAAATACCTAGGTCTACTTTAAGACCGGTAGCCGAGATAAAATATCTAATAAACTTAATTCGTTACTAGTAGAACTCGCTTTTTAATAGTTTTAGCCGTAAGTTATATTTCTTTAGTACACGTAGGATAGTCCGAACGTATTTAACGTATTCTTCGAACGTTCGTAAGTAAACTAAAATATTATCTATATAAATAGATATAAACTTGTCTAAGTACTCGCGAAGTATATTATTTATATAGGCTTATAGCGTTATAGGGGCGTTTATTAAACTAAAGGGTATAATAAGGTATTTATAGTACCTAAGACGAGAGCGAAATGCTATTTTCTACTCGTCGCCTTCCTTAATCCTAATTCGATAAAAAGTAGTAGGAATATCGAATTTTATAAACTATCTAGCTCTATAGAGTCTATCCCTTAACTCCTAGATTAAAGGTAGCGTATACGTATTCTTCTCTAAAATCTTATTTAGATATCTATAATCGATATATAATCGTTATAAACTATCGGGTTTAGGTATAAAGAATATCGGATATCCCGTAGGTAACGTAGACTCCCGTATAAACCCCTTCTTCGTAAAATTATTAATATATTTACGAAGGATCTTAAGCTAGTCCTCCCTTAGAGGATAGATTTTAAACTTTCTCGGTTATTTATTCTCCTTTAGCTTTATCTCGTAATCCTATAGTTAGTATAGCGGAAGCGAATCCTTAAGCGATTCCTCTTTAAAAAGTTCCGCGAATTCCTAGTACTTATAGGGAATTCGGAATACTAACCTATCCTCCTCTATCTAGAGATAATAGTAGTAAGCTACTTTAACGTATATAGGCCTTTTCTATAAAGGTCTTTTCCTCTATACTCTAGGGCGCATCCTAGCCTATATAGGATATTATTAGTCTAGGAAACTAAGTATAAGTTTTCCCTAGTTAATATACGGATTATAAAGTTAAAGCTATAGTAGACCTAAGATTAAATCTAAGTCTCTAATATTCGTAACGTCGAGAACTATTCTCTCCTTTCTGCCCTATATAAATAGGGTAACGTCTACTTTATAAATTACTATACCTCTATTAGAGTCGACTAGTCTTCTATTAGCGATCGTTAGGGAATATAGATACCTTTTCGACTATAGAGGTATTACCTATTTATTCGCTAAGTACTCGCTTAGAAGATTCCTATCGGCGCCTAAGTTAATAAAGGCCTATACTAGTATATCGTCGATCTTTACTTCGACTAGTATCTTAGGTATCCTAAGGTTATTTAAGAAATAAGGCGCTTATTTAGGATTTAATAGAGGCCTCTCTACTATTAATCCTTCTCGTTTTCCGAATATTTATACTATTTACCTACTTAATTCGTATTAACTACGATATCTAATCGTCGGATAAAGTATCGAAGGTTCTTTATCCTATTTAGATAGTATAGGTAGGTAAAGTTAATATATATATCTAGATAAAGGTCCTTATATCAATTATAGTTCTAATTAATTACTCGTATAATATCCTAAATAAAGCGATTAACCCTAAAGGTTGAGAATTCTAGATCTTCTCCCTCGCCTTTACTAGATTCCTCGGAGCTTCCTAACGAAGACGAATCCCTATTATATTCTTCGTCGTCGTTAATAATCGATACTAGTACCTTCTATATATCCTAAAGACTTTAGTATTATAGAAGCTAGTATTTATTATTTAAATAATAACTTACGGGTATATACCTATAGTAGATATAATCCTTATTACTTTATATATCCTTTATTTTTATAATCTTACGTCTTATAGTTATATTAATTTCTTCCCTATAATAGGGGTGAAAAATCTAATCGACTTCTCCTAGATCTTTCTAGTCTTTATATTCCTAAAGGGGATATTTAGTAACTATATACTAGTTCTTAGGTAGTATCTAGTAGAGATTATATTCTAGATCGTCTCTAACCGTTAGATAATTACTAATGAGTTTAATTAAGGATATTATATTACTAACTCTAGTCTAATTTAGACTATACTCTAGTACTAGTAAACCGAGGTATTTATAGTATACCCTAGGTAACCCTAATAAAGAACTTATTACCGTAAGGTATCCTCGAGGTATACTAGTAGTATTATAAGTTCCTCGTCTACTAGGGTAGTAACCTAATCCTTCTTTCTTAGAAAGATATATTTTATAGCTATCGTCGTAGTAAGCTATCTAACTAAGGATATTATAGTTTAGTACTACTTCTTTAGACTAGATTAAGTTAAGATATCCTAAACCTACTAGAGGGTTTCTAAATTATTAACCCTAATTTACGAAACGTCTATTATTATTCCTTTTTAGCTATCGACACTTATTTACGTAATATCCCGGTTTTCTATAGTTAAAGTATTTCCCTTTCTAACCTATACCTTTCTTAAATCCTCTTAGAGCGCTTTAGATCTTATTAAGCTCTATTAGTTAAGGTCTATATAGATTAACTCGCCGAACCCTAGTATTCGCGCGGTTATTATTTCCATTTCCTCGATAAAAACTAACTCCCTTTCTCTAAAGTTTTCTTTCGAATAGGCGGTTATCGATCTTAATTAATATTTTAATTATCGAGTATAGGTCCTAAGGCTAATCTTCTTTCCTACTAATTTCGTCCTTAATATCTTCCTTAAGCCTATTATAATATCGACTAAGTAGAGCCTTACTTCTCTAATTAAGGTATATAGTAATGCGCTAGAAGTATATAGAATAATCCGCTACTAAGGTATACTATCGTAAAGCCTTAATTTCCCGTTCGGTAATTCTTTTCTTATTGACGTTTCTAAAGGTCATTCGCAATTCTCTTATAAACTCGTCGTAAGAGAGAAAGATCTATTAGTATACGGAACTATTAGGATCCTTAAGATATTTATTAAGGCGGTCCTTAAATAATACGTAGGCCGTTCCTCTTATATAACTAATAACGAATATAATTCTCTTCTCCTAAGTAGTAAACTTAGAGGCGTTCTAGTATATATAAAAGTTATATTAGGTAAGGAATATTTTAAGCTTTCCGCGCTCGCCCTTAAATATCTTAGGTAGGTTAACCTTAGCTTTATTTCTATTATTATAGGTTTCGACTCGTCCCGAAGAACTAGGTATAACTTAAGGTACTATTTCTTCTTTATAGATTAATTCCTCTATTTCCTCGTCGTAATTAGATTCTAATTCTTCTTTATTCTCTAATTCTAATTCCTCGATTCGTTACTTCCGAGCTGGAGGTAGTAGAGGTATAGGAGGTATTAAGTCCTTTCGTTTTCCCTAACTTCCTAACGAAATAGTAGATATAGACTACTTTCTTTCGATACTACTATATAGAGTAGTAGTTCTACTATATTACGCGGAGGCTATAGCTCGAGTAATATAGTAGGGTTAGGATTAGCTATCCTATATAGTAGTAATAAAGTAGTCGGGTAATAATATTATATTATATAAGTAAAGCGAAGCTTACGAGATATAAGAGTCGTAGATTATACTAAGTAACTAAAGTAATAGCGAAGTAACGGAAGAGTAGAACTACGAGACCTTTAAGGGAGTAAAGTCTCGTCTATATATAGAGATTTCATCCTAAAGCTCGCGAGGCTCGTTTTCTTAAGAATAAGCTAAATAAGCTAAAAGCTTAATAGGCTTATTCCGCTAATATTAAAATAAATAAGCTAAAAGCTTAACTAGCTCATTTTACTAAGAATGATCTAAACAATCCTTCCCACGTGACCTAGACCCCGTCCATTCACTAATTAGCTTCTAGAATAGACTATATATAATAGTTAAACCTAAGAGTAAAAGCGTAACTTACTAGGGTATAAATAGTTAGATATATTAAGATTTAAATTAATAAAATAGTAGAGAAATACCTTAAAAATAAGTCTATAGCTTTAAAAATTAAGATATACCTATAGATCTAATAGAATTCTATAAAAACTAAAAATATACTAAAAATAGGCTAAAAAAACCCGACCTATACGTTAGGTTATAACCCGGCCTTAGCGGGGCCGGGTCGGTTTAGGTTTTTAGTAGTTAAACCCGCCCTAAAAACCTAACCCGACCCTAACCTAATAGGTAGGTTTTAGGTTTAACCCGACCTATTAGGAGCCCTAGGCTTATTCTACTAATATTAAGATAGTTAAGCTAAAGGCTTAACTAGCTTATTTTACTAAGAATAATCTAAATAATCCTTCTATATAACCTAGACCTTATCTATTTACTAATTAGTTCCTAGAGTAGACTATATATAATAAGGTCTTAGCTTATACTAGTATAAACTATAGTATAGGTCTTAATCTATACTATTTACTATAGGCTATAGTCTATAATAAAGATAGAATAAAAGTCTAAAGATATTACCTAAAGAACTAAGGTAATAGTAACTACTATAATAAAAATAATATAATAATATATACTATATATAGTTTCTTTAAATATCTATCTTAGTATTAATAATAGTTAATATTAGATATTTAGCTTAACTTCTAAATATTAATAGAGTTACTATTATTATTAATATTTAATAGTAATAGTAGTAGTAGTATTTATTACTATTTTCTAGCTTATTATTCTAAGAATAATATACTTTAATTATATATCTATATTATCTATATTATCTATATTATCTATATTATCTATATTATCTATATTACCTATATTATCTTCATTATCTATATTATTAATATAATTAATATAATTAATATAATTAATATAATTAATATAATTAATATAATTAATATAATTAATATAATTAATATTATCTATATAATCTATATAGTTATTTTTACTATATATAAGGAACTAGGAGGTAGCTTTACTATATACTACGTTACGCCTATATATATACTATAGTACGCTAGGCGAGACCTACTAAGGCGCCTACCTTTAGGCTATATAGAGGGTAGAAACCTCTTTAGCTATTAGTCTTACTACGAATTTATCTTTACTATATTTACTATTACCTAGTCTTATAATTCTAATAGCTCTTAATTTAGAGTAGATCTAGTAAAGATAATATTAAAAACTATAAGAAATACGCGTACTAGAAGCTAGACTCCTATAGTAGGGTTAAGCGCTTTATAGAAGCGTAGGTAAAGTCTATTAACCCTAGAAGAGGAGGACTAAGAAAGAGAAGAATAAGTAGTTAACGTAGCCTTAGAAAAGGCTAGACGTACGCTTATAGTCTAGGAGAAATAGGCGGAGCTTATACGTCTCCTTATAGAAGTAGATAACTTAGAGGCTACTATTAGCGTAGTAAGTATATAAAGCGATAGCGAGCTATACGTCTCCGCGCTAATACGATTATATAAAGAATTATAGCCCGAAAAATTATAGTTATATAAAGGTAAAAGTATATGTATATACCGCGAGTAGATATATAGCGCTAAGAATACGTTTTACTTAGTACTAAATATATTCTTAACTAAGATCTCTAAGATTACCTATACCCTATAGTTTATAAAGGGTACGCCTTATAGTTTATAGACTAAGAAGGAATATACCCTAGAAGAGAGCTATTACGCGGAGGCTATAGCTCGAGTAATATAGTAGGGTTAGGATTAGCTATCCTATATAGTAGTAATAAAGTAGTCGGGTAATAATATCGTATTATATAAGTAAAGCGAAGCTTACGAGATATAAGAGTTATAGATTATACTAAGTAACTAAAGTAATAGTAAAGTAATAGAAGAGTAGAACTATAAGACCTTTAAAAGAGTAAAGTCTCGTCTATATATAGAGATTTTATTCTAAAGCTCGCGAGGCTTATTTTTTTAAGAATAAGCTAAATAAGCTAAAAGCTTAATAGGCTTATTCCGCTAATATTAAGATAAATAAGCTAAAAGCTTAACTAGCTTATTTTACTAAGAATAATCTAAACGATCCTTCCCACATGACCTAGACCCCGTCTACTTACTAATTAGCTTCTAGAATAGACTATATATAATATAGCCCTCCTTCTTAGTAAGCTGGTCCTATAGCGATTACTTAAGTAGTAATAAAACCCCGCGCCCTAAAGTTAAAGATAACTTCGAAAGCTTTAACTAAATAAAAGCGTATTACTAAAGAAATATCCGAACTCGGATAATCTACTATTTTCTCCTATTAATATTATTTCGAAAATAATAGATAGTATATCGTTATACCCTCTAGCCGATTAATAAAATGCGCCTTATACGCAAAGTTAGGAAAGCCTTATATTAAGGTATCGTAGTCGTCGCTAGACGATACTAGGGAAAAGAAGGAAAAATAAATCGCGGAGAATAAAGAGAAATTATTATTAGTAAATAAGTCGTCGAATTAAGCGATTACCTAATTAATAGCTAAGGTTTTTCGTCGGTAGTAGGAGTAGTCTAAGCTACTTACTTATATATAGTAGAACGAAACCGTCTTATAGTTAGCTTAAGAGAGAGCGAAGGTAAAAATAATTTATCTTCTTAAGAAACTCGAGGAGGAGGAGAAGGAAGAGAGGGATCGTAAGCGAAGGCGAGGTAAAGTAGTTAGCCCTAAGCCTTCTAATTTCGCGTCCTTACTTTCTCCTAGTTTAGGGATAGTAGACTAAACTACTCTAGATTTACCTAATAGTAATCCTTTAGAGCTTAAAGAGAGTTCGATAAGTATAATATAGGTTCCTAAGTATTTTCTAAGGTAGGGTAACCTTTCTATTTAACGAGGTATTTATACTAACGTCTAACTATAGCGTAGTCGATAATTATCTCGATTTTATATTCCGGTTCGAGTTGGTTTCCTTAGAGTTCGATTTTATAATCTAGAGGGGCGTCCTTATCTACTAGCTTAAGTAGCGAGATATAGAATACTAGGTATACTCGTATTCCCTTTAGTAGCTTAAGTTTATAATTAACGGCTCTCTTAACTTCTTCGATTTTAAACGCTCTAAGTTTCCGGAAATCTAGTTTCTTACTAGGTTACTTTATCTTAATATTACGTCGCTAAAGGTAAACTTTATCCCCCTTCCTAAGAATAGGTCCCTCTATTCTTTTCTAATTTACACGTAAGGCTATACGTATATTTAGGAAGGTAATATCGTTTTTTAGTTATTTATAAAGTTTACTTATCTCCGATACCTATACTATCGCTTTAGTAGGTAATATTTATTAACCCTTAATATTAAATCGGAGTTCTCGTCCGTAGTTAGTAAAGAATAGTAATATCTTAATAGTATCCTAGATTATTACGTTATACGCGAATACTATAAGTAGTAGTAGCGATACCCAGTTACTTTAATTATTATCGATATAAATACGTAGGTATTATTTAAGTATTTAATTTATTCTTTCCGTTTATCTATCCGTTTGTAGGTAATAAGCTATTAATAAGCTTCTTCTAATTTTTAATATTTTATATAACTCCTCCTAGAAGTATAATATAAATAGACTATCCCTATCTAAAATAATATTATTAGGTATACCGTGCTTACTTACGACGTCTCGTACGAATACTCCTATAAGGTATCGTATATCGTATCGTTTAGGAAGTAGTATAAAGATCGTATACTTCGTTAAACGATCTACTATAACTATAATATATTTGTACTAAATATTATCTAAGTTAAGAGAAGGTAGTAATAGTCTAATAAAATCTATTAAGATAGTTTTCCACGTACTATTAGGTACCTTATTAGGTTGGAGAAGTCCGTAGGGTTTATACCTCTCGTATTTTACCTTCTTATAGAGAATATATTTCCTAACTTCCTTAAATACTTCCTATCGCATACGCGGGAAGTAGAAGGTATTTTAGAGTCGAGAAAGGATAATCTCCGGTCGGTAGTAACCGTTAAGTAGAGATTTATATTATTATATAATATAGCGTTTCCTAAGGCTTGCGGGAAGATATACTAGGTTATTAAAGAGAAATAATCCGTCTTTAATATAGGTATTCTAGTCCGCTAATTATAGGTAGTCTTAGATATATAGGTCCTTTTATTAAGCGTCTTTTACTTCTTACTAATAAGAAGGTTTTCTAGACTAAAGTAATAAGACTTAGTATATAAGTATATTACCTTCCTATTGGAATAAAGCGCGTTCGACTTTTTCTTTTTCTCCTACTATAAAGTCTTCTCGTTAACTTAATATATCGGCGTTTACGTTTTCCTTTCCTTTCTTATAAAGGATTTAGAAGTTATAAGATAATAGCTCTTCTAACTATCTTAATTACCGTCGATTTAATTCCCTTATAGTTATAAAATTCCTTAAGTTCTTATAGTCGGAATATACCGTTATCTTATATTTTACTTCTTCGAGATAATACTTCTAACGTTTAAAGGTATTAACTATTACTATAAGTTCTTTATCTAATATAGAGTAGTTAATTTCTACTTTAAGGAATTTTCTTATATAGTAAGCTACTAGTCTTAGCTTTCTATTTAAATCGGGTTAGCTAAGGTATACTCCGAGTACTCGATCGGATATATCCGCCTCTACTATAGCTAGCTTTTCTAGGTTAAATAATTATAGAATCGGTAGCGTTATTAGCCGTTCTTTAAGTAACTTAAAGGCCTTTTAAGCTTACTTATTCTATTCGAAGGTAATCCCCTTCCTTATTAATCCTATAAGGGGTTCTATAATCTCGGAAAAGCGTTCGATAAATTATCGATAGTAATTTATAAAAGCGTAGAATAACTATACTCCTTTAATATTTATAGGTACTAGCTAATCGCGTACTTTCTTATAAATACCTAGGTCTACTTCGAGACCGGTAGCTGAGATAAAATATCTAACGAACTTAATTCGTTACTAGTAGAACTCGCTTTTTAATAGTTTTAGCTATAAGTTATATTTCTTTAGTACGCGTAGGATAGTCCGAACGTATTTAACGTATTCTTCGAACGTTCGTAAGTAAACTAAAATATTATCTATATAAATAGATATAAACTTATCTAAGTACTCGCGAAGTATATTATTTATATAGGCTTATAGCGTCGTAGGGGCGTTTATTAAACTAAAGGGTATAATAAGGTATTTATAGTACCTAAGACGAGAGCGAAATACTATTTTCTACTCGTCGCCTTCCTTAATCCTAATTTAATAAAAGGTAGTAGGAATATCGAATTTTATAAACTATCTAGCTCTATAGAGTCTATCCCTTAACTCCTAGATTAAAGGTAGCGTATACGTATTCTTCTCTAAAATCTTATTTAGATATCTATAATCGATATATAATCGTTATAAACTATCGGGTTTAGGTATAAAGAATATTAGATATCCTATAGGTAACGTAGACTCCTATATAAACCCCTTCTTCGTAAAATTATTAATATATTTACGAAGGATCTTAAGCTAGTCCTCCCTTAGAGGATAGATTTTAAACTTTCTCGGTTATTTATTCTCCTTTAGCTTTATCTCGTAATCCTATAGTTAGTATAGCGGAAGCGAATCCTTAAGTAATTCCTCTTTAAAAAGTTCCGCGAATTCCTAGTACTTATAGGGAATTTAGAATACTAACCTATCCTCCTCTATCTAGAGACGATAGTAGTAAGCTACTTTAACGTATATAGGTCTTTTCTATAAAGGTCTTTTCCTCTATACTCTAGGGCGTATCCTAGCCTATATAGGATATCGTTAGTCTAGGAAACTAAGCGTAAGTTTTCCCTAGTTAATATACGGATTGTAAAGTTAAAGCTATAGTAGACCTAAGATTAAATCTAAGTCTCTAATATTTATAACGTTAAAAACTATTCTCTCCTTTCTACCCTATATAAATAGGGTAACGTCTACTTTATAAATTACTATACCTCTATTAGAGTCGACTAGTCTTCTATTAGCGATTATTAGGGAATATAGATACCTTTTCGACCGTAGAGGTATTACCTATTTATTCGCTAAGTACTCGCTTAGAAGATTCCTATTAGCGCCTAAGTTAATAAAGGCCTATACTAGTATATCGTCGATCTTTACTTCGACTAGTATCTTAGGTATCCTAAGGTTATTTAAGAAATAAGGCGCTTATTTAGGATTTAATAGAGACCTCTCTACTATTAATCCTCCTCGTTTCCCGAATATTTATACTATTTACCTACTTACTTCGTATTAACTACGATATTTAATCGTTAGATAAAGTGTCGAAGGTTCTTTATCCTATTCGGATAGTATAGGTAGGTAAAGTTAATATATATATCTAGATAAAGGTCCTTATATTAATTATAGTTCTAATTAATTACTCGTATAATATCCCGAATAAAGCGATTAACCCTAAAGGTTAAGAATTCTAGATCTTCTCCCTCGCCTTTACTAGATTCCTTAGAGCTTCCTAACGAAGATAAATCCCTATTATATTCTTCGTTATTATTAATAATTAATACTAGTACCTTCTATATATCCTAAAGATTTTGGTGTTATAGAAGCTAGTATTTATTATTTAAATAATAACTTACGGGTATATACCTATAGTAGATATAATCCTTATTACTTTATATATCCTTTATTTTTATAATCTTACGTCTTATAGTTATATTAATTTCTTCCCTATAATAGAGGTGAAAAATCTAATCGACTTCTCCTAGATCTTTCTAGTCTTTATATTCCTAAAGGGGATATTCGGTAACTATATACTAGTTCTTAGGTAGTATCTAGTAGAGATTATATTCCGGATCGTCTCTAACCGTTAGACAATTGCTAATAAGTTTAATTAAGGATATTATATTACCAACTCTAGTCTAATTTAGACTATACTCTAGTACTAGTAAACCGAGGTATTTATAGTATACCCTAGGTAACCCTAATAAAGAACTTATTACCGTAAGGTATCCTCGAGGTATACTAGTAGTATTATAAGTTCCTCGTCTACTAGGGTAGTAACCTAATCCTTCTTTCCTAGAAAGATATATTTTATAGCTATTATCGTAGTAAGCTATCTAACTAAGGATATCGTAGTTTAGTACTACTTCTTTAGACTAGATTAAGTTAAGATATCCTAAACCTACTAGAGGGTTTCTAAATTATTAACCCCGATTTGCGAAATATCTATTATTATTCCTTTTTAGCTATCGATACTTATTTACGTAATATCCCGGTTTTCTATAGTTAAAGTATTTCCCTTTCTAACCTATACCTTTCTTAAATCCTCTTAGAGCGCTTTAGATCTTATTAAGCTCTATTAGTTAAGGTCTATATAGATTAACTCGCCGAACCCCGGTATTCGCGCGGTTATTATTTCTATTTCCTCGATAAGAACTAACTCCCTTTCTCTAAAGTTTTCTTTCGAATAGGCGGTTATCGATCTTAATTAATATTTTAATTATCGAGTATAGGTCCTAAGGCTAATCTTCTTTTCTACTAATTTCGTCCTTAATATCTTCTTTAAGCCTATTATAATATCGACTAAGTAGAGCCTTACTTCCCTAATTAAGGTATATAGTAATACGCTAGAAGTATATAGAATAATCCGCTACTAAGGTATACTATCGTAAAGCCTTAATTTCCCGTTTAGTAATTCTTTTCTTATCGACGTTTCTAAAGGTTATTCGCAATTCTCTTATAAACTCGTCGTAAGAGAGAAAGATCCGTCGGTATACGGAACTATTAGGATCCTCGAGATATTTATTAAGGTAGTCCTTAAATAATACGTAGGCCGTTCCTCTTATATAACTAATAATAAATATAATTCTCTTCTCCTAAGTAGTAAACTTAGAGGCGTTCTAGTATATATAAAGGTTATATTAGGTAAGGAATGTCTTAAGCCTTCCGCGCTCGCCCTTAAATATCTTAGGTAGGTTAACCTTAGCTTTATTTCTATTATTATAGGTTTCGACTCGTCCCGAAGAACTAGGTATAACTTAAGGTACTATTTCTTCTTTATAGATTAATTCCTCTATTTCCTCGTTATAATCGGATTCTAATTCTTCTTCGTTCTCTAATTCTAATTCCTCGATTCGTTACTTCCGAGCTAGAGGTAGTAGAGGTATAGGAGGTATTAAGTCCTTTCGTTTTCCCTAACTTCCTAACGAAATAGTAGATATAGACTACTTTCTTTCGATACTACTATATAGAGCGGTAGTTCTACTATATTACGCGGAGGCTATAGCTCGAGTAATATAGTAGGGTTAGGATTAGCTATCCTATATAGTAGTAATAAAGTAGTCGGGTAATAATATTATATTATATAAGTAAAGCGAAGCTTGCGAGATATAAGAGTCGTAGATTATACTAAGTAACTAAAGTAATAGTAAAGTAACGGAAGAGTAGAACTACGAGACCTTTAAGGGAGTAAAGTCTCGTCTATATATAGAGATTTTATCCTAAAGCTCGCGAGGCTTATTTTCTTAAGAATAAGCTAAATAAGCTAAAAGCTTAATAGGCTTATTCTACTAATATTAAGATAAATAAGCTAAAAGCTTAACTAGCTTATTTTACTAAGAATAATCTAAACGATCCTTCCCACGTGACCTAGACCCCGTCCACTTACTAATTAGCTTCTAGAATAGACTATATATAATAAGGGCTAATTTATCTAGGAATACTTTAAGGAGTTCCTTCTAGACCTAATTAAGGATCTAGAAAATCGCTAGCTAGATATAATATAACTCTATATAAATAGTAGGTAGGGAGTAGAGTAATCTATAGTATCTTTTAACTCTTACTTAATAGGCCTAGAATCCTAACTTGAGGAACTCTATACTATAATATAGTTATAAAACTACCTATAGTATAAGTTACGACTAGATATAAGGGTAATACTCTCTAATTACTAGGATATTCCTAAATCGCGAGACGCTATCGTAGCGCTAGCTACGCGCTTAAAGACTAATAAGCGTCGCGTAATACTTTTAAGATTACTAGATTAAGATCTAAAGAGAAGAAATATTCCCTAAGACTATAAAATATAAAGTAGGCCGTACGCGGGATAGTTATAGGCGAACCGTAACGTAGCTAAATCTTATTAGGGCCCTAACTACTCTAGAAAAGAGAAGGATATTTCTATAATTTAGTACTATAACTATAAGGAGTATAGATACTATACTAATAAGTACCTAAAGCCTTAAAAGCTAAAAGAGATTATAGAGGTTATAGTTAATTACTACTATAACCTAATAGGAAATAATAGCGCGTCGCCCTAGCTATAGGGCTAGCGCGTACTATAATCGTAGTAGCCTCTAGTTTACCCTAGGAGGGAGGATTAAGAAGAAGCTATAAGGGTATAACTAAGATACTAGTTAATTATAGTTAAGTTATACTAGTTTCGCGGGTAAGAGGCTTAGTAGTAAGAAAGTTAATTACTACTATAAGTACTCTCTATAGTATATATATAGGTTATAAGGTAGCTACTATATTAGATAGTAGAGTAGAAGTTAATATAATTAACCCCCTTCTTACCTTAGAATAGGATTTAGAACCTATTAATATCCTAGAGCCTCCTATATATTAGGGTAGTAGGAATTATACGGCTTATATAGGTACCTTTAAGGGAGTCTAGGAAGCTACTAACTTATTAAGTACCTTAAAGTAAGTAGAGGTTAAATTCTATATATTAGAAAAGGAGAGCTCTAACTACCTACTAGGTATACTAGCCCTAGAAGACGTAAGGGTTAAGCTAAACCTAGATAGGCGAAGATAGAGGTTCTAGTAGGGGGAGTCTAAGGTAAAACTTATCTCTATAGAAGAAATAGGCGCTAAGGATTCTATATCTATCTTTAAGCTCTATAGCGAAGACCTTACGCTAATCCTAAGTATTAATAAATTTAAATCTAAAAGTTTAGAGGTTACTATCCCTAATAAATTTAAGGACTTTAGTAACCTCTTTAATAATTCTAAAGCTATAAGTATACCTATAGTAGTAGGGGTAGAGTACGTTATTAAAACTACTAGGGAACCCCCCTTTAGGAAGATATATAATCTTTTAGTAAAGGAGCTTAAGATTCTTAGGTAATATCTTAACGATATAGTTATAAATAAGTAGATTCGCCTATCTACTAGCCTAGTAGGGGTAGGAATACTATTTATACTAAAGAAGGGTAGAGAATTAAGGCTCTATATAGACTATAGGGGGTTAAATAAGGTTACTATTTAAAATAGGTATACTCTCCCGTTAATTTAGAGCTCCTAGACTACCTCTAGGGGGCTAATTTCTATACTAAGTTAGATATAAAGAATACCTATTATTATATCTAGATTAGGCTAGGCGATAAGTAGAAGACTACGTTTTATACGCGATATAGATACTTTAAATACCTAGTAATACCTTTTAGCTTAGCTAATACCCTAGTAACTTTCTAGGTATATATTAATAAGGCTTTAAGTAGCCTTATTAATACTATATATATAGTTTACCTAGATAATATCTTAATCTATTCCGCCTCTAGATCGGAGTATCTACGCTATATACGCGAGGTACTAGCGAGGCTATAGTAGTTTACCCTATATATTAACCTTAAGAAGTATAAGTTCTTTATATAGGAGGTAGAATTCTTAGGTTTTATTATTAATACGTAAGGTATACGTATAGATCCTACTTATATTACGAGTATTACGGAATAGCTAGAACTATATAGCTTTATAGAAGTCTAAGTATTTCTTAGATTCTATAATTTCTACCGTAGGTTTATCGTAGGCTACTTAAGAGTTATAGCCCTACTTATAGACCTTTTTAAAGGATCTAAGAATAGGAGGTAGATAGGCCTATTTATATAGCTAGAAAGAGCTACGTATACGTTTCGTATACTATAGGAGGCGTTTATATAAGTACCTATACTATACTACTTTAATCCTAGGAAGAGGATTAGAGTAGAGACTAATACTTCTAGTTCTACTATAGTAACTATCTTAGCCTAGCTATAAGAGAATAGGTAGTAGTACCTAATTACTTTTTAGTTAAGGAAGCTCCTCCCTATAGAATAGAATTATAAAACCTATAAGTAGGAGTTACTCGCAATTATTATAGCCTTCTTATACTAGAGGTATTACCTTAAAGGGAGTTACTACCTAATTAAGGTCCTAATAGACTATAATAACCTAGTAGGGTTTTCTAAGTTATAGTAGCTAAATAGGAGGTAGGTATACTAGACTATACTACTCTTTACCTATAACTTTATAATTATATATAGGGTAGGTTTAAAAAATCCGGTAGATACGCCGTCTAGGCGACTAGATTACGGTTCGCCTATATCTAGTACTATAGCCCTCCTCCCTACTTTATAGTAGAAGCTAGGGTTATTACTAAGAGAGAAGGTAATTTAGAGCTTATAAGTATAGAAGTCCTAGGGTATAGAAGTAAAGCTTATTAGATTCGATTAAGGCTCGTAGTTATAGAGTATAAAGGGCGGGAAAGCTTTATCTAAAGGGTTAATAATCTATAAGCTATACTCTATCTAGGCCGAAGAGACCGTACCTACGATACTTAGGTCTCTTATAAGAGACCTCCTAAAAGGTAAATATACCTATACTAAGCCTAGAGTAGAGCTAGAGGGATTCTAGTTACTCTAGATAGTAGATCCTATAGTATATAGAATCTATATATAGCTACTTAGTAAGCCGAGTAGGCTATACTAGTAGGTAAAGCTACCCTTAGGAATATTAACCTTTAGAGGAAGGATTTATATCTCTATAGACGTAGCTATAAAGTAGGAGTTACTAAGGCTTTACTATAATAATACCTTTATAGAGTATTTTAGAACTATAAGAATACTTAAGCTTCTAATAAGGAAATACTTCTAGATATATATATCTTACAACGTAGACGTATACGTTAAGACTTACGAAGTATATTAGAAGATAAAAGTAAAAAGGTATACTCCCTTTAGGGACTTATAGTCTTTACCCTAGCTATAGGATCTATAGTAGGAGTTAATAATAGATTTTATAAGTAGAATTCTACTAAGTAAAGTAAGGGGGTACGCGTATAATATACTACTTATAATCCTCGACCGCTATACTAAGATAGTATTATATATACCTATAACTAAGAAGCTTATAGCGCCTAAACTAGTAGAGATCTTAGTAGAGAAGGTAATTACTAGGTTTAGTATACCTAGGGGTATAGTTTTAGATAGAGACTCTAGGTTTACTAGAGTATTCTAGTTAGAGTTATACTACTATATAAGAATTAAGCGAAGACTAAGTACCGCCTTCTACCCCTAAACTAATAGTTAAACTAAAAGATAGAATTAAATAGTCTAAGAATACCTAAGGGCCTTTTACTTAGAGAATTAAGGGGTATAGGTATTACTACTCCTAGTCGTAGAGTTTACGTATAATAATAGCTGCTATACTAGTATAGGAGTATCCCCCTTTTTTACTATATATAGCTACTATACTAAAATCTATTTCTAGGAAGAGGAAAAGGTAGGAGGTAGTAAAGTACTAGTAGTAAGAGAGCGTATATAGTAATTATATTTACTACGCGTAAAGATAGTAGCTTAATAGCGGAAAGTAAGCGATTCGTAAACCGTAGTATATAACTAAAAATATACCCTAATAAAATTTAATAAAGGGGATTTTATTCTTATATTAACTAAGAACTTACGATTATAAATACTAAGTAAGAAGCTATTATAGCGTATAATAGGCCCGTTTCGAGTTCTTAAACTAATTAGCTTATAAGTATATAAGATTTAACTACTAGGGGGTTATAAAATATACCCTATATTTAGTATATCCCTACTAGAGAAGTACTACCTAAGAGAGGGGTAGTAAATAAATACCCTACTACTACTAGATATTATAGAAGGTAATAAGGAGTAGGAGGTTAAAGAAATACTAGATACTAGGCGTAGAGGGCGAGTATAGTAATACCTAGTAAAGTAGATAGGATACCTAAAAGAATTTAACTAATAGGTCCTAAAAAGAGATATAGGAAACTTAGTAGAACTAATAGTAGAGTATAAAGCGAAGGGGAAGAGCTAGGAAGGAGTAGGTAGGAAGTATAGCTTAAGGCTAAGCTAAAATAAATTAGTAGGAAAATTATAGAGGTATAAGTAAGGAGAAGAAAATAAATTATTAGAGTAGGGAAGTAGCTATTAGGTTCCTAGGGCGGTTCTATAATACGAAAAGGATACGCGGAAACCGTAAGTATAAAGTCTAGTCTATTTATAAAAGAAATTATTTAACTAGGCTATAAGCTCCTACTAGGTAAATAGTAGAATAATACTAATACCTCCGTACTATAGACGTACCTATATCTTAAGCCTCCTCTATTTCCTTATCCTCCCCTCTCTTAGGGATAGGAGCCTAATAGTTATTAGCTCTATTATCCTCTACCCTATCTATATCCTTTATAGGGTCTTCGTAGAAGACCTACTAGCCCCTTAAGCTCTAAGGCTAGTTAAATAAAATATAGTCCTTAGGGAACTAAATATTACGAGTAGGGTACGCCTTAAACCTATTCTATATAGTATTAGTATATAAATTATATAGGGTAATATCTATACTTACTATCTATCTTAACTAGCTAGTAATATCTAGTAGAGTATTAGTCGCTATAACCTACTTATATAAGGTAAGTATAGCTATAGTATTCTTACTAGACCTACCCTAAGTTTTAGAGCCTTTACCTTTAGCTTCCTTAGCTAGTAGATACTAAGTCGTAAGCTTATTAAAGTACTTATAATAGTAAGCTAGGTACGTATCTAAAGGCTCTTCCTCTAGAAAAAATAGAATAGTTAGTAAACGACGCGTAGGATACGCGTAAAGGAAAATAAACTATTATAAATCTACTTAGTAGTCTCTAATAAAATATTAACTATTTTATTTATCTTCTCTAGAACCTAGAAAAGAATATTAGATTAGTACGAATAAGCTATAAGTAATACGCGATTACTTATAGTAATATATAGGTAGCGTATTTTATAGTAGTAGGTATACTTCTATAGAGATAGCTTATTATAAGTAAGAATCTTATCTAGCTTATAGGCGTAGCGTATATAAGTCGCTTAGTATAACTCTTTAATAATAATTTTATCTTCTATAGTAATTAATAATAATTAGAAGGAGTTAATATAAGTATAAAGTATAAGAAACTTATATAAAGGGTACTTAATAAAAGTATAAAATAGAGTAGAAGAGTAAAGAGGTTAAAGTTAAGAATTTTCTTAAGGAGGTAAAGAGTTATTATAGGCGATACGCGTATATAGACCGTACGTTATAACTATAATTTATTATACTAAGGCTAAAGTTTAGTATTTAGATTTTAGATAGGAATTTCTAACTAATAGGATCTATATAACCGTATTGCCTACTAATTATATAGTAGAACTTTACGCCGCCTAATAGGTATAGGCGTTATATATATAGTAATAGAACTTAGTACGCGTAGCTAGCGCGTAGGCGTAAGTATATAAGGGCGTATAATTCTTATTATTACTATGCTTAGTATATAGACCTAGGGATAGGTTACTTAGGAGGGGGGATAGTTATAAGAAACTAGGAGGTAGCTTTACTATATACTACGTTACGCCTACGCGTATACTCTAGTATACTAGGTAAAATCTACTAAAGCGCCTACCTTTAGGCTATATAGAGGGTAGAAACCTCTTTAGCTATTAGTTTTACTATAAATCTATCTTTACTATATTTACTATTACCTAGTCTTATACTATATAATCTTTATTTTTAGGTTATACCTTTAGGCTTTATTCTATCTTTACTATTAAATATTACTTCTATCTAAACTCTCTCTCTCTATATATATACTATCTAATAATATTAGACTTAGAATAGCTAGTAATAATATCTTAATATTCTTAATTTTATATATTTATAATAATACTTAAACTACCTAATCTATATATACTAGGACCTAGGTTATACCTAGTACTTCTTAAGGTATTACCTAAGATAAGAGTACTATATTATTATTAAAAGCCCTATATAAGGTATTATTTTAAGTATAGTATAGGTAGATTATAATAGTAAGTAATAGATTATTAGTAAGATTTTAAATATAGTAAAAGATTCCTAATACTAGCTTTATATAACTACGCTATACCTATTTAGGTAATAGGCGCTTCGCCGCGGCTTAAATTAGATAAAATCGAAATTTGCTTGGCATTTCTACTAATACGCTGTATTCGTCTCCTTCTCTTTCAGACCTCCTATTTACAATTTGGTTAGCTGGAAGTGAAGTTAGTCACCGTGACGCTACACTAGTCTTTACAATGACCGTGTTTACACCCTTCACAAAGATCCCTCTTGTGAGGGGCTCTGCTCTGACTTGAGTATTGTGGCTTTTCCATTCGCACTCCACGCCACTTTTTAAGACGATATGCGACCCTTTCCACATATGACTCATCCAACATCGGTTTGCTAAGCTTATTACAGCCCTTGCAGCGTTGATGGTACACTCTTGCATTGTACTCTTCCCCAGGATATGTACGAATAGTAATGGCTATTCGCCTGCTCGACCATCCAGGGGTTGAACAAGCACGATTGCGACATGCAAATCGACCTGTGATGTTCGTATCGTACTGTTCCTCGCAGTCGCTGTTGTCCTCCTCGTGAAATCCAAAGAAGAGACCATTCTCTTTAAGCACTTCAGAGATCGTATCGTGCGGTGTCGAATACATTGACCAAGACTTGAGTGGCTTTGCAGTAGATTTTGGTACGGCTTTTGTCCTTCTGTGAGGCATGGTGAGGATTTTGTAGTGAGCTACTTGGAGGAAAGTTTTGAGATGTTTCGGTTTAGACTAATGGGATTCAATGTGGGTGACAATTCCCGCTACAAAAGAGCAGGCATACAAAGAAGACCTCAAGGCAGCACAACAAAAAGATGGAGAGAGAGAGAGAGAGAGAGAGATTGGGGATGGGGTACTACGAGTCAAGTTATTAAGTACTCGCATCAAGTCAATGCTGTCTAAATGTGAACGGGGAGACTGGTTGGGCAGGTTTTTCACCACTACTCCTCCATAGAGAATTCAAAAGCAGAGAAATTGTAACCCAAAAATCAGGTTTAGCGTGCGTCAAGGTTCTGATTACACATGCGCAATGCTAATGCTCAATGCATCATCATCTACGAAACAAATTCCAGCGTTCCAAGCGCCATTACACATCTTGGCATCAACAAGCCTCAATGGAAGCACCGGATATGCCAAGATCGAAGGTTTCGGCTGTGTAGGAAGGAGTTCGGATTGTTGCGAGCGATCAGAATTGATCAGCTGCAAAGGATGAGATGTCAGAATCCTTCTCCCACCAGCTACATCGTATGCAGACTTGAGTGAATACGAAGGGTGGCGCCGTATCGATGCCGGCCCAGCCGATGCGTGGGGCAGATATCAACCTGCGTTGGAAAGCGAGCTGCTGGTGCAGAGAACAATTTGACGTCGTGGCATGCTCTTTGTCCAGCAATTGGTGTCCAGCCGCTTCCACACACGTGTAAGCAATGCGAGGAAGTATGAGATCATACAACGAAGTTCGTTAGCATCTTCGGTAGATGTATACTAACACGGGTTTATAGGCTGTACGAAGAACACATGTTAATATCGTTGATTTGAGTAAATGGGGCCGAAAACGCTCAAACGATGAAGAATTAGCTCAGACCTTTCGTAATGTAGAAGGCTAAGTCTACCTCTTATAGTACCGGGGAACGAGCGGTTTAGACGGTTATATTAAGAATAGTCGAATAAACGCGTATATCGAGAATCGTGGAACATATTTGTTGAATTGATAATGTTGAAGGCTTTAACTCTCTATCAATTCAAGGTCTCGCACGTATCGGCTCAGACCCTTCCTCAGCAAGATCGTAGATGTCATCCAGTTCATTCGAACTCTCCTCGCTAGCGGCCAACACGTCTGCGACATCTTCTGTCTCTTTATCCAGATCATACTGATCGAATTTCCCGGCCGTTTCTTGAAACACGGCTCTATTGATTTCCGACATGACGTCTCCCGATGCAGCCCTCGTCGTCAAGCCTCGTGGTGCACAGATCGGCATTTGGGGCGCGTGTGCTTTCAAAATTTTGTTCAATGCCAGCCTCTCAATGACAATCCGACCCATACTCAAAATGTTCTTCACATCAACCTCATTCGCCGACCTCACCATGCCCTGCTTTTTCAAATCTTTGTTGAGCGCTTGGTACAAACTATCATTCGCACTCGTCTGCTCATGCGTGATCAAGACTGATCCCCTCCCCTTTCTATCCCATCCAAGAGTCTTCATCCACTTGTGCATCCAGTAATGAGTTTTTTCCTCCTCAATGCCTTGCTTTGGAATCCCGAGCGAATCAACTACCACAAGTTCACCCTTGCGATACCGATAACTCAATGCTCCTCTCCACGCAGCATCATACACCTTTCTGGGCAAAGCTGTCGCAAAGTCCCTCGGTTTCGGTCCAAACGCCACTCCACCTCCTCTCAACATGGGACTCTTCTTATCCCCCAATCTCGCCCTTCCACTGCCCTTCTGCGGTCTGATCTTGCGATTGGAACCGTGGATTTCGCTGCGCCATTTTGTGGACGCAGTGCCTTGTCGAGTGCGATCGCCTTCGTAGACGATGGCGCGGTGGAGAATATCTTTCCGTAGAGGGACGCCGAGCAGTAGGGGACTGTAGGAGAGGAATTTGATGGGTTCGAGGGTGGGAAATGTGTGGAGAGTTGTCAGGATATCCTTCGGCCGGAGGTGTATTGGGATGTCGGAGGGGTAGGTTATGCCCTTGGCGATGATGTGAGGGTTTCCGGTGTGCATTGTTCGGCGGGAGGACTGAATAGATAGTTAGTATAGCGATGGTTGTAGAGAGGGCGTATCCACCTCTTTGAGGTACCATCTGGACCAATTGGTAACCGGCCATAACAGTGTGCACCGCAATTGTATTGCGCTGGCGCTTGAAGCCATGGTGTGTGGGAAGATGGTTGGATGGTCGCGGCCTGTGTGATTTTGACGAGACAAATCTGAGATGCGAAACTTGAGCTTGGGACACTTCACTGTGGAACTAGAAAAGTGAAGACAAAGTCCGCAACAAACAATACCGCAACACAACCATGGCCACCGCCAATGCTACCCTGCGCCCATTGGGCGTCTGTATCAGATGTCTGAGAAATGGTCACTCCTCAATCGCTGCTCTCAATACATACAAACGACCATTCTCGACGCAATCATCCCTCCAGGAAGAGCTGCAGACCCCGACCCCCGAAGCAACCAAGCCAACGACGGAATCTTCTGCACCGATGGGGAAATACTACGATCCATTGCTGGTGCACACGAGGCATACAGAACGACGGCTTGCAAAGAAATTAGGTGTCCTTCCCATCGGATCTCGTCGATCGCGCGCTGCCAGAAGTACCACAGGAAATATTCCCTTTGAACAATTGCCGTACCAATGCTTTCAGGATGCGAGACAAGTCCTGGCTTCCGATCGAGCAGAAAAGGTTGAACAGATCGAGGACATGCGGGCCAAGATCGCAAAGTTCGTGGCAATGGATGATGCCGCATGTGGAGGTCGCGACAGAAAGAAGATCAAGGTGGATAGTATGAAGAAGGAGTTAGAGAGGCTCAAGATCTTGGCAGATATCAACGATCCCATAGTCAAGAAGAAGTTTGAGGATGGTGAAGGTATGCCCGGTCCCATCACTTCGCTTCATGCTGATATGCTAATCCGACGCGCAGGAGACATGTCCTTCCCGGTCTACCGCTTCCTCGCTGACCGTAAATGGCGCGAGATGAAACGTAGAATCCTCATACAGCGCATAACCCAGATGTATGTTGTTCCAGACGTTTACCCCTTTGCCGATCCCGTCCTAGACATCGACATGAAATTCGATCGTTTTGTCGTCACACCCGGTGATTTCCTCGCCACTTCTCGCACACAACGGGCACCGCGCCTAAAGTTGCAGCAATTCGATGCGGGGAAAAAGATGGTGACGATTTTGGCGATTGATTCAGATGTACCCAACGTTGAGAAGGATGGCTTTGATTACAGGTGTCACGGTATTTGGTCAAACATCACGATCACACCTAGGGACAACACAGTCGAACTTGCATCGTTAGCCGGGGACAAAAGGATACTGTCATGGACGCCCCCTTACTCACAGAAAGGCTCACCCTACCACCGCATCTCCCTTTGGGTTTTCGAACAAGGTCCTACCCAAATCATTGATACAGCCAGAACCGCCAAACTGGTCAAAAGAGAAAATTTTATACTGAGAAGCTTTGTGGACAAATGGCAGTTAAAGAAGCAGCCGCTAGGTGTGACCATGTTCAGGACGAAGTGGGATGAGAGTACCGAGGCGGTCATGACGAAGTGGAAGATTGCAGGGGCGGATCTGGAGTTCAAAAATAAGAAGGCTGAGAAGTTGCCAGAAAAGTATCGGATGAAAGATGGGGCGAGATATAGGGGCGGATAGATGGCGCGACGATGTAGAATAAGGGGCAAAATAGAGTCGAGCGAACATGTACCAATCCCTTTTTGCCTCGGTCTGCTTTAAGTGGTAATGAGAGAGTACGTTGTACCCACCATACTATAGCAGAGATCAAGCTGGCAGTACTGATTTTTCGACAGTATCGAATTTGTCTTGTTAGGCTGATGCTGATCTCGATCCAGATGTAAAGTACCAAAGTGGGTCCCCTCACGAGTTTCTTCCGTCTCATCAATCCATGATCCATCTCAGATGTTCCATTTCTCAACTCGTCTCGATTCCATTTCATCCATCGTCTTTTCTCCTGAATCCACTATTCCGATAGCAGCACGATGGCCCATCCCCCCACTCAACAGCTCAAGCCCTCACAGCTCATAGGCTCGCAGCCATCACAATTTCAACTTGCGCTCGCACTGGCCATTGCAAAGTCGAAACCGGAGGGAATAGATGTGAGAGGTTTGTAATTTCTCTCTCGTCACTTCTCGTTCTCAATGGACAAGCCCTTGTCTTATTAAATGCTTGTTCTTTAGTCTCGTTCAATTCATTTTATTTGTAAGGTGGAGTCCATTTATGCCTGTCTTGTCTTATTCCTGCTTCTTACCAAGCTCGAGGATGGTCATTGGTAGCGGACCTTCGAGTCGAGACCGACCACCCTAACCCAGATGGTTTACCAGCTGCTCGATAGATCGGTGGCTCAGGTATCTGTGGAGATGCAGATCTCCATATAGTCTATCGACCATGAAACGCTCCTATTCGAATCTGTAACTCTCCTCTCCGATAATCTCATCTCACCCCGCCTGATCACCTCGTCCTTCACCCGACTTAGACTACCTCACATCACTTCAACTTTAGACTTGAGTCTCATACTGACAGCCATCAGAGTATCTGATGAAGATCCGCCAGCATATCCTTGACGGCACACGGGCCGCAAACCACGGCTCTTCCAATGAGTATCTCGATGCGGCCGCTTACTGGCATGACATGTTCAAGGAGAGTCAGACGGAGATACACGAATTGCAGACGCAGATGACAAAGCTGGAGAGGGAGAATGAACGGTGAGTCTTCTCTTTCAACTTCGATTCTGATGAGGGAGGGTGCTATGGCCCTCACAATGGTGATGTCGTCGTCACTCACTGTCATCGCAGACTGAAAACTCCCAACGCTGGAGCTGAAATCATCACCGCCCCGCAACCCCAAGGGGGATCTGCTGGTGTCCAGGCCGCCATAGTCAGGTCCGCATCCACAGTGTCGCATGGATTTAGAGATGTCACTGTGTCAAAGAAGGGGATGAAGCGGAAGCAGGATGAGGCGAAAGGCATTGCTTCCACTGGGCCAAACAAGAAAGTGGCGGGCAAGATCAATCAGCGAGTGCCTGCATTGGCCAACGAGAATTTGATTGATGAGCTGGCAGTCATCGATGTGCCGGGCGCAGGTAAATTAATCAGACGCCGCGAAGTCACGAATTGACTGACCACAGACAGGCTCAACAACAGTCCTCCACCTCTACCGCGCTCACAGACTTTACCAGCGCCTCGATCCAGATCCGCAAGATCTTGCGTACCATCTTACGCAAGCTGCTGCCAGCCTCGCTGATCATGTCTCCGGCATTGCAAAGCAGTTCCAGCAGGACATTCTCGATGCTTCGACTACGCAAGACAAGCGTCTCAGGGCTCGGCTTGTATCCATCGCAACGTCAAAGACAGAAACCGAGTTTCCCCGCATACTCCGAGCAGCTGGCAGATCGTTAATGAGTCTTTTTCATGGTTTAGCTACGATGTGGGAGAAAGGGACGGAGGCAGCGAAACGACACCATGGCGCTATAACCTGTCAATACACGGAGGCTTTCAGTACGCTGCTTGATGCGATAATGTCCAATTGCATGCTCGTTGCTCAGCTTCATACGCAACCAAATGCACACGAGGCTTCATCGTCTTCAGCCTCGGCGAAGAAAACGGACCAGAAGAAAGCGCAGAAATCCAGGCCAGCAGTCAAAGCACGCATCACGCAGGAACTTGTCTCGCTCCTTATGGCGCTGCTCACCCATCTCAAACCCGCACGACAAGGGCCACATACCGCTCTCTTCGAAGGAATTCTCTACCTACTCCTCGATCGTACGGGCAAGTGTCTTTACCTCCTCACTTTCAACCGTGAACGTGGCGTCACTCTTCACGACGAAATCGACGATTTATCACCTTCGCCCGCAGCGCAACTAGGCTCGACTGAGCGACAGGCCATCAGTATTGAAGTGAAATATCTTGTTCAACTTCTTGAAAGGGCGTTGAATCTCGCGCCATCCTTCCTCGGGTCAATCTCTGGTACTAATATACCTGCAAAGGGAGGACGTGGCGCTGCATCTTCGAAATTGAAACTTGCTGGTTTGCCGAAGATTTCAGGGGCCTTGAGCGTTGCAGCAAAGGAGAAGTTACAGAGAACGCTCGTCGATTGCATGTTTGGCTCTAATCGACTTGATAAGAACGATCGTTCGATCAAAACGAGTGACATGAGTGAAGGAGACGGTTTGATACAGGAAGACGAGACCGAAGACGAAGACGCGGTTGAGAGGAACAATGAATTCATCGAGGTGTTACGGAAACCCGCCTTCCTGGGACCAGTGTCGCAGATGCCAAAGGTTGAGGAGGCGGATGTGCCGGAGTGGTTTACGGAGAATGTTTGGAGACTGGTTGGGTGGGACGTCTTAGGGTGGGACAAGGATCTTTGAGGCATGAAAGGACACCAAAAGTGAGAGATTTCACAGGCCGATACAATTCTTCGATTTTCCATATTCATAATAGAAGGACATGATTTTTCATGAGATCAAGATTATGGAGGCATTTGCTCAAACACTACTTCTAGGCCTAATATCCAGGCCTAGGTTGAATTGCATTCCATCTGATCGCAACCGCGGTCCTTATTGATCGCCTTCCCACATCCTGCATATCTCTTCGAGATCGGAGCTACTTTCTTTGCGGAAGCCCGATTTTCCTTCCTGCGCTTTTTCCGTCGTGCAGCATGTTCTCAGCAGCTTTCTCCTTCGTGATAGGGGCGATGGCAGGCTGCACAGGCCTTGAAGGTGCATGCATGGCAAGTCAAAGAAGTGCATCCTTTCTAGGCGATGTGGATCCGACCAATGTTGCAATTTAGGCCAATGCACCGACGAAAATCGGGAACATTGTTCAGTGTGGCGCATGTCAAAAGCCGGTTGTATCGTGCGAAGTCTTCGTCGCTCATGTGATTCTTGAAGTCATTATGATCCATCACCTCATCACACTCAGAACAAGCGATGTTGTCTATTCGATTATCATCGAGGGCTGTGGTGGTGTAGCTTCGAAGGCAGAATGTGCAAGAAGAGGATTCATGTTCGCAAAGAGACGAAATCTTCTTTGGCCAGTCGAGATAGCCCACTTGCTCTTCACAAATGGTGCATTCATGCAATTTTTGTGTACAAGTGATGAAAGGCTTGTGTCTAAGCTTGAATTCATAAAGATATGTTCAATTATCCGGTAGCTTCCGTCCACTAGCAAGCTCCAAAGGGAATGACAGACGCAGGGGGGGTTCGCCAATAGAGGCAGCGATTTTGAACATGTCGCCAACTATAGCTGTCTTCGACGGAGTGATGCATTTGGTGAGGCCGAGATGTGGCAAGAGAGGGAGAATATACTGAGCCTTGCGGACGCGCAACCAAGGGGATTTTGCGATAGTAAGCGCGTCTTTGGTCGGAGTGTCATCAGTGTACTCCATTTCGTTATATGGCTAGAGTGGTTCTTTCATACCCTTGTTGGTTGGCACCGATGCTTGCTGATCGAGTGATATCTCTGCTGAGCCGATGACTGCGAAGTTGATGGTCTTGTCATAGCATGAGAAGTGCCCTAGCACCCTAGGAAGAGTGGTTGTGGGTGCCAGTGGTAATGAGATGGGAGGGGAGAAGCCACTAGCCGAAAGGGGTTGCTCACTAAGTGGTGCACGAGCAATCAGCGGCTCGGAGATGAATCGTCCTTCCAACGTCGTAGCCGATGCATCAACAGCAACGGCCAGCCCTTTTTCCTCTTTCACCTCATCTTTCCGCGCTGTAACGCCAGCCTGCAATCCAGTTTACTCCATGTGCCTTGACACTTTTATACTCGGTGCGTATGAGCAAAACCTGAGCTTCGTGGGCAAAATTGCTGGGGCGACCGACGAGCTGCAGAAACACACCATGGATGTACCGCAGCGCAATGGGAGCGGCTGACAATGTCTACCCCCCACCATATTCCATCATTATGGATAGCAGGAGCGATGCGTTGGAAATTTGAAGTTGACGGAGGGACGAGGGACACCACAGACGGCAGGACCAGCGCATCGTTTGGCTAAGCGAGGAACGAGCAAAGACCATGACCATCGAGGCATGGTGTGGTACCTCTTCAAATCGCCATACGAGGGTCCTCAACCACCGCCAACTCAGACCAAAACGTTTCCGAGTCCTCCACAAGCCCGCCGAGCTCGCAGACCTCTCCTACCATCTCCTGGACAGCCATCGATCCATTCTCGTCGCGACTTTCACGAATCAAGAGAGCGGACGCCTCGGACAATAAGGTCGTTTAAGGACTCACCCCGAGGCCGTACGAAACGATATCCAGCTTCTGAGCAAGAAAACACCACCTCGAGCCAATGTGAATTGCTTTTGGAGTTGTTCCCAGACGAAGTGCCTCCCCCACGAATGCAGAACCAATCGACTAGTAAGACAAGAAGAGCAAGGCAGAGAGACGCGAGGAAATGCTTGGCATGTCATGGAAATATCCGGGATTTCGCACATCTCGAAGCAAGTTAGGGTGAACCAGTAGCTACACCCTAAGAGGACGCCACTCCAGGAAAGGTCAGTCCCTTCTGGGACAAGAACGGAGATGTTTCCTTCCAGCGGAAATATCCATCACCAGCAAATTGCGGTTGAAGAGATGGAGACGGACTGGATGTCATCTCATTTTACAGGGATGGCTGAAACAGAGAATCCTCCGGCATCTCCTAGGAAGAGGCCATCACCTTCCGTTCTTCAATATGCTTTGATTCTGTGGAGAGCAGACTGTAGAGTACTCATCTACGGGACGGTTGCCGTTTTGGTCTTCTAGGGCGATCTTCCTCAGCTGTAGAAGTCTTCAATATTAACCCTCGGTTGAATCTGTCTATTTACAGTCGGCTCGCAGAGATCGATGCGCAGGCTGCTTAGAATCACCAGAACTCTGCGGGCACTCAAATGATAGCATGACTGCGATCCCCGTATCTGGCATGGAATCTTGGGGAACGAGCCACCCGCCACCCAGTACCTGTGGAACCGAGTTTGAGCAGAAGTTCCCGGGTCGGGTCGATTTTCAGTCAAGCCCCAATAAATTTGTTGCGTCCACTGCTTGGTCAAGCTTGCAGTAGATCTCCGGATCGTGACCGTCAGCGCACCTCAGATTGGATCTGTTGCGCTGGCTGTCTCACTCAATGAGGTCATGCATCAAACTATATGAAATGCGATCGTTGTCACTTCTCCCATTGGGGGCTCTTCCTTATTCCCAAGACCCAACAAAAACACCGATGTTGAAATCGAGGTAACGGACGTAAACCTATTGGTTGTACTTTGGCACAAGGACATTGATCGGACGGTAGCCATTCACAATCTCCACGCTGGTGCTCGCGGGCTTTTCTTTTCTTTTTGATAGCGCATCAGAGAAAAAGATACGTTCAGCGAGGAGTATGCCGGAATGGTGAGTATGCCCAAGTGCGAGGCTGCAATCTTCTCCAAAAATCCTGGGAGGTAAGGACCTTGATTCCAAGCCCTATTGACCGCGCGAAGACGGCTCTGGCAGTCGATGTGGTAGACTATTTTCAAGTCCAAAGCTTCGAGGTTCCGCGCTTGCCAGAGAATGTCCAGGAGGGTCGCTGGAGAGGTTCAAGCCCCAGTATTTGGCAGATCAGGCGCTCGTGGTAATGGTCCTCCCGTCACGCAAAGGGTCTCGAATTATCTGGGTTGCCATCATAGCATAAAGCATTGCCGCAACAGTTGCATCGTGATTGCGTTTCCCATCGTGCCGATGCAAGAGGCTGCCAGATCCGCCATGCGCTGTCCGAAAGGTCCGACTTTATGGGAGAGTCTCATAAGCCGCGCTCAATCTTTCCGTGTCCTGCTCTTTGACCAAATGAAAGAACTTGACAATTTTACGCTGATAGGGCATAGTGCAGCCTTTCCTTACCGACGACAGATCTCGATCCCCCAATCGGCTCCTTGTTCGATGGTCGATCTCACTGTTCCGGTGGCTCGATACGCCTTCGTTTTATCACGTTGGGGACATCACGGGCGCGAACGAGGATGGAGAGCGTGGTTTTCATCCCTGGATGATAACTTCCTGTCGTCTGCAGGAGGTCGCTCAGCTTCTGTCACTTGATACGACGTAGCCAATGGCTGGGTTGGATTGCTGATAGCGAGACCGCTGATGTAGACAAGAGGATGGTTGTAGGATACGTGCGAGTGGTGGTGCTGGCGAAAAGAGTAAAGGTGTCCGTCTGACTGTCAGTACATCAGCAAGCTGTTGAACAAAGAGTTGCAGAGCTTGCCTGGAATTGAGTCAAACGTGAGATGCACGAGCTCACAAAGGTGAATGCCGACTTGCTTTTCAAGCATTTGGTTACTGCCGGAGTTGCTGCATCGATCAGAGGACAGTGCTGTCGTTGAAGGGTCGAGGCTTGGATTGGGCGATGGGACCTTAACTGTTCAAGCTGTCAGCACTCCTGGCGACTTGGATAGACCAAGCTACTTGCTCACCACGATGAACAGACCTTCCTGTCCGTAAGTGAATCAAACTCAAGCAGGAGACACAACGCTGACCCGAACAGGGAGACGGATGGGTAAGCTTGCCAATGACCCATTCTAGACTTCGTCTGTTCTGCCGAGATGGCCAGCTCCGATGCCAATGCAACTTCTGGGCCTGAGGAAGAGCATTATATAAAACAGAGTCAGCTACAGGCATGATCATGACTGTGTCTCTCGGCCTCAAGTAATTACGAAACCTCCTATAACCGTGGACGCTGCTTACTGGAGATGGATATCAATATGGATGACCTTCTGTCGAGACAGTTTCTTTAGATTGCCAGACAAGTATCGGTTCCAATAGCCGTTTGGAAGCAATAAGATTATTCCAGTGAGCTCTCCATCAAGCAACTCGCCAGCCTTTCAACTGGTCTGACAGAAGTTCCTTGGCGGTCCGTGCTCATCGCTTTATCAAAATCGTTCACTTCCCTTGGAAGCCATCAAACACCTCAACAACTTCACACCATGGCAGCCGCGCAGAACCCGTTGTTCAAGTCCAAATGGGCTCCATTGGTGCCTCCCCCGGCTCCAGCAGTAGCTGCTCCACCACCTGCTCCGTTCGTGTCTCCACGGCGCAGGCGGCCAGTGGCCAGGTTGCGACGCGACGCCTCTGCACTCAACAGAGAGGACCGCAACGATCTCATCGTGTGGGACTCGGACAGTTCTGAGGGCTCCAGTTCTTCCTCCGAATCTGGCGAAGAAGACCTGCAGGACTCACAGATCTTACGAGACGCCAACGATGCTATCGTCTGGGACTGCTCCAGCTCTAAAAATGGGGAGACTTCTACGGACGACAGGACCGAGGACACTACTTCCGAATCGGAATTCTCCATTCCAAATGAAGGCGTCTCTTCAATCCTTTCTCCGCTCGCTTCTCCGAACAATCCATACTCCTTTGTCACTAGTAAGTTTCCCACTTGTGCGGCCAACAACATGATCCTAAAACCCTGGAAAGCAAACCCCGTCAACAAGCCGCAAGGGTACCTGGAAACCTCGCGCTGGGCCATCCCAACGGAGGAGCCGGTTCCAACCCCCAACAGCACTGTCCCAAGCCAGTCTGCAGTCTCTCCTACACTGCCGCGCCCTCAGGATATCGGGCTCCAGTCTCTACATGCAATGCCAAATGGCTCCATGGACTTGGCTCCACCGATCGCTCCTCTAGCGGAAGCTCTGTCAATGGCGCAGGCCCAGCTTCCACCGGCGCGCTACCAGTTGAGGTCCGCCCAACCTCTCTATAACAGAGTAGGCAACGAGCCAATGCCTTTCCCACGAACTCAGAACTCCAGTGGCCTTGGAAGTCACAATCCACTCCTTCCGACGCAAGTTGCTGCTGTAATTCCCGCTCAAAACAAGACGCCTCAGTTTGTAGCATCTAACAGCGTATCTGCTCCGCACTTCACTGCTCCCACGTTCTTGAACTATCCTATCGATCCTGTCGTCTCTTCAATCGTCCTGGACACCATCAAGCAGTGTAATCACTGGACCCAACCTCGAAATGAACGAATTGAGCGCGACGGAGATGAGTTGCCTGAGCATAATTACCATAAGTCAGAGATTATGTCTGACGAAGAAAAGGCGGTGTGCAACAAGGAATTGATGTCGCATGCAAAGATGCTGAAGCGTAACCTGACGAACACCAGACTTGGCATCGAGACCAGCCGGTCCAAGGCAGAGATGACAATCAACCAAGAAAGTGATCGCATCCTCCAGCTTATCAAGATCAACTCTGCTGTCGTTATCGCAGCAGCTACTGGCAGTGGCAAGACAACACAACTCCCCCAGATCATTCTCGAGGATGCTATCGAGTCGGGCACTGGTGCTGACTGCAACATATGGGTCACACAGCCACGACGTGTCGCAGCTACTTCTGTCGCTCGACGGGTCACCAAAGAGCGCTTTGATGGTGGTGTCCTCTCTGTAGGTCACCACGTGAAGTTTGACGTCCATCTTCCTCGGCCAGGAGGCTCCATCACATATTGCACGACTGGCATCCTGCTCAATCGCATTCAGCGACACCCAGATGAGGTGTTCGACAACGTTAGTCACATCATTGTCGACGAAGCTCACGAGCGTGACATGCTCATCGACCGTCTCCTCGCCTTCCTCAAACTTCATTTATTTGCGCGGAAGAAGGCTGGTCTCAAGTTTCCAAAGGTGATCGTTTCGTCAGCCACTCTCGACATTGACCTATTCACAAAGTACTTTGCGCAGCCCATGTTGAAAAACGGAGTGAGAGAACTCGTTCCATGCCCTTATCTTTACATCCCGGGACGCATGTTTTCTGTCAAGTATACGTACCTGACTAGTATCCTTCTCGAGCTAGACAAGTATCCACCAGGCTCGCGTCTCTTTATGGATCAAGAGAAAGCCACGCAGAACTATATCAAGTTCAACAAGGAGGCATCCACTTCAAAGAGTCGGCAGAGTGATGCAGAAGAAGCTGTCGTCCCAGTCGCTCTCATCGCACTGACTATCGCACATATTGTCCGCACAACTATGGAAGGGGCAATTCTTGTCTTTTTACCTGGTCTCGATTCCATAACCAAGGTGAGAACCTCGCTCGAGGTCAACAGTCCCATGATTGGCGTCGACTTCGGCGATCAAGATGCCTTTCGTATTCTCAGCCTTCACTCAGACATGAAGGACTCCAACGACGAGGCATTCGACATAATGCAGACAGGTGTGCGCAAGATCGTCTTGGCGACCAACATCGCTGAGACTTCGATCACAATCCCTGATGTTGTGTATGGTGCGTATTGTGTGCTCCCATCGTTCCTCTGTGGTTTTACTGTTGGCAGGGTGACACTAACTCATGCAGTCATCGACTCGGGCAAGCACAAAGAGATGGTGTACGACCCAGAGCGCGGCTTGTCCCAATTGCGCTGTGGCTGGATCAGTCAATCCAGCTGCAAACAGCGAGCCGGTCGTGTAAGTATTGAAGTCTTCGCGCTCTCGGCCACGTGCTAATAACATACCTTTCCAGAGTGGTCGCGTTCGAAATGGTTTTTACTACGCCATGTATACCAAACAGCGCTTCGACACCATGCGCGCAACGACTCAGCCAGAGATCTTGAGGTCCGAGTTGCAGGAAGTTTGTCTTCAACTTGCCCATCAGCCATTCGACTTGTCTGTGCGAGACTTCATGGACAGCTTAATCGAACCACCTGATCACAAAGCTGTCGATGCCGCCTTTGTTGCTCTGAGGCATATCGATGCGCTTACCGACCAAGAACAGATCACGGCTCTCGGTCTCGTCCTTGCTTCATTACCGGTGCATCCAGCTCTTGCAAAGATGATCGTTCTTGGAATCGTATTCCGCTGCTTGGACCCCATGCTGATTCTTGCCGCCGCCAACAGCATGAAGGAAATATTCCTTCGACCTCTCGAGAGACGCCAGGAAGTGAAGGCTGCTCGAACTCGCTTCAGTGCTGATTCCAACAGTGATCACCTTGCTCTGATCAATGCTGTTGATCAGGCTCGTGCTCTTGCAGAGAGAAAAGGTCCAAATGAGTGTCGAGATTTTCTTGACAAAAACTTCGTCCACTTTAACCAGTGGCGAGAGGTTTGCCGGACAGCTGAGCTTATGGAGCAGATCTTGATCGACCGAAGACTGATTCCATGGTTTGAACCGGGAGGCGACTACTGGAAGTACGGATCTCCTGAGCTCAACACGAATTCTTCAAACCAGCATCTGATCAAAGCCCTAATCATCGCCGGCTTTCATCCCAATGTCGCAGCTTCTCATGGGCTACCCATGATGCGCAGCCTTCACGCTGAGCGGATCCTCATGGGTGGTGGTTCAGTCAACCAGGATATGATGAAGTTGGCTCAGCGTGGACAGCTCTACACCTTCTCCGAGATCGCCAAGGCTGCCAATGGCATTGCCTGGATAATGCGCGATAACTCTGCTATCTCTCCCCTCGGTGTAATCCTGTTCGCACGCAATCTCAAACGTGCTGGAAATCGACAGCTTCTCGTTGATGGTTGGTTGCAGTTCACGTTGCCCAGTGAGAACGACGCGACCGCCTTGGTTCAATTCAAGAACATCATCGACAATGTCCTGGCGGATGCGTACAAGCAGCTCAGTGGTGTCCAAAAGCACATTGCTGACGATCCTTTACGGGAGAAGCTATCGCACGTCATTGGCGCCTCACTGCTCCAGGACACCAAAGCGCACGAGCAGTGGCTTGAGCGCCAACCTGTTTTCGTCCGTGGACCAAAAGGTAAAAAGAAGAGTCAAGGAAACCGAAAGCTTGGTGGTCAGAATGGTCAGAACGGTCAGAACGGTCAGGGTGGTCAGGGTGGTCGATGTGGTTGAATGATACCGAGATCAAGGGGAGCACTACGTACTTGTAGTCAAGCTCGCTGAGCGCGTGGGCGGCATTTTGGCATTGCCTTTCAGATCCGATCCCTGGGCATTTGTTAAGCACTTTGCTTTGGACTCGAGCCTCTTGATGGTTGTTGCGACTTGACAGGTTTAAACCTCTCATAGTTCAGAGTTCTTAGGAATTTGATGGCGCTTTGTTTATGCTGTCCTGTCTTCATGTCGGCGATTTTCCCCATGAGTGTTCCACCATCATCTCTCACCATAAGCCTATTACACCTCGTCGTGGACAAAAAAAGAGAGAATCATGTCGGATGGCTCAGCCTTGCACGGCTTTCCCGAACAGGTAATTTCAAAACGGAACGGTTCCGTACAAGCCCGAGATCGGACAATCAAAAAGTGCGCCCTCCATCGGTCACCATTAGTCACCTTCGCGCCTTGCCAGTCGACGTTCTTACACGTCTTTGTCTTTCAACCGTACATATAAAACTTAGATCTCCCTCACATCAGCGCATTGCAACCACAGTCATGGACGCAGACCAGTTCCGAGAGGCAGCGCATGCCGCAATCGAAGAAAGTACACACATATCCACGCCCTTTCCCCTTCTCCAAATGGACCTGTATACTGATAATAAGCCCAGTAATAACGTACAGCCAAACCCTACCCTCCCGTCGCGTCGTCTCCTCTGTCAGCCCCGGCTACCTCCGCCCTCTCCTCCCCACCGAAGCACCCCATGAACCCCAATCATGGCCTACAATCCAACCCGACATCGAGAACCTCATAATCCCCGGCCTGACGCACTGGCAACATCCAAACTTCATGGCATTCTTCCCTGCCAATTCATCCTACCCCGGTATACTTGGAGAAATGTATTCAGCAGCATTCACAGCACCGGCGTTCAATTGGTTATGTTCTCCTGCTGTCACTGAGTTGGAGACGGTGGTGTTGGATTGGGTGGCGAAGGCTTTGGCACTGCCGCATTGTTTCATGAGTGAGGGGAAGGGGGGAGGTGTCATTCAGGGGAGTGCTAGTGAGGCTATTGTTACTGTTATGGTTGGAGCGCGGGAAAGGGCCTTCGTGAGGTTGACAGAACATTTGGGCGAGGCGGGGAGTAAAGAGGTAGAAGATGGGAAGGATGCCTGGAGGGGGAAGCTGGTGGCGTTGGGTAGTGAACAGGCACATTCTTCCACGCAGAAAGGCGCGTTGATTGCTGGGACGAAGTTTAGGACGGTCCCCGCGTTCAAGAAAGATCAATTTGGGGTTAGAGGTGCGACGTTGAAGACGACACTGGAAGAGTGTGTAAGAGATGGGTTGGTGCCGTATTATCTCACCGTCAGTTTGGGGACAACCGGGACCTGTGCCGTCGATTATTTCGAGGAGATTGCCGAAATCCTCAAGGAATATCCGAATGTCTGGGTGCACGTCGATGCCGCTTACGCTGGAGCTGCCCTGGTTTGTCCAGAATATCAACATCATTCCAAGCACTTTGGATCTTTCGACTCGTTCAATTTCAATATGCATAAATGGCTCCTCACGAATTTCGACGCGTCATGTCTGTTCCTCAAAACGCGACGGGACTTGACGTCTGCTCTATCAATCACACCTTCGTACTTGAGGAACTCATTTTCAGACTCGGGGCTAGTGACGGATTACAGGGACTGGCAAATCCCACTCGGCCGTCGTTTCCGCGCCCTCAAAATCTGGTTCGTCCTTCGCAGCTACGGTATCTCAGGACTCCAATCGCATATCAGGAATCACATCAAACTAGGTGATTACTTCCACTCTCTCATCTTCACGCGCCCCGATCTCTTCTCTGTCCTTGCCGGTCCCTCTTTCGCCCTTACAGTGATTACCATAAATCCTCGTCGTCCGAAGCAGAGAAGGCTCAGTGCCGCCAATCGACCTGATCCAGACCATGAGAGATATCTCAATGATTTTTCGCCGGATGCAGAAGCTCAAGCGCTGGTCGATGCTAACAGGATTACGAAGGAAGTTTATGAGACGGTGAATACCAGGGGAGAGATCTTTTTGACGAGTTCTGTTATCGCGGGGACTTATGCGATTAGGATCGTTAGTGCGACGCCTGGGGCTGAGGAGAAGTATTTGAAGAGGGCTTTTGAGATTTTGGTTGGAGTGAGTGAGGAGGTTTTGGATAGGGAGGACGGAGTCAGGAAGTGACGTGATATTTAGGAGTTCATGATTGGATGGCTAAGTATTCGCCGGAAATTCGATCCCTCCTCTTCTACTTAAAGATGTTCTGCCAGTTCGTATCTTGACTGACTGATTTGACATTTGAGGCTCGTGTATGAGTAATCTGGTCGCCTGTCTGCAACGTGCTATGGTTTGTGAAATTATGCAGTAAAGACAATGTGCCTTGTCGATCGTGTCTCATTCTCATCGGCTCAGCGACATAAATCGATTCGAATTATTATGGCACGTCGGTCATGCTGAAGACATCACACTCAAAAAGGAAAAGAAATGGCATTAGAGCTAATCACTACCATGTATCTATCATCACAATTGTCAAGTCCAGTAATATGCGAGGCTACTGCTATGCCGGCGTAGGTAAAGGGGCTCTAAGGTGACCTCAGATGCTGAAGCTCCGAATCCACCAATTCAGCAAGGTTCCATATGCTACCTGCTGCGGTGTGAGGAAAAGGCTTGCTTAGTGGATATTTCTGGGTAGAGAAGAGTAGAAAGGGGTGCTTGTCTATTTCTATTAAATACTAGATTGGCATCGATGACGAAATCGAGCTAGACAGGCGAGAATATGGTGAAAGTGGATGGCAACCAACGCACCTAAGGATTAGATTTTCTATATAAGAGATGTACCTACCTGTGTGAGGAAAGAATAGGAAGTGACACTGAAAAGAGCCTGATGGCCGTTTGACTTGGTCCCCGAGTCTGATGCCGCTGTTATCATTTTGAATGAAGAGGGACATTTCTAGCAGCCAAGATTCGAGTCGTTCCGAAGTGGTAAGGGTGATGATTGCCACCATCACCAGGTGCTCCAGAATGGAGAGACGTATTCTCAAGATCGGAAAGTGTTGAGCATGCTTTTTAATTGTCAGAGTAAGCGTTCAAGAAGAACAACTCAGCCTACAGAGCAATTGTTCCATATGCTCGACTTCTCGCGGATTCTGAGATCAAGTCCCGGGTAAAAGAGCGTTTATTAATGGACGTCTGAATGGGCGAAGGCACATATCATCACCTACCCTATTTCAGCAGGGAAAGATTTCAACATGGTTTTCTCGCACCCTACACCTGATCCAGTGTCAAATGTGCAGCATGTAGAATTGGCTGAGGTTAAAGAGCAGTAGAAAAACTTTGACCAAAGGATTCAAAAGGTTATCTCCACAATCGAGCATCTGGTTCAGCGATGGCGGTTGCTAGTCACTGGGACCCTGGAAATTTGGTCAAGTGATTGCAAACGCGTGGTTCTGATGGGAGCTGCGGCACATTCGATGGTGAACCATATGGCGCCAGGTGCAGCCACCACCATGGAAGACGGGGTGCTCCTCAGCGGTGTACTCAAGACCGTTTTAGAGGAACAGTTATTTTACAACCCGCTGTTGACCTGTATGAGAAAGAAAGGATGCCGGGAGCCCGGAAGAAGCAAGAGGTCTCATTTTTGAATGGTGAGATCTGGCATCTGTCAGGCCAAGCAGCAAAGAGAAGAGATACTGCTATGAAGGCCGACCTTGGCGAAGAAGGAAGAGTTCAGATGAGGACTCCGATTCTACATGGCGACCCAGGAATGATGAGAGAGACTTGTAGCTACGATACTGGAGTCCATGCTGCATTGGCAGTGGAGAAATAGCTGCGAGGGAGGGAAGCAATTGCAGAAAAGAACTGGAGGTGAAGACATGAGGAGGGAAACGTATGATAGTGTAGTCGGCTGGTCTGTTGAGGATAGAGTCGAGGTAAAGCTGTGAGCAAGTGAATGTATTGTGGCCAGTCTTGCTCTGGTCGGATATACCTCGGTTTCCTCTGTCATCCTCTCCGAGCCGATGTCCGGTCGGGAAGTGCGCCTGATCACGTTTTTCCCCCCGTCCCCAACTGTCAACTCCATCATCGAACTGTTCGCTCATGCTATGGATCACGTTCTCTCTGCCATTTGTGAACACCTTAGCTCTGATTTTCCGAAAAGTGCCCAAGTCTGCTTGAATGGTATCAGCGTTCAAGTTCATGGACGGCTCTTGTGTTGAATTGAAAGCCAGCTGTGGCTCTTTTTGAATCGCAGGTTCACAATGCGTTTGTTACCTGAATCGAGTTTTCGACTATACCAATGACAAGAGCATGGGAGAGACGAGCATTTGAAAATGCGCCTTGAAGATACTCTAATGGAGTGCTGTCATGCCTACCACGTACCGACGCTCGCCGCAACCACCGGAACCCTCTACGATCAGGGACAGATAGAAAAGTTTGGAATTTTGATTGATATAGAGCATGTTGTTCAAGCTGCTTTAGTCATGAAAGTACATGATTCTTGCCGAAGCTAGAACCAGTTCTCCTTCGACAAACGCCCGGAACTGAGCAGTTTTTAATGCATGCACGATCAAATGTAGAGATAGGGCTACAATCCATATCATTGCCAGTATCATCTCTACGGCTGAGTCCTGCAGGACATGCGGTCGCCGTATGTTATATTGCTTAATACAAATCAGTGACCTGTCTATCCACGACCACGGCGAGTATCACAACTACTCCAGCGTCATCTCATCGCCTTTAGCTGCAGTCAGCGGTTTTCTCCAAAGTTTTCTTTTCATTTTTCATGGGTTGTGGTTCGTCGAAGCGCAATGTACATGTGTCGTTGGGCACCGTCATGATTTGAAACAATCATGCAAGTCGAGGGTAGGGCAACACAGACCATGAACCACCATGAACAGAGACATCAGATACTGTTTCCAGCAAAGATCGAACTCGGAAACAAGGGGAAACACTCCTCAACTAAACGAGCTGCACTGGTTGAACAAAAGAGCATACAGTTCCCATTCCCATCTTCCACAGCCTATCAAACCAAACACCGCAAGGCTTCGGAACGAAACCTTTTCTTCAAGTCCATAGACGTGCAAAACTGATAGACGACCTCGTTATCGACAGCAGCAAGACGATAACGACTTCACACGATGGCCGCCCCTCAATCGAAATCTCAAGCACACTTCGAGTTCGTCTGGCCTCGTCCGCGAATCGACGATGGCAAAGTCTTCCTCTCGGAAAAGGCCACGCAATTTCCATGTGGTGGCCTCACCAAGGCATCAACAGTTCGCACCCCATTCCCGCTCTCTGGTAGTGTCCCCATCCAACTACGTCTGAAGGATTGGACTGCGCCGGACGCGCCACGGAAGGTCATGCTTAATGTCAAGATGAATCTCGGTAACAACGCCGGTGTTGGCGAATTCAAAGCGAATCAGACCGTCAGCGCCACCGCGGGCACGAATTCGACGGCGAGGACCGATCCACATGCGCCGCAGATGGCTACTGGGAAGGTGAGCAAAGATTTCGAATTCAAAACTGGCCTGCGGTTCGTGAGCGAGTCGTTCTTTGCAGGTGGTAGACTTTGCCTCCAAGATGTTTGGGCACCTAACTGGGCAGGTCACTCCGATATGGGCAAGATCGAACAGTTGGAAGAAGGAATGAATGCGACGCTGCTTTTGGAGGTTGCGGAGACGGGAGCTTTTGGTGCGAAGGAGGTCGTTCGAAGAGGGTACATGGTATGTTCTGACGATCATGATCTCGCGCACATGATAGCTAACTATGAATCAGTGCGCAGATATCACTTTCACAAGGGAACCGTTGACACACCACCAATACGCTCAGCGCTGCCACAACGACTCCATCATCGTTCCTACCCTGGGAAGTAACACAGATACTTTTCCCTTACTTCCAACGCCGACGCCATTGATCGCCGGCCCACCTCCTCGTCCCAACCCCAAATGTATCATGGGCGTGGGAGGGCCCATTTTTGGCTCAGATTGCGGTCCCGAAAGGCCAGATCATGGACCTGCATTCGGTCACGGTGGTGGACTGGGAGACCTTTCCGGTGGCGGATCTTCTGTTTCACAAGGCTCTTCTTCAATCACCACCTCTGTCTCGCACCCTGGCAATGTCGGAGCCAAAGTGGGTGCTGCCGTCGGCGGCACAGTTGCTGCAGTCCTTATCTTCCTCGTTTTCTGGCTGCTTGTTATGCGAAGGAAGTTGGCGAAGAAGAATCGATCTACTGCTTTCGCCAGCTCCGATGTCGAGATGCGTCCACCACCCGAGGATTTTTTTGCTGCTAATCGCATCACGCCTGCCAATACTGGTGCTGGGTTGCGAGGTGGTGCTGCCAGTCAGGATGGCAGTGAGGCTGCAGAACGCAAGGAGCAGGAAGAGGGCATGTTTGGTGATGTGAAGATTAGGATTGAAGAAGTTGACGATAGGGGATCCGTGTTCGGCGAAGGATTACCGAGTTACGTTGAGGCAGCCGGTAATGGGAGGAATATGAGTAGGGAGAAGGTCTGAATTATGTCGAGCTTCGTTTGATAAGCGATTTTCTGGTGGCTGAATTGGTTGACTAGTCCGAGATGACCTCTTACTTCTGGCGTCTCCATCTGAAATTTCTAGGCGTTGGGAGTGGGGCTGGCAAAGAATATTGGTATTTGTAAATTTAGTCTATCCTGTTTTCTTGTACGATCTCGTCGTCTTCTAAAGAGCACGTGTGTCGAATTGGTAGTGCTTAGTATCGTCCTTTGCTCAGTTTACCTGTCACTCGGTATCGAACTTATCCAATCTTTGCAAATAAATCTGACTTTCTCATCCTGTTATTTCCAGGCGAGGACACCGGATGCTTGCAATTGTTTTCTCCAACCAGAGGAATGGAATGACCTGGACCCCATCGCATGCTAATCATGGCAAGGACGAGAGGACAAACCAGCCACCGTTCCATTGAGGATGGAGAACATGATCACCTTCTTCGATGGTCACGATCTTCTCAAAATTGCCCTACTTTCCGAGCTCTCATACGTCCATTACTTGCAAGCTTGTCTCCGCCTCCAAGGTACCAGGCGAACCATTCGCTATGGACATTCGTGAAGTTTGAGGCGAGGGATCCGAACGATTCTGGCGTGTGTTTAATGGTATCTCTGGGAAGGGTAGTTATGGAAAGCAGCGCAGATGAGATTCTTATGCCTTTTTGGACGGACGATAGTTTCACGGGGTTCTGCAATGAATGCGCGCTTTTGTTGGCGTTCGTCAATACTCGCGCCCACATCTTTGCTTGTATGGGGAGGAGAGATGACACATCGGACGTTTTTACTCCGGAGTGATGTTGGCTGCCGTTGACAATACTCTATAGCGAAGACGGGGGATTGATTGAGTTACCTGCTACACAAGTCCATCAGATTCCACAAATTCGCGGTCCCATCCAAAAGTCCCGCTGAGAAGAAGATAGCCAAAGCACTGCGAGATGACGTGCAGTATTGGTTTGGAAAGCATAGAAGCATTCTGACAAAGCGTCCTCTGTCGCATCGCCATTCCATTTGACAACTCGAACAACGTGCAGAGTCAATTTCGTGATCGTGGTGATCAATCAGCGTCAGATTTTCGCATGGCGATTCCCTCAAGATCAACCCACAATACCAATCACGATCACGGACGGACCTCCAGGTGTAGCAGTCTCTGAAAGTCCCACCACCGAACTTGATTACCATCACCACATCTCCCAATCTTGATCACCTCTAAACCAAATAGAGATTACTGCCTTCGGTCTAAGAAGCAATCATAAATTTTACCACCAAGCTCTCCCTCCCAGACTCTTTCAACATCCAGATCCCAGCTCTTACCTCATCTCGTAACCCCTTGAACGGCCGCCCTCCCTCCTTGGTTGATCATTTTGATCGACGTCTCTCGTAACACCATACACCAATACCAGTCCGTCCACATCTCCTTTGCAACCCTCTCCCTCCGAGTTCCTCATCGCGACTTTCCCGTCACCAGACAATTGGTATCTGGCTGCTCTATGAGCTGGGAAATGGCGCGGCATCATGAACAGATCACGAACTACTACTTGGGTTTGGTACGGCGATTGTTTGCTTGCTTGCTTGCTTTCCGAGTCGATACCTTGGTGTACGCTAGTCAGCTCAAGGCGGTGAAAAGATTTTTTCGGGGAACCGATTGATCAGTGTTTATCGAGAAAAAGGGCAGCTTTGTGATTCCCGTAAGTACACCAGAGTACCAAAGCCCTAGGGTAGTGCGCGAGTGCACCAAAAAGAGACGTCATTATCAATTTCTCAGCGACAATGCTACACGCGGTGAGCCACGTCACATTCCTCTTTCCAAGCTTTTATGCACATCGAAATCGTTTCTCCGGGTTGCCGTTGGTAGTCCTGCAGACTGAGGATGATTTCTGTTTCAACTGGCATCCCTCAATCTACTCTCCCGAAAAGCCGCGTGGCTATTCCCCACACTCCTGTCCCGATACCCCAAATTCATACCCTTCACCTTCACGATCTCCGGCGCTACCAAGATCGAAGACCCGTTCGCGAGTATCTTCTTCGGAGGCGGCAGTACAATCTGTTTTCCGTCCTGCTTCGACGTGTCAGCAAGGCTGCTGACCTCACTTTCATTGCTGCCTCTTCGTGACGATATCGCACTCTCACCCTCTCCTCTCAAAAAGCCCCTGATACCACCTGCTTTCCTCGCCGGAACCTCGCCCTTACCCGCTGTAGCGACGTAGAGGAGGTATTTCAGATTCGGAAGGGTTTGTCGTAGATCCTGGACTTTGAGTCCAATGTGATTGGAGAGAATCTCGATGTCTTTATTGAGACAGAAGACACCGTATTCGAAGCGATATTTGATACTTCCTTTGATGAAAAGCGGATACACCCTTGATCCACTGGTCATAGAAATCGGGTCTTCGATAAGTGAAATGGACCCCTTTGGCGTGATGGGATAAGGCACCGGAATGCTCAAATAATATTGCAATCTATCCACCACAAGCGCCACATGACCCAGCGCAGCAGCAATGCATTCCTCATCGGCAACCTCGAAATCCTGACCCTCTGAGTTCGGCAAGCTCAAACCTCTAATCGTGAAAGCAAGTGCTTTCCCGGGAATAGGTTCAATGGGATAGATTCTCAACAGATCTTCACAAATTCGTCGTCGCTGTCCTTGCATCTCTTCCTTTGTTTGTTGCAATTTTTGTTTCATTTGTTCGACGATTTCCGATTCTGTTGACATTTTTCCTGTGTCTTTGATGATGTATTCGCGGCCATTGCGCATGTCTTTTTTGCGCTGGGCAAGTCGGTCTTTGAGCTCGGAGCGTTTCCGGGCTGCAACTGATAGGCGTTTCGTTTCGGTAGTAACGGCGTCTTCCACCTTTCGGCAGCTATTTCGTTGGACTGCAACGTCTCGGACGGTGCTGATTGCTTCCTGGTTGCCGGTCAAAATTTGTTTAATTTGAGCCTCGAGTCTTGCTCGAGTTTCAAGGGCATCATGTATGCAAACATCGAGGTTGGACAATCGCATCAATGCGTCGTATGAGGACGAGGGCAGCACTTGCGAATTGGCGAGCGGTCTTTGAGGAGCAGTCAACGACATGGAAGGTGGATCCGCCGTGGGCATTTCGGTGAAGCTGGTATAGATGCCGTCTTTCATGTGGAACAAAATGCAATTTTGCGGCAGAGGTTGTCGGAAATTTGCCATTGATTTACCAATGAATTGTAGCGACCTCAGGTTGACCTTCATTTCGACTAGATATTGCCATGTAACCATTCCCTCGCTCTTTGCCCATAACTTTATTCTCATGTCTGTCAGACGCGTCACCGAGGGACCGCAATCTTTGAGGTCGAAAAAGCGGAAGTCTGCATTCACGACCTTTTCCATGACCTCGCTGATGTACATGGGCTCATCCACGCCATCTACGTGTACTGCGAAAAAGACGTCTGCCATGCGTGCCGTGATGATGTCCTCCAGCCTTTTCTGGCGCATTTGGGGGGTTGCGCTGACCCACTCGAGAGTACTTCGTCGTCGCATGCGCGATGGATTGGGTCTCGTAGCCTTGGGCGGCGAATTCCCATCTTCGACAGCGTCCACGTTTGCTTTTCCTTTGCCTCTATCTTCGTGTGTCCCAACCAGCTCTGGAATTGCGCGCAGGTTATCCGAAGATCGCGAGTGCGTCACAGTCTTCTGCTCTCTCCCAGCCAGAGTCTTTTGCGGTGACTTGAAGGAAGATGGCACGACCTCATCGTCGACAGTGAGCCCCCGCGGTCGATTCTGTTCGGCGGAGAGGGTTAGGTTTCGCAAGCTGATTCCATGGAGATGTCGCAGTCGTCGATTCTATGATGATCCCTTAGCAACTGGATTGTTCAGCGTGCGACATGCTCCGTACATAGGGATACAGCCACGGCCGCTCTCGTCTTGCAGGTCGGTCATCAGCGTGGGAGCTGTCGCCTGGGGCCATATTGACACGAATGCGCCCGAACAGACTATCGCGCGGAGCTGAAATGGGCAAAGATGTTGGATATGCCCATTGAATGTCTGGACATGATTCCCGGCGGACAGATGCGGCGGCGGAGAGTGTTGGGGATGGTGCTGGTAGTGTACTGTGCATGCTGGGTAGCAGTGGGTGCGGAGAGACACTCGGTGGTACCCATCACCAAGCCCCGATATCTTTTTCGAATTGGATGCACCGCACCATCAACAGCCCTCAATTGAGTCTGGGACATGTCGCATTTGTCAAAGCTACAGCTGCGGAAGCCGGGCCATGGCAAGTTCATATGGTTGTTCTCGCACATCAAGACCCACCAGGTCTTGTATTCTCTCGACGCATATCCAAATGTACAAGCTCTCAACTCAGTTGCTTGAGACGCGAAACCTCTGCTGATTAGACCGTAGGAGCGGAAGATGCTGAAACAGCTGAACTTCTACGGCAAACAAACCCAAGCCCAGGAAATCCGCAGAGATCTCTTCCGACCATTCGCTGCTGTCGTAACTCCCTCCCCAGAATTCGGCATGAACGTCTATCAGAAACTACGAGAATACAGGCATGTCCGCGATTACCAATGGACATTCAGGCCCACTGCTCAAGAGGTGGAAGAGACGCTGCAGGAGGCGGTCAAGAAGAAGAAGATGCCCAAATTCGACAATAGACTGCCCACCTTGAAGGAGCGTGGGAAGCTACTCATGGATCAGAAAGCAAGCACGATCGCCGACTTGGCCCACATACTGGAACGAGAATCGGCGATTGCACGTAACAAACATATGCTTGAGGTGGAGAGGGTTAAGAAAGCCGAGGACGTCAAAGAGGCAGAGTGGGCTCGAGTCGAAAAAATGGCATTGCGGGCGCGAGCAGGCGAGCTAGAGAAATACGAAGAGTGGATAGCACGTCGGGAGGATAAAATCACGTCCTCAGAAGATGGCAAGAGCAAGGCCTGCGGCAGGAAAGGTCTCATGATGCTCAAGATCAAGCGCAACGAACTCCTCCGCGCACAGCAAGCCCTCGATTTTGTCGAAGGTCACGAAATCCCGTTACGCCAGCGCCTAAAATGGAACCAGAGGCTAAGCGCCATGGTCCAATCGCGAACAGAAAGACGTGTCAATCCCGAAATCCCTCTCTCTCCTTTAAAAGACAAAGAGACAGAAAAAACCGATCCGATACATGTCCGAGATTCCTCCAAGACATCTGACAAGGCACACATAGATTCTCAATCCCGGCCGGATATTCGGGAAATGCACGAGGAATACCAAGGCCCGGATGACATACTTATCCAATGGAAAGACATGAACGATGCTTACCATGCCAAAGATTGGCCGCCAGAGGTCATGCACGACCAGGTTCTAGAACTGACACAGGGGGATTTCCAACCTTACAACAAGGCTACGGTAAAGAAGAGGGTCACAAGAAATTTTGACCCTGATTCGGACTTCCCAGGTGATGAGTATGTGATGAACGGCGAGCCCACGGCTGAAGAGAACAAAGTAGAAGAACAAAAGAGGGGGAAAGGTTTCATGGGCAGCTTTACGGATGCTGTCAAGGCGCCGTTCATGGGAGGTAGCGTGAAAGGGAATGGGGAAGAGGCGAGGAGATAGGAGAGATGAGAAACGTAAACGGGGGCATCTCTGGCGTCGAGCATGTATAACCATGTGAACAGGGAATCTCGCATTTTGGTTGGAGTATCTAATCTGTATTATAGGTAGGAATTCCATGTTCAAATCCCGTTTTTCGAAGTGTCTTTTCATTATCCTTCAACATCTCACTGCACCCCGCCGGACGTGGGTCTTTATGAACAGTCTCTGACACGAAACGAGGCTATGAAGGGTTGGAGCGCGTGGACGATATGCGGCTATCCGTCCTCCTCTTTCCCCAGAATCGTCGCTGACTTTTAGAAAGTGGAAGGTATCACGAGTTCGATCTGAGGGAGAGACTCGAAGGCGAAGAACGGAGAGGTGAAGAAACGACGTCGAAATTTGGATTAAGCGAGACGACACGGCTAAGAAAACACCATTCCTGACTCAAGTTAAAGTGTCCATCACTATTGATTCTTGAATATCTTCACCTCCATCCATTCGCAGCTTCTGTCATCTAACCCATAGAGTTTGCATCCGAAGGTCGAACAGCCGATCATGAACATAAGCGGTTCTCATTTTTCCTTCCTGTGATCGAGGTAGTCCTACTCTTCGCCGAAGCTCGCTTTAACGAACTCACTAGAGGATTCCAATCGAGCGAAAATTCCGCTCCTCTGAAAACATCGTATGATCCCGTATCTTTTACCGATATATTCGTGAAGAAACCCTTCCTGGATTCGTCAGCCACTCAATCTCCTAGCCTGCCACGCCCTCGACCACCCTGGCCTGGATCCAAATCAATGGAAAGACCGAGGCTGGTCCTACACAATCACGTGTTCCAGCCTCAACCACCTGACGAGTTGGGTAAGCTCAGACTTCGATTCAATAGCACGCCCAGACATCTGTGAGAACTGTCTCAGACTTTAGCGAGACAGATGTTTACTTATGAATGAGAAATGTCTTACTGTCACATCTCGCCTTTCACCAAGAGGACCCATTCGCGAAAATATACGAGTCCCCACCATTTCCGAGACATCAGTCAAGAGGGCAGGCAGGTAAATGAAAGAATCAGATGAATGATGCTAAGACCGTGTCTTGCATAAGCAGTTCTTTCATGACCTTGTATTGATGCAATATATCAATCCATCTCCAGTACAGTAGAGCGCAAGGATCCAACTGATCTGAAAACTGCCTCAACAAAAAGGCATTTCATCATCGTCAACATATCCATTGTCCATGCGCGGGTTCGTAGCCCCGTTTTCCCACCTTCATGACGAAGATGGGCGCAGATCGCACATTGAAATACAGTGTGGCGAGACAAGCAAGAAGTAATGGCGAATGATGGTCCCTACCTGCCTCCAGTTCTCTTCTCCAAATTCAGCGCTTTCCGCCATGTTTCTGGTCGAGGAATTCTTTCCCCAACGTCACGGTGAGGTCAGCATGGGTCCCAAGTGCAAAGATGCGATTGAAAAGATGAAGCTCGCGCCGTACGGGTTAGAGATCGAAGAAATGCCCAAAGATTGCATGAAGTTTCTATCACAAGCTAGGCTCTGTCAACTATGTGCCATGTTCCAAGCACGCGAACCCAATGCCTTTGTTGCCTAGACGCTGCCATAAAGAGTAGTATGCCAAACGAACGAGTATAGCAGCTATCTCAGAGGGATTCAACTATAACCAAATTTAGCAAGAGTCCGCAGCAACCAGAAGAGGAAGAAGGTGAATGTCTATCTAGAGGGCAGACCTGCTCAAATGCATCTTCTCAATATACTCCTCACTGTCCGACACATGCTGACTCCACTTCAGAAACATGTTCTCGTAAAACGTGTTGAGGGTCTCGCTCGAGATGTCCTTCTCGTCCAAAATTTCAGCCAGTTCTATTCCATCAGTGATCGCCTCATTTGCGCCATTGCCACCGACGATAGGCTGCGCGTGAATCGCATCGCCAGCAAGCAGCACACCCTTTTTCCCAAGCTCTTTCAATTGAACTATCGGTGGGTCGACGGTTCGCATGAGCCAGCTGGTTAAGGTTTTATTTTCCTTCAAAGTCTCGACGTTGAACACGTCCGCATACGGCTGATCCAGATCAGTCATCGCCGCGATTTCTTCGAAGAACGCGTCCGGGATAGTCTTCGCCTCATTGACCGATCTCGTTGGATTGTACAGAGGATCCTCGCTTCCAGTGTGTGCTGGTCGAGAATACACAAAACTGATACTAACGAGGTCCGCGCGCTTACCCTCATTTACCGAGATTTGTAGAGTAGTGTCCCCTTTCCGAGTGCTGATTACGTTGCCCCTAAGGATTGTGGGTTCGTACAGCTTATCGTACGACGCCCTCTCCACGCGTCTTTTGCCGTTGATTACGACATATGGTAGGACTTTGGGCTCGATGCTGGGGATGAGCGCTTTCCGAATTGATGAGTGAACACCATCAAAGCCGACGACGACTGCTCTGGCAACTCTCTCACCATTGGTGAACGATATCTCCGGAAGATCGTGGGAAGTGTCGATTGATTCTAATTCGTGACCGTACCGAATGTCAAGTCCTTCTCCCAAGAGCTCTTCAAATCTTTGGCGGTGTACCCGGACCGAGAAATCGGTAGCTCTAAGTATCGAGACAAGGCCGAATCCCTCGGGTGCATCGACTGTGACCCGGGACCGGAAGGCTAAGTCGTCTGCTTGGAGTAACAAGCCTACCCTCTTGAACACGTGTGCTTGGATGGTGATACCGTAAGAGTATCGAGGTGCTGCCGACTTTTCGTAAATGGTAGCGGGGATGTTCTTTCGCTTCAGTGCTTGTCCCAGGGCTCGCCCGCCGATTCCGGCGCCGATGATGGTGATCGGTTGGTGGGACATTTTGGCTGTCGTTTGGTTTGGTTTTTCCTGTTGCAGAATCTCGTTGCGTGAAATGACGTTGTCAAAGGCTGGTTTCGGATGGGGAAAGAGCACGTGATGATAAGCTCTGCCTCAAACCACTAACTTTCGTAAAAAGAATGAGGAATGAGGATTGTCGCGTCCCAGTTTGTTGTTGCAGAGTATGAGAGTTGGTGACCGCGAAACCCATCACCTCGGTGGGCTTGTGTCGTGTAGTCTATAGATCCAAGCGATGCCTTCGAATGTACTATGAACTCAACGCGCTACTCACAGTCCACACGCCTTTTCGAATTCCGTTGATCTTGCTGTTCTGATTTGGGTCAGACAATGCCTTGGATTGAAGTCTCATCGTTGCCAACTGGCCATATCTTAAGGTCAGTTTGGATCGGCACATGGATCTGAAGACCTCTGAGCAGAGCAACGCTTGGATTCTGATCAACGTACTTGAATCGTCCGGGGTGATTTCCTCTCGCTCTTCATTTCATTCCCATCTGACCAATAAGGAGTTGTATCGAATGCCTATTGGCGGCGTACTGCCCAACATTTTCCACACGCAGAACGAAGTCGTCGGAGGACAATCCACGTAAGACACAATCTCAGTGTGAGACACGGTTCGTCCATTCAAGTACAAGCAGGTTTCGAACGATGTTTTCGTTGCGATAGAGGCTGAGATTCTATGGCTGAGTGATGAAATGCTGTTGGAATGTGTAGGCCGGAAAATGATAGAAGCCACCGAGTGGCTGCGTTAAGGTGGGTCTGGAGGGCATCGGTCGATGAGGCTGTGACATTTCGACAATTTGGGTCGTCTTTGCTATCACGGAGTGATGAAGGAAATGCTCGAGAGCAATGGGATAACTCTCCCTACTTCCATCAGCCATGCACTAAGGCTGTCTTGATACTTGCAAATTCAAATAAGGATTCAAGAACATTTTTGTGCTAGTGCAGAATTATAAGCCCAGCGCGAAGACCGGTAAGACATTTTCCGACCACCCGTAAAAGCGTATGTACAGAACTTTGGACCCGAACCTCAAAACCATTTCAGCCATTATCCTTCTACGCTCCAAGCACCTATGAAACCAGGCCGACCTAATATCCGCCACGACCACCACCATTGTAGTTACCACCATTGTAGTTACCAGGATAGTAGTTACCACCAGGATTGTAGTTACCACCAGGATTGTAGTTACCACCACGATTCCAGTCACCACCGCGTCCTTGATTGTTATCATAGCCATAACCGTAAGGATAATCAGCCTTCTTAGCCTTGGCTTCAGTAGCCGCAGCAGCAGAGTTGTCACGCTTGGCCTTGTACCCGCCATATCCGCCGCGCCCGCCATTATTACCACGGCCGCGCTCCAAATCGTAGATAAAATCTCCTAGGCGATCCCAATCATTGCCGCGTCCTCCTCCGCGGTCCCAGCCTGGGCGGCCTCCACGGTAATCATTTGGGCCGTAGCCCCCGTAGCCATATGGGCCATCAGCGGGAGCTGCAGCAGCGTCTTTGGCGGCGGGCGCGGCTGGTGCGGCGGGGGCAGCTGGTGCGGCGGGGGCAGCTGGTGCGGCGGGGGCAGCTGGTGCGGCGGCATTGTCTTTGGAAGCCTCCGCGGCAAGAACGGAGGCGCTGTCAGGTGTTAGTGAATGTCATTGCGATGCGTGAAGCAGGTATCAATGATTGACCAAGACCGCAGCTGGAAGGGCTAGAATGAGTAGTGTGTTTGAGCTTACCTGGCAGCCAAGAGGCCATAGACGGCGAGCTTGAGTGGATTGATCATGTTGAAACAAATCAGTTGCTTATGGTTTTGAGCGGATGTTGTGAGATGATTGAAACTTGAGTTGATGGTCTGAGTAACAGCAGAGAAATAAACCCATTATATATCCCAAGGTCATCGCCAATGCGATCCAAGAATAAGCATCTCAACGGTAACTAATAATACAAGGCCACCTATAGGGTCCTCTTTTCAAAAAGGGAGGTCCGAAATGAAGAAGGGGCATCGATGCCATTGAGAGTGCTCCGCCTCGTGCGAAATGGTGTAAGAAATGCGGGGAGAAGTCTCGTTCTCCTGATCTTTCTTAACACGGCCCGTTAATGATGCAGCAAGTGTCATAGCAGGCAGTGTTGGGTGGCCTGACAAGGCTGGCCATCAAGAGTTGCAAGACGGGAACCAGCGTGATCCAAATTCAGGGCTGACGCGTCGAACCGCTGTCGGCCGCAATAGTGGAGGTGGTCGATTCGCTAGGAGCATCCAAGTATAAACAATGCGGGTTGCTTCAGAGAAGCACCCAATGCACTCGACCACCGTCGTTTGTCTTGCATTTCGAATTCGAGATTTGGGAAGATGGACCGAATCGTGTCACGAATCAAATGCTAGACAATGTCTTAGGCATCCGCACTTCTCAGAAGATACATTGAGTGAATGATAGCTGTATCAAACCCTGCCCATGTACCAGCTGTTCTACAGGATGAAAGCCAGAGATGTGGTTGAGGCCCGGATGTTTGCGCATCTGTAGCGCACATGCATGCAGTTCTGGTCCAAGTGTGGTTGTTGCCGCTCGACCCATATTAAAGGTTACCGGAACAGCGTTTCACGGAAACGATCCATCGTGATATACATAGTAGGCCGATCTAGGCGATCAGGCAACCCGTATCCTTCGTGCGTTGCCATGCTGGGCTCAATAATGGATCGAATTAGCGACCAGGCTAGAGGGGCATTGCTTAGGCGCCCCCTTGCAGTGACAGCCTCACTGATGTGCTTTGCAATATAAAATAATTCTTAGTTGGAATGCAAACCAAACTGTTGGTGATCGGGAGTTCGGGACCAGATGATATTCCCTTTTATGACCGAAGCTGTGTCCAGGATACTGAACGAGCTGCTAAAAGAAGTTTGGAGGCGCAATTCTGCCATCTTCCTGCCATGTGTGAGGAGTCAAAATCCACAATTCTCTCCAACTTACTAGCCACCAGAAAGGGCGATGAGTATACTGGTACTCTAGCTAATATTGTGGCTCGACAACATGTGCCTTTTCACCTGACACAAAGGGAAAATTGATCGATGCTTGTCATAGTGTGCAATCTGTCGACCAAGACATTGATTTCCGACCAGGTTTTGTCGAGATTCGAGGCGAGATTAATAATAGACATCTCAGTTGTAGCGAGGTTGAAAGTTGGCCCGATTCTCACCAGGACGTACTGCCCAGGTGCTAGGCCCTCGTTCCGATTCCGAAAGCACGTAAGACCTGGATGATGAACACGAAAATGTTCCGCGGACAGTCATTTCAACACTTGCGCGGTGACTCTCCTTGGCAGTCTTTCCTTGAATGCTCGAAGCGCATAATGCAATGCCCGTGAGTGAACAACGTCGATGATGACTGAGTAGTGGTGCAAGACTCTACGAATACAGGAAAGATGGCGCAGTTGGAAATGTGTGAAGTATGAGATAGCTTTCGCTATCTTTAATTCACCCTGCTAAGCTCTATGCTTCTCTCTGGCGGTGAGATACTTGGGTAAATCAGAGCATGGTTGAATAGACCACAGGCAATCCAGGTCTTACAGGAGAGAGTTTGAGGCCATGGCCGTAATGGTTGGCCACAAATTCCTGCCACAACTCCGGATATAACGGCGATGACTATCGCCTCACTCCAGCATCAAGGTTGTGCTGCTGCAGTTACCTTCGCTCTCCCTTCACTCGTATCTAGGTTTGTTGGCTGGGGGGGCCAAACATGATCATCATGCTTTCAATTCAGCGACGGCGAAGTATCCCTTGTTCTCCACGACACCTCTGTCCTTGACCACAGCTGTGTATTTGATAACCCATTGAGGCTCAACGTCTCCATTCAAGCCTTTGGTAATTGTGATCTCCTGGTTTTCTGTTCCCGAGGAGAGTATTCCAACTCCTTTGTCGCCCGGACCAAGGAGTTCTCGAAGTGTTCCTTGGGGCAGGATATTAGTAACGTCGCTGTGCGTGAGCAGCTCGATTTTCTTTTCCTTGGCAAACATGATGAGAGGCTTTGGTACGACGCAGCAATCTCTGACGTTGATTTGGTTGACTGCAGGCCTTATTCTCGCCTCGTCTAGAAACCTTGCTAGACGCTGCGTGCCGAATTCCGCTATACCAATCTTCGCAACAGTGCCGCTATCGTGGAGTTTTTCAATTGTGCGCCAGGTTTTCATCATGGAAGATATATCCTCGGGTCCAACGGCTGACTGTGCATCGGCGTGAGCTGAAGGTGTGTCCTTTCCGAAGGTGTCATCTTCCTCAGATTCGTCATCGGCGTCGAAGACAATATTTGGATACGAGACGATGAGCAGATCTATACACTCGACATGCAACTCCTTCAAAACCAAAGCAATTGCCTCTTTCGTATGCTCACACCTTTTCGAAGGTGATATGTGCGGAAGGTAGAATAACTTGACTGTGATGTCGTATGCCGCTCGTTCTTCTACGAGACCTGACGTAGAGAAGTCGACAGATGGAATGAACAGGATTCCGCTTTCTTGTGTCGTCCATGAACTGTATGAGCCGTCCTCGTCCTCGGCAGAATCCCGTCGCTGGGTGAAGTTGGATCGCAGGGAATTTGTAAGTTCGGAATCTGATTTGGTGCTGGCTCGTCCGATTACTGAAGCTGATCCGCTCACGATGTTGCTGAACGTGCGTCAGTCTTTGAGTACTGCTATCGAGGGCCGGCTTGCGCTCACGAAGTCGATAAGACGAGCTTCATCTTGTTTAGTGTGCTTTGTGCTCGAGGAGAAGTATACTTTTTGCAACCTGACTTCTGTACCAGAGTATCTTCACTTGTTGATCATGACCTAAGGAGGCAGGCAAAAAGAAAGGTATGTATATGCCTATTTAAGTGGAAGGTGGTTTGATGTGGTTTGTGACAGCAACACATCGCGAGGGAGACACTTGACTAAGTGGGGCATTTCGAACGACTCGCGCCCAAAGTTTCTCGCTGGGTGTTGCTCCCAACTCTCCAACCTCATTCACGACGACGAGCCGTGATCTCCATCTACTCTGCGCCGCCAGTATGGCCATCAGGTATGGCCCCTGCCACACCAATTTCATGGCTACCGATTAACGAAAGTAAGATATCTCATCCTGTTGTCAAGACAGGGTAAAGTCGTATGTCTCGCCTCCACGTTCGCCTGGAAAGCGCATTCTGACCTCCCTCCAGCGTCTTGCAAAGTGGTTCACTACGCTTTCACCCAAGGACAAGGCCAAGATTGTCAAAGATGTCTCTCAGCTAGTTCTTGCCCGTCGTACACGAATGTGCAACTTTCTGGAGTATAAGGGTTCGTCTCTATCTCTCGCGTGCCGCCGATCGCACACTGTACTGACCAGATGGCAAAGATACCAAGATCGTATATCGTCGCTATGCTTCCCTTTTCTTCATCGCCGGAATAGACTCCACGGATAATGAGCTCATCACCTTGGAGATCGTGCATCGCTTCGTCGAGCAGATGGACAAATACTATGGCAATGTGTGCGAACTTGATATCATCTTCAACTTTCAAAAGGCATATTTTATACTTGACGAGCTCCTCCTCGCAGGTGAGATGCAAGAAAGCAGCAAGAAGAACGTCCTCCGTTGTATTGGCCAGCAAGATAGTCTGGAAGACATGGAGGTAAGTGGTGTTGTGGGATAGCAGCCGACCGATCCCCCAAGCACATGGCCCTCTCTCCATCACTCTACCCAGACTAATTTATTCTATCGCTTTCGCCAGGCTGAGGATGATGGAATCACTAAGCTCATGTAATGTTACACGAGCGAATCGTTCGTCCTGTATACACGTTCCCGCTGGAAGCACTCCACCCACCTCTCTCGCTTAACGCTGGTCGACCTGCTATGTCTAACATCACTGGCATAGGCTGATACTTCTGAAATGTAGGCCGAAGCAGCGGTGATGGAGAAACTTCGTGGCTCCGGCATGCTATAAGCAATGGCATAATCGAGTAGCTATTCCAAGACGCCGTGAAGGCACGCCGAGTGGCGGAAAAACGTCTATGGCTTCATGGTTCCATGATTGGCGGGCTAGAAAAGCCGGGTACCAGGAGGTATCCATGGTTGGGGTTTGGTCCTCGAGGCATGGTCGCGCGCTAACATTGGGTCTTTATTGAGTGACTCTGCCACAGGCAGAGATCAGCCGTAATGCGGTATGCACTCTATGTACAAGATAGTAGTTTCGAATTGAACCACATCACGCTACGCCATCATTGGCAGACAGCAAAGTACCACACAATGACAACCTTGCCATAGCAACATTGGCTGCTTACATCCATGACATGCTTGCTTTCACTCGCACAAAATCTGGACAGGGAGCATATCTACACGCTGTTCCAGGTTTCGATGGTATTCTCTCAAGTCCAGTTAAGTTCCTCCAAAATCCTGGAACTTCTGCTCTCTCGAATCGTATTGGCAGGATATTTGCGATGACGATGTTGCCAGATTTGAACTCTCTTGAACGAGTGTGGATGCTTCCAGACCCCACGTTTGGCAAGGCCTGGACGGCGATTCGTCGAAACGATACTACAAGGTACGACAGCAATCCTCTCCACTTTGACAGTCACGATGCTAGCATGAGATTCAAAGCAGTCCATCACCTGGTCCATGGGGAACAACGTGCAGCAGCCACTGACGCTGCACATCTAGAAACACGTGATGGTCAACCCAGGCTTGATCATTCCTGGGGCAAGAAGAGAGGAGCAACCGGAACGATTACTAACAAGGACTAAGAATCATCTTCCACCAGTACATCCACCTTGTGCACATCTCCACTCACCCAATATGTCAGAGACCAAGAGCGCTGGACGTCTGCTGGTCGCTGGCATCACGTGGATCATGATCATGTGGCGCCAGATCTGAAGTTGCAACCCCAAAGAAACAGAGCGATGATAAACATCCTGACCACACCTCAACAACCAACATTCACAGTATGCACGCCCGCATCATCGCCGCAGCCTACTAGACATACAGTCTGGTAGTTACAATACTCTGTGATCGTTCCTCGCATCCAGACACGCTCAGTCGCAAACGAACGCTGTCGCAATCCTGCCAACATCTCCGCACAATCGTAACCACCGCGCAACCAAGCAGCGGGCGCCAAGAACCTTCTGATCACTCAGATCATCCGAATCTGTGAATAAAGCGAGTGCCTCTTGTCCAGATCCGAGCATCCGAGTCGAAGAGAGAGCCGCGAAGGCGCGTGAAGGACCACGGTCGGTCGATTTTAAATCCCCGCGTCTTTGGTAAAACTGAAGGCCTCCATCGCACCGTTATCACCAACTCATCGTTTAGGTACAGTGGACGGCTCTAAACTCATCATGAAAGTAAGCTTACTTCCCAAGATCTCGTTTGAGCCCTTTCCCTTGCTAACGATCTGCCAGTATATGCCTTTGCGCAGCTTCGACATTGTCGACGCGGCACTCAACTTCGAGAACGACGGTGTCATAATTGAAGGCGGCTGTGACCTCTTTACCTGCAAGCCAACGAAAGATGACAAGAGACTGGAATACAAGCTTGAGAATGAACTTGACGAAGACTATCAGCGCTGCCTTCGGTTGGCTGTTGCCTTCGCACAGTCAGAATCCGTTCGCAAAAATAGCAGTAACGGCAGATATAGCCACCCGATTCCTCCCAACCTGGCACGCGCGTCACCCTTTGGTCCACTCAGCGTGCGCGCCAATCGTCGCAAATTTAGCTACATGCTATCGACACTCAATGCGTGCCACCCCGATCACGACTTCTTCAAAGCGCCGAAGCCATACGAGTTTTCCAAAGAACGCACCCTCGATGATGTAGTGAACACATTCGACGATAAGATACTTGGAGCACATGGCATACAATTTCAGAGTGGGGTTCAGACACCTGGTGGCAGCTTTCTCTGGGGCATAAAGATGTGGCGCATCATCGATTCAGAGATGGACATTGAAAATTGCGACATTTACAGTTGGAATCCAAAGGAAAATCCACTGGACGATTTCGAGCCATCCTTCTGGAGTATGCACTATTTCTTTCACAATAAGACCAAGAAACGCGTCACCTACCTCCACGCGCGTGCTCTGAAGACTTGTTACGAATGGGGCTCGGATATCTGCAGTACACCCAACAGTTATTTTGCTGATCGCGATAGTACTGATAATGATTCTGGTGAGGCATCTCCTATCCGTATACAAGAGGAGGACATTGAAGAAACAATTGTTGACGTCGAATTGCTCGAAGAAATTATCAAGCGCTCCAGATCGGTCCCAACGCTCACAGCGGAGCATTCTGACAGCCACTCCGAAGACAGCCACTGAGCAAGGGGGGGACACCTTGGACAGCCTGTCAATGACCACACTTCGCCCTTACAGTGTACATTGGACGCCAACACGATATTGTGCGCTCTTGTCTTGGCGCAGACGAGTTTGCCAATATGAATAAAGACAACGCGACGTGAGTTCATGCTGTGAGGCATTTAGTGTCGTCTTCTTTTTCTTTTTCTTTTTTGGCGATACCCAGGATTGATTCATTGATTGACATTAGGGCATGGTGGCATACGGAGTTTCTAAAGGCAGATGGAAGTGACAAGGGTTGAGGTGCATTCGCACCTGTACATGTATCAAGGCATCAGGATTTACCGGCTTGTGTGGATACGGGAGACGGGCAGGATGCGGTTGGACAAAAGGATAGCAATGTCATTGACCAGGTCGAAAGGATGACTGGTAGATGCCAATACTCCTGCCTCATACCACATTGAATTGATAAATGAGTATGTCTGCTGCGGCTGTTTTCTACGCTGCAAGAACACCATTCTAACAATTCTCTCAGACAGGCCACGAGCAGCCAAATGGACCAACCTCCGACATGCCTCAGCGCAAGTTTACAAATTAAGTGTTTCTCGTAATAGGGATCTACTTTTCAACGTGAAAGATAAGCTCATCAAAACTTACTCTTCCTCCTCTTGTTCTTTTCCCACACGTAAAAGTCGACAACGTTCCCGAGACTCTGATATTGCCGACTGAAGAAACTAGAACTGCGCAATGCCGCCAGACGTCCCATAATGTAAACTCGAAGACTGCTGTGAAATGCAGGAGCTGAGTCGCGATGCGCCGATCAAGCAGTATGCCCGCTGCCAGGTCATTGCCGCTTTCATCACCTGTGCTATTCGATCTCTGGCACCCTTCCTCTTTTCCGTGCGTATCTATTCTCGCGCCGCAAAGCCTCATTTTCTCATTGTTCTTCCAGTATTGCTCACCATTTGCACCCTGTGGTGGACCCTCGAGTTGTTACATAGCGCTGAAACCCAATGGCCTATTCTCGCATCAGTCAATTTGCTGATGTGTTGCAGAGAGGGCATGGAATATATGAATGAAATGGAGAAATCCGCTTTGAAACTACCTTACATAGGAATACGGATGGGGCAATGACGTCAGGCTTGGAGAACCTGGGGGTTTGGATTTTTAGTGCTTCCAGTGTTGTATGTACTTGGTGAATTTTAATGTGGGAGGGTCTCGTAGCTTGTGGGCAGGATTAATGTGATGTTTCTTGGCTGGACTCTTGGTTTCGTCTTTATGTTGTGTCCTGATTCAACCTATGTTTCGATATAAGTGGTGCTAGAATTATGGTGACATATCGTGTCGTGCAAGTTGGCAAGAAGAGATGAGAGACCGGCGTTGAGAGCGTCGAGGAGTGATGTTCTTGATAGACCTTTTGAGATTTGGTCCAACTATTGGTTGTTGATGGTCTTGATTTCTACCGACATGTTCGTCTTGACGTTTCTTGTCGGGATGGCAGGTAGCAGGCTAAAGACCAACGGTTCCGTGTTGTAGTGATCAAATTTGTGAAGCAGACGGCTCAGGCGACGATTTCGAAAGATGTATTGAGAAGTTGAGGGGTTGCCATTTGATCGAAAGAATCCATTCTGGCAACGTTTGGTCGGACGAGAGAAGTACTGACCACAACTCCCGTCTGATGCCTCAAGGACGCGAACTCCAGCACGGACCAAAACGGGCTTTGTAATACAGGCTGCGCCGCGCCCCTCGCCATGCTGACTGGTCCTACCGTCCTATTGCCCGTGTGTTCGAGCTTGTCGACGAGCATCAGGTCCGACTTGTCGTTCATGGGAGAGACGGGCTTCAAGATGCTCTACCACTGCCAAAACGTGACTACTAGTGAAATCTTCTCGTTACGCGACCGTGCGCGGTAATTTCGAACCGAGGATTGAGCTGGGTTGATTTTCAACACCATCACCACACGCATCTCCTCCCTAGCAGTCTGTTCATCGGCAAATTCTAAGGCCCGTCAACTACTGGCACCCTTCCTTGTCCACCGCATCCACAAGAAAAAGTGCCGATGCACACGCATACATTGGGGATTCGCCTCACCCTCACCTCTACACATTCACAGCCATCACTCCCACCTCAAACATGTCCGCATATGGCCATATTCCAGGACTCCATTCCGCAAATGAAACGTCCATAAGCCAATCACCCAACGGAGCGTCCCCTTATTCGATTCCAGCCGATCCAATGTCCGGCCTGGAGAGCCTCCTAGCAGAAAATCGACCACAACCAGCTTCCAATGGACCTAATTACAATGGGGGAATGCCGCAGCAGCAGCAACAATTACAAGGCATGCCTCAGCAGCAGCAACACCAGCTGCAAAGCATGCCGCAGCAACAGATGCCAGTACAGGAGCCAAATGGGCAGCCTGCAGTACAGCCCGTTGCCCAGATGCAAATAAAGCAAGAGCCGGGTGCTACTACCCCACCAGCTGCTGACCCGCATGTTGAAATTCCCGCGTGTTTGCTATACACAGGTGAAGGAATTGAAGAAGATCAGGTTATCCCAAAGCAGCGCTTATCCCAGTTGCCCCAGGACGTCCTTCTTAATATACTCAAGGAAGGCAGCAGCGAGGACGGTATCCACAACCTCGGAGTTACATCCAATTTTCAGTCTCTACGACGTCTGAAGCAGTATCTAGAGAAAGGCGATTATCAGCCCTCGATGCCTCACACGCCCTTGGAGTATCTGGACGCCACTGGCACCGCTCGTGAGTGGGCAGCTAGGCTAGATGACAGTTCGAACGCTGTCGAGGTACCCAAGGCAACGTACGATCTGTTCTTGCGCGAGGTCGACCTATACCTATACGCCGCTAAGATTGGCTTCACTGAGCTGCGCCGCACCAGCGCTGAACGTCTATGCAGCCGCTATCCCAAGTCCGTGCACGGTATCTGGGTCTTGATCGACAAGGTAGCCAATATTGCCGCTCAGAACCAGGACCAAGGATTGTTGAAGCGCATTATGGCCTATATCAACGCAAATTGCAAGGAGCTGACAGGATTACCCGAGTATGTTCCCCTACTACGCAAGCTCACCCGTGGCAGACCACCATTGGGACCTGTCTTGCTCGAGGCCTATATCAGCTCCAGCGATGCCGCTCGTAGAGAGCTCAAGCTAGGGCTCAAGGTTGCTGGAGCAGGAGATGCCATACCACCAAAGACTCCAGTAGCATCCTCACAGCAGATTGTGGCGCCGTCAGGTCCCGCAGCCAAGGCAGGAGCGTCCCCTCCATCGTTCCCTACTTCTTTCCCGCCACCACGTCGTCATGCTCACAATCACCCAACGTTCAATGCGCCGTTCCCAGCGCAGGAGCTTCCCAACCTTGTGGAAGCATTGCAGCGCCAGTGTCTTGTGGTGGCCAGCGATAATGGATATGGTACTCTGGTTAAGGATGGTCGTCGCAACGTTCGTAACACTGAGTTCAAGTTCCTGAAGGGAGAGCTGCTCACTGCGGATCGCTTTGCGGACACTGTTAATGGACGGCACAATGTTCTGGTTATGAATGCTAGGGGTGAAATTGGCGATATCTTGCGTACGCTGGTCAAGAAGGTTCCAGCCGGACTAGGTGTTCTCAGCCAAGGTAAGATGGACACTGTTTGAAGGATGCTGCGCCGCAGTCTTGTTCACACATGAGCCAGTGAAAGGAACGTAGGCTGACACTTGATGCACAGACGGATCAGTTAATGCTGGCAATCCACCAAACACCGGGCACGGTAGAATACCAGATCGAGAACAGCGTTCATTCCACCCGTCAGGCGGTTATGGAAGCTACCGCTCGCGGTCGCGGTCACCCATGCGCAGGTACTAAGCGATTAGACTGCCTAGTTCTCTTGCTTGTTCAGGACACGTCGTCCGGCCCTTGCGCTGACTGTAACCAGTGCGTCTCCCAGTGATGGTCGCGGAACAATTCAGTACACTCAAGCTTTTCCACATTCAGTGAACTGGCGGTGGATAGACGGCTGAAACTCCGTGGCAAGATTCGTCTTTGACGTTGCCAGCAGAATATGCGCACCCGGAGTTCTTTATAGGAGGAAGGATATCGATGTGAGGCACCGCAAAATTCCGGCGAGAGATTATATACCCACGGCGAGGTGCGATTGGGCGGGATAGGTATGCCAGTTATGGGAATGAGTGGTACCTTCTGTTAGATTGAGTGGTACCTTTTCCCTTTTTATTTTTTTCTTTTAAGAATGAGTCAAAAGTGAGAGGCGCTGGCGGTATATCATCCTCTTTTTTTATTTTTTGGGGAGTGTGTTTGTTTTATTGACTGATTTCGATGTTATGTTATATCATGTTGTGCTTTTCATGTCCGCCCTTTACGTTTTTTTTTTTTTTTTTTTTTTTTTTTTTTGGGAAAAAAGGCCCCCGTTTTGTGCTCTCCGCTCGCGATCAGGAAAGATGTTTGGTTCGATTACCTTTTCGACTATGAGGTACCCGACACAACAGAGATGTTTTTCGTTGGGGGTGCGAGTAGGATGAGGGACGGGAGGGGTATAGGCGATTATCATGGATGTTCGTTGTGACTTGTGTAGTGTACTGTACTGTCCACGAACGGCAGCTCGATGGGAAAATTTGCCTGAGCCTGAGCCTGAGCCTGAGCCAAGCTGGAATCCCAGTAATGCTGTATTCCGTACATTTCTGAGACGAGAATTTGGGGGAGGAGGAGAAAAAAAAGAAGAGGAAAGAAAAATAAAGACGAGGTGTGGCGTAGCGTGGCGTATTAGCAGGAGTTGCAGGATTTGCAGGGACCTCAATTGCCTTGTCGGAGTCGGACGTTGGGGTGGGTGGGTGGGTGGAGGAGAAGGTCCCTGGTGCGGGTGCGGGTGCGGGTGCGGCGTGCTCTACCTGAGATTATTCCTGAGTGAGTAGTGCGTACTGTACTCGTGGCTCGGAAGCAAACAAGCAAGCAAGGGGTATGTATATATGTACGGTGGGGCCGGGACGTAGTATGTGAAGCGGAACGAAACAAAACACGGTCTTTTTTGATTCCTAGCCTGCTGCTGTTGTTGTTGCTGTTGCTGTTGCTGTTGCTGTTGCAGGAATAGGATGTTTCAGGGGCTTGGGTGTGGGTACCTTTGGGTGTGGGTATGGGTATGGGTAAATGACAAAGCGTGGTTCTCTCTCCTAGGTAGGGCCTGCGGACTCGTACGGACGGAACAAGGGCGTGACTGTGGGGCTATACTAGAATTGGACGTCGAACATCTTTTGCGGACGCCGGACACGGACACGGAGGGAGGGTGAGGCGGATTCCAGATTTTTGCGCCGGGGGGAAAAGAAGAAGAAGAAGAAGAAGAAGAAGAAGAAGAAGAAGGGGGTTAGGTGGGTGGAACTCGTGTTCGTGGGAGAATTTTTGCGGGTGGTCGCGGTCGCGGTCGCGGTCACGATGTGGACGTTTCATGGGGCTTCAATTTGGCAGCTACTAAGTACCTACTACCACTGCGGCGAGTCCTAATTTGGATGGTCGGCTGGGCGCGAGGCACGCGACCGAATCGATGGATGCATTGGTACAGCATTGGTTCTTTGCGCAGGGCGTTGGTAGGTAGAAAGAATCACTCCGTTGGTAGTCACGACTCAGCTGGTACGGTGGACTGTCTCTCCGATCAAAAAGAATGAACGGGAAGAGATCAAGTCGTTGGTTAACCTTTGTTTGTGACGTTTGCGCTGACAAGGTGGAGTGCTACTTAGTGTTCTCGTGATTTCGAAGAGGGTGGATGGAGGGACATGATGGCGTTGGGGAGGCAGAATTGCGGAATGGTCCCCATCTTCCTCAGCATGGGCAGTGGGGCTGACAACTGGAATGAGAGCTTCTCTTTTCAAAGCCATGTACCATCAAGAATTTGGAGCCAGAATGTCCATGCTCTAGGCGCGGTCACGAGAAGATGGACATGAGAAACGGGAAACGGGAAACGGGAATGCATGAGATTGTTACTGGTGGTCGTTTGACAACAGACAGTAGTAGCCGCTGAGAGGCTGCACGGTGGACGCAAGAATCGCGGGCCCTCGACTCTGCGCGCCATGTGTCTGGCCTAGAGAGGCGGTCGCAGGGAGCAAAAGCGCGCGCTGGCAGATGTGTCGTCCTTTGTCTTCAGTGGTCTTGCGCTTGATCCCTCGAGCTGCTGCCCTCGTACTCGTACTCGTAGTGGACGCAGAGTTGCAGAGTTGCAGAGTTGCAGAGTTGCAGACGCGTTGCGCGCAGAGAGAAGGTCTGTGGGGGCTGTGATTCGCTGGTAGACAGCCCCCACTAGTGACTTCCAACAGCCAGTAGAAGATTGGAAGCCGAGTCCGAGTCCGAGTCCAGGGCGGGGGAGGCCGACCTCGACCTCGACGACCCAAAGTCAGCCTCAGGCTCCACGCCAGCTCCAGGCTCAGTCAGCTTCAGGCAGACATCTGTCTCCCCCATCGACCGGACGTGCTGCTTGCGGCCGAGCGTGAGACGACGGAGTTGGGAAATGGAAATTGGCGTCGGTGGCCTGGGCTCTCTGAAACTCTGACACTCTGAAACGCGCGGAATAGAGTGGCAGACCTCGTGCACGCTGGCGACAGTGGACACCTGCAGGCCTGCCGAGGGGCGGTGGGCGGACCTCGAGGGCAGACGGGACTCCAGCGAGCACCCGACTACTCTACTACTAGCCGCTGTCATGCAGAGGGAATGCAGCCTGCGCCATGTCCGCTGCAGCCATTGGACCCCGTGAAAAAGTGGTGCCCTGGGGCTGCCCCCAAATTACTGGCCCTCCCACAGCTCCCTGCACTCCGCCCTCAGCTCCCAGCTCTCAGCACCCAGCACTCTTCTCCTCATCTCACCTCCTTCTCGCCCTCCAACTCGCCTTCAGCACTCCCATCTTCCCTTCTCTCCCACCTTACCTTTTCTTCCCCCCCCGTCCACGTCCATCTTCTAGAGCGCATAATCTCACTATCCACTCCGTCACGCCCTGTGCGACTGCCTGCTGTCTCTCACGACTTGAAGTCTCGAGCAGTCTCCAGCACCGCACCCTCCTCACGACCAGGACCACCACCACCACCACCACCTGCACCACCGTCAGGACTACACCACGCCCTCTCTCTTTGCATTCACTGTTCATACATTAGTACTGTTCTACTATTCAACACGGCCGACTCTCTCTCTCCACGCTGCTGCCTGGCCTGCTGCCTGCTGCCTGCCTCGACCACAACAGAAGAGATTTCACCGCTTCGACTCCCGCCCTGTCCCACTGCCAGTCTTCTTCATCCACACCAACCTTCATCTAGCTCCAGCATCCGTCTGTGCTCGTCACGACTTTTATTCCATCCGCTTCACTTACAACAAGCTCTAATCCAGTAATTCGAAACACGCGGCCACTGCTAGTCTCGCCGTCGCAAAGTCCCTGCCCCCGTCAACGTTTCACGTCAACCACTGAACCGTCCATCGGCCACTCACCCGCTACCGCTCAGAACCAGCCAGTCTGTCTTTCGCGTCTGTCAAAACCATCAGCTCGCTTACTTGCACGAGTTCTCGCCCTCGAGGTCCTTCGACGCTTTCTCCCAGCATCTAATTCGACATTTCTCTCGCCATCTCCAGCGGATACCCTGTCCTTCCTGCTTCTACCATTCCTCTCTTTCCGTGTTCAACCGCAGATTCATTTGTAGACAAGACCCTGGCGGCCTTTCCCAGAATGTCGTTCAACAACAATCAATCCCTTTCCACCAACCTTGGCAATGCCATTGGTCTTCCAGCCATGGGTTATGGCAACCGTGGTAAAGCCACCGGCTTGAAGCGGCTGAGCGTCGCGTCTCCGCCAAAGCTTGGCGCTTTGAACGAGAACCAGGTCGACGATGCCGCCCCAACCCCACGCACCAGTCGCTCCTACCTCCTGGCCGGCCTGCGCACTGCTCCCAAGACTCCTTCCGGTGTCCCAGCCTCCGCTCCTTACAACCAGACCCAGCACGCTGGCCTTGACAATTCCCGCTATCCTTACCAGAATCAACAAGGCTCGAACCAGCAGCGCCACCAGCAGGCTCCGCTGACTTCCGTCGGTAATCACTTTCCTATGCAGCAGCAGCAATACGGTATCGCTCCTGGTCAGCAATTTTACGCTCTTCCCGAGCAGGTTCTGGCTCCACCAACTCTCGAGATTGACGACAGCGTCGAGGATCCTCAGTTCGCAGCCATGTACCACAAGCAGCAGATGTTGGCCCTTCGCCAGCAAATGCTCCAGCAGCAACTGGCAAACTTGACCGGCAACTTCTCGGCTGGCATGAACCTCAACCAACAGCATCGTCAGCAGTTGTGTCCTCAGACCCCCGTTACCCCTCAGCAAATGAACCTGTACAACCAGCAACTCATCCAGGGCATGCAGCCTGTTGTGCAGGAGGTCCCCGGTCACCCAGGAATCTACTTGGTCTACAATCCTTTGACAGGCCAGACCACATACGCTACCGATCCCAGCTCCCAAGAAGCACCCCAGCTTGCCAACTCGCCGCCTCCGCCAACCCCAAGCCACACCGCAACCGGTTTCGGTATGGAGACCCCATCGTTCCGTGCCCAGGTCTCGCCTCCAGCAATCGAGCGCAGCTCTCCGTTTCCATCTCGTAGCATTTCTCCACCAAAGAAGACGCCGTCGCCCTCTGCCAATGTGGAGCCACTTCCACCACCATCCGCCAACGCATTTCGACGTGGCCACCACAAGAAGGTGTCTTCGCTCGCCCTGAACAATTCCAGAGTCATTACCGACGGTCCGAAATCTGCCTACCTTCCTCGCACTGTGGGCATCCCTCCTACACCTCTGACTGGCACTTTCGGTCCTGGTCAGGGTCGTGCAGGCGAGCATGCCACGCGCGAACCACGCGGACCGCCCCCGATCGACGAGCTCAAGGAGAAGCCAACTACCAAGTTCGATGGCAGCAAGAACTTCGCCACCCGCCAGCGTCGACAAGCGCTTAGCAGTCTCGTGCGCGCTGGCCTCGAGCGTCGCGTTCGTCCAGGCAGTGGAAGCAACGGCAGCGTGACTCCCGTCTCTGAGACTGAGCTCACATTCTCGGTCCCCTCTGACAACGATTCCGACAGCGGACGGAGCTTGAGCGGAAAGCAGAGCATAGGTAGCTTGAGGGCTGCAGCACACGGGGCAATTGGCGGTGAGCGCAAGTCGATGAGCCCTGTTTCATCAGAGGATGGCACGCCATATGGCCAGCGCCGAACCCGCACGCCCTTGCTCGAATTGGCCAACGCTGCTGAGAAGCGCAAGAGCGTCAACTACTAGATACGGGTACGCGTGGAGGACCAGACGGTGGAGGCTACCATGCGCCAGGCTGCTCGATTGATTTATGACGACTTTTCCTACTTCCTTGCAGGTCTTCCTTTTTATGGCATCAAAATCCGTCCTGCACGTGCAACGAGTACGGCTTTGTAGCACACAAGATTTTCCTTCAAGTATACTTCGTCACTTTCGCTTTTGCGGGCATTGCTGCTATCCTGACCACTTTTCTCCATCGATTGGAATGAGCGGGTTTGCAGGACCGCATACTTTTCACTTCTACAAACCTCGGCATCCTATTGGATGACCGGCCTTTTCTCCATTGGCAGGCAATATATTGTCGAATTACGAAATTTGTAATGATACGAAGAATATCATCATGCCTCTCCTGCGGGCTCGGCGGTGATTGCGGCGGCAATCTGTCTATTTCCTCGGTGGTTACTTTCCTTTGTGGACTGATGCTAGGCGCCCTTTGCTGCTTTTTCCTTGTCCGAATTCTCTCCTTATTTTAAACCTCTCTTTCCTCTGGTGGGAAATTGGGCTATGGAGAAGACGAGGGTGGATATTACACTTCCATTCTTGTTGCTGGGTAGGCTCTCTTCTCTCTCTCGGAACGCGTTCTTTGCCCCTCTGTGTATCCCTCCCTTCTTTTTTGCAAAGGCACGACGTAGGGCTTTGCTGGAAATGCGGACTGCTGGGTTTGAGAGATAAGGGGTCGGCCGGGCGGTGTTGGGTAGAAGGATGGATGGATACGGTTTTAGTAGTTGATAAAGAAAATCACAATGCAATTTCATGACGGTCCCCTTTTTCCGGCACTTGCGTCGATTTTGTTTCTTTTATGATGATTTTGGCTTTCTTGGGGAGGGGGGGGCCGATGGTTCCCTCGATTCTTTTCCTACGCCGAGGTCTGATACGTGGGTCCCCACCTATTCGTCGTTGGATACTACCGTTGGAACTTGGGAGCTACGAGGTTGTGTGGATGTTGTTGTTGTTGTTATTGTTGTTGTTGTCGGATAGATATATATACTTTGGGAGGGGGGGGGGTCCATAACATGTGGCTTTGATCTGAGTGCGAGTTTTGGGGGAAAGGCTGGAATTGCAACACATACGGTGTAAAAGGTACGTTATGTTATATACATTGTTGTATAAACTACTATTCTACTCTAACATCAATGACTGTCCGTTTTCTTGGTTCTATGGCGAGGGGTGTCGCCTCCCCCCCACCCCTTCCCCCCTCCCCCCCTACAGCTTCTCAAAGGCGTGGAGGCAGGCCTCCGCGGTGACGGTGGCGCTGGCAGGATTGGCACCCGTCACGACCCTTCCGTCCGTGACTGTGAAGGCGTCCCAGGGCCCCTCGGGACTCACGTAGGTGGCGCCCGAAGCGGCCGCCGAAGCTTCGATGGTAGAGGCGCCCCACTCCTTGATCTTGTCGACGTGGCCCAGGTCCTCCTCGCCCTTTGTCGTGAAGCCGGTGACTTTCTTGCCGGCGATGATGGGTTTCTTGGTTGAGGGGTCGATGAGGCCGGGGAAGATGGCGCCGCCGTGGCAGCTGTACCTCACGGATGGGCGGTTAGCGATGGGTATCGACCGGTGCGTGTGCGTGCGTGCGACGGGGGGGACTACTCACACGGCCGAGACGATACCGCCCCGTTGGTATATCTCACCGGCTATTTTCTGCAGGCCCGTGGCGGTCGGGTAGTCGATCAGGCTGGCGTGTCCGGCGCTGGCGAAGAAGATGCCGTACTTTGACGGGTCCACGTCGGCCGGTTTGAGCAGACGATCGAGCTCCGCTCGGAACCCCGAGTCGCGATTCTCCCAGGCCGCCTTGTCCTCGCCTTTCAACCAATCTTCTTGCAGGCTGAACCAGTCCGGGACGTAGCTGCCGGTCTCGCTGACGAAGTCGACGTCGAAACCGGCCGCCTTGAAGACGTTGTAGGGATGGAGGGCTTCGGTGACGAAGAGGCCGGTGACTTGGTTGTCGGGGTAGAGCACTGCTTTTGCGGAGGTGACTGCGATGAGGGCGCGCTTTGGAGGGGCCATTGCTGCGGTTGTGGTGTTGGGTTTTATTGGAGATTGGAATTGTAGGGGGGATGGTGTAGAGGATGTCGTCTGGTGTCAAAGACGGGGAGTTCGAACGATCTTATTGAGCTCGGTGGGGTGAGTTCGGGGAGCCTTCGCATCTCCAAATGACGCACGCCTCAAGCTGGAGCTTGGAGAGCTTTGCGGGTCTCTCCTCCACTCCTCCACTCCTCCCCTGCAAATCCTGGTGCGGAAGACCAATCATGTAAGCTTTGCCCGCTGACCAATAACTCCGGGGCAAAGTCCGCCGTCCGCACAGCTTGACAACGAGGTTGCCGAATCTCGAGTTGGCAATTTCGATTCAAAGAGGAAACGCCCGGGTAGTCGTGTGACGGGTGGCGTTGAGCTCGCCATACAATTTTCCTGTTTGGGCTCGGCATCCGATCCAGGGGTCTCAACTCGTCTACGCAGAGCCCTCTTCCATCCACAAGACTGACCAGGCGCGTGTGATTTGTAATGCCTACGTCCTTGGAATGGCAGCGCTATACTGGCGCAATGGCATCCCGAGTCTTATTCATTTGCGGCGGAAATACTCGTGGCTTTCGTGGCTTGGTATTTCGCTTGTGCCCCTTGCTCTTCACATGCATTTCCCAATTCGCTGGAGTCACACAAACGACTCCTCCACAAGCTTCACAAACCTTCTTCTCCCATAGATCCGGTCGCTGGCTCAGGTCCTCGGATTTCGGGGCGAGCATTTCTTTCGCTGCTTCGGACAAAGACATTGGGTCAGGAAGGGTCTCGCCCGCCAGAAGTTGGCGAACGATGTCTAATCCAGGTTCTGACACCTTTTGGTGCCATTGTCTGATATCCGAACCGTCGAGGAGAAAAGTCGTGTGTGATGCCCCGGCGTTTTGCAGAGCGTTCAGGAGTTTGATTCTGATCCAGCGGACTTGTTTCTTAGAATATTGACGAGTAGCTGCTTGTGTCCGTTCAATCCCAAGCTGCTTCAGCTTTTCAAGCTCTGCGCTGGGGACAGTCGTATCACTCAAACCTTGTTGGTACTGCTCAAACTCTTTGTATCCTATGGAGATCCAGATGCCACGAGTTCGATCGACCGTCTCGCCTTTGCGTTCATGTTCGAGAAGAATGTTTCCCAATGTTTTGACCTCTTCCAGCAGTCCGCAATTGACCATATCGAGCACTCTTGAGTCAAGGCGATCTTTGAGCTTGTCCGCTGCCGCATGGACCCACAGGACAAGTGTCGATTCAGTCAGAGAAGGAGAGCTATTGAGATGCACATTTTGGTCGACCTCCATTTCCGGGTTGAGCAGTTCGCCCTTGGCTATTTTCTGATTCAAGTATATCTGAGAAGCAGGCTTTCCCGTTCTTAGACATATCTCCAAAGACCGCTGTATCTTTCGTCTATCATTGGGATGCCACCGGTCCGCAATCACAGGATCTAGCTCTTTCAGCTTGGCCAGAATGACCTCGGTTGAGCTGTGTAGGATAGGAATAGCATCCTTATGAGGGCTTTCGGGACTTTCGATGAGTTGGTTCTCAAAAAGCAGCGCTTGTTCATAATAATGAGTACCACCAACTAGGATGGGAAGTCGTCCCCTCTCCCGAATGTCATGGATGACCTTCCGAGCTTCAGTTACAAACTGACCTACCGTCCAAGTTGGTTGATCGAGACCAATACAGCCGAGAAGATGGTGTGGGATCCCTTTGCGTTCGTGCTCAGGTATTTTGTTGGTGATGATGGGAAGTCCTTGGTACAACTGCATCGCGTCGCCATTGATGATTTCGCCATTGAATCGAGCCGCAATTTCAACAGCTAGCTGTCTCTATCATGAGCCAAGATTTTCACCATGATACAGACGCTTACCTGTGATTTCCCCGTGCCGGTTGCGCCTACAATCGCAATCAAAGGCAGCCTCTTCGGATGTTTCATAGCCAGCGAAACCATGGTCCTCCTCCAGACTCCCCCAAAACTCTTCATCAAGCGCGCACAATACTTGAAGGTGTGTATCGTGAATATTACGGCTCGGCAGTTGAAGAATTTCAAAGTTTAGGCGCGCCCGTCACGCTCTTTGACGGATCGACAGGAACCGGGCCATCTCCCGAACATCACGACATCATTGATATATAAAAATGTGAAAACTCCCGCCGCGAAGGCTCAAAGCCTTGACAACCTACTTGCAATATCAGGCACAATGGCGAAAGAACAGTTCCCACCTGGCATCGAGACAAAGAGTCTGAGCTATGCCTTTCCAGACGGGTCAAGTGGACTCAAAGACGTGACACTCAACCTACCACCGGGGAGCAGAGCCTTGTTAATCGGAGGTAGACTTACCCTTCTTTCTGCTAGATTCCTGTCTGCAGGATATAATGTATGCTAATAATGTACCGCAGCAAATGGCGCTGGCAAAACAACCCTCCTCCGCCTCCTCTCCGGAAAACGCATGTCCCCGGCTGGCACCGTCCTCGTGGCCAACGTCGACCCATTCAAAGACGGCCTCGAAGGCGTCACGTACCTCGGTCTCGAATGGGTGCTCAATCCCATCGTTCGCACAGATATGGGTGTGCTTGAGCTCCTCGCTTCCGTTGGTGGCAATTTTTATGCCGAGAGAAGAGACGAGCTTGTACAAATTCTTGACATCGATGTTCACTGGCGTATGCATGCTGTCTCAGACGGGGAGCGGAGAAGGGTACAGTTGGCCATGGGATTGCTGAGACCATGGAGGGTATTGCTGTTGGATGAGATCACCGTTGACCTCGACCTTCTCTCGCGCTCCAACTTTTTGGCCTTCTTAAAGAAAGAGACGGAGTCTAGGGAATGCACGATTGTGTATGCTACGCATATTTTGGACAACCTTGCGGAGTGGCCGACACATCTCGTGCACATGAGCTTGGGCAAGGTCAAGAAATGGGGTAGCATGAAGGACTTCAACGTCGAGGCCGGTCAAGTTGGACAGACAGGCAACAGCAGATTGGGAGAGCTGGTCCTGACTTGGCTAAAGGAGGATCTTGTTGAGAGAGGACCGAGGAATGGAAGAGCAGGAGAGGGCAAGACGTATCAATCGTTGGAGGGCATTGGTGGATACGGTTATGAAAGCAGGAAGACGGGATGAGTGAGGTTCAAGAGATGGGAAGATTCAACAACATCATGCATCCTTCAACTGGATTCGCATGCAGGGAGTCCAGACCGCTTTAACGCGGCGCAGGAGGTCGCGGCGGCGGCATCGATTTACGATGATGCAAGACAGGCTGCACCTACCAAAATGTAGACGCTGCTTAACGCAGTACTTACGAAGAGTGCTCAATGGAGAAGAGGAGACTTGAGACTAATCAAGCCTCCTAAAGAACGAGCATAGCAGGAAACTAAGAAAGAGCAGATAAATGCGGATAAATTGAATGTATCGAACCACAAACCTTGGAGCTGGAAGAACCAGCTTACGGTAACCCCTCCATTTGCATTTGGTGATTCGAGCGACGGCCTGCACTCAGTCGATGTTGTGCAAGGGCATCGAAAGCGCATGCAGGCTCAACAACGGTTTAATATCAGTCTCGCTGAGTATATGCCGGGCCGCAGATGTATCATCCAAGCACCCAGGACGAGAACATTCGGACAGACCGAGCAACACGAGCTTATGGGGCAATATATCGACTCACGCTGACGCAGCCACGTGTCAGCCTTGCTCGTCCAATTTGCGCAAGTGGCAATTGGCAGAGCCTCACACTCCTCACGGTAAAGGTCGCTGGTAGTGTTGAGGAGCAGCGCAATTATCAATAGAAAGTAGCCTCGCATCTCCTAGTACCCTAGTAGTAATACTCTCTCCCGGACCATCTGGGGTTGAAACAACTCCTGTCGAAAAGGGGGAACATTTGGACATCAGTAAGTATCTATCAGGCAAGGAAGAGAGAAGGTCCAAAGCTGATGAACAGGCGCTGGCTCCATCAGCAGCCTTGGCATATGGAACTGTAGCGCTCGGATTGCAGGCGGAACGCAGGGCTGAGCGCCTACATTTGACGGGCAGATGAAAGCTGTGTCGTAGAGGAGCCATGATCCAACGCGCGAGAGAAGGGAAGTTGGTGGAAACACGGTTGAGGCGAAGTCTTTGCGAACACTGAGTCGATATTGATTCTGCGTTGAGTCGGCGATATCGTCTGCACCCCGATTCCGAATGGAAACATGATCCGGCCTTTGGATCCCTATTGTATATCTGCGCCGTATTTCATGTGAGCTTGTCATGATCCGTGCTAATTCATGTCATTCAGAGATCGCGAAATCGATTTGCAGAATCATGAAGATGGATCCGAGGGCTCCCCTCCTTTCACCATCGAGAGCTGCCTACCAGGAAATAATTTATTCCAGGTTATGCAAGATCTTCTCGTCTTTGAGTCCCAATTAAAGCGGAAGTTCCTCACGACGAATGCGGTCTGGAAATTCACGTGTGGGGTACCACATCTCATGCTGCTGGGCAATGTTGAGAGCGCCTGAAGGACTTCGAAACTAATGGCTCATGCACCTCGTTTGAGCATGGTGTTCGATGGTGGATCAGGAGCTCTATCAGACAGGCTGTATGCGCAGTATATATAGCAGCCAGAACCGTCATTGTTGGCGGGCAGTTCAATTTCAATCTTCCTCTGCAGCCTTATTCACAACATCAAGCCCAAACCTGGCTGCCTCAGGCTGCTCCTGCTCTCGCTCAGTCTTACTCGCGGTCCCGTTTCTGGGCTCTCCGTGTCGTCTGAGCAGCCACACCGCATACGATGAGAAAAATGTCAAGTCGACGCGACCCTGTTGGAGGGTCCCATTTGACCGCGGTCTGGATTTATCTGCTTGCTAGACTGGAATGGTAAGGCTGCTTACCTTTGGCGGAAGCTAATTTGGTTTCTTGCTTTATTGATCATGCTGTGCTTTGGTAGGTAGCGAAAATTGATGATTACACGGGCAGCTATCGATACAAAGGAGATAGAATGACTAGTAGCAGAAAGCATGGTTCAGATATCCCCAAGCATTACGAGTTTCTGGAGCTCTTTTGATGACAACACCTCCGAGGCGGTCGGTCTCTTATCCGGGTATGATTACTAGCATGAGCCGAAGAAGATCCCTCAGCTACTGCGGCATATCTATCCGTTGCGACTCGTCCTCTAATATTGAGATAGCCAGTATGTCTGGCTCCTCTGAGCTTATACGTCTAATTACTCGGACGAGGGTTTTGTTATAATGGCCTTCAATCTCGTTAGGGGTAGGGATATACCAGTTAGGAAACAGCCGCTTAATCTTTGCCGCCGACCAAGGCTCATTGACTAGGAAATGAGGACTATCCCCACAGTGTGTCCAGGAGAAAGCGAGGTCATGGATCTCGAATTTTGAGGGCTTCGTAAAGGATGTGAACGGAAGGAGGGAGCGCATTAGGAGGTGTTGAAGGTCGAGAAGAAGGGGGGAGCGCGTAACATGATATGGTCAATACTACACTGATAGCATAGCTGATGTCCAAAGTTTGTCCCAATTAATAGCAATTGAAGTCGTCAAACATTGACAGAATACCTTGTACATCTGAGACCCCAGTCGCATATCTCAGACCAGTCTAAGCATGGCCTTTTTCCTGTTCCCCTTCGTCTCTCGATTCATCAAGGTCCATTCGCACTTCAGCATGTCGCGATAGCCACTCTTTTACAATACAATGGTGCCACTGCCTTCGTCAACACCTCTCCGACCGCCATGATCAGCACCTCCTTGCGTCGCTTCTACAGCACCGCCAGCAAATCAAAAGTCAAACCCTTTGCTCTAGGAAGACCTGTCAAGCCACGACCAAAACCTATCCCGCAGACCCTTCCGAAAGAAGCTGAGCTGCACAAGGCCAACTACACCTTTGGAGAGATCGTACGAGCTGCCTTCTTCCCTTTTTCCAAGAAGTCTCAGCAATGGCGGAGAGATCTGAGCAAGATGAAAGGCACAGAAGAGCTAGCCAAAAAGCATGGCATGGGAACTGGTGGACAAAAACCTCCATCGGTGGAGCTTCTTCGACGGTTCGTGGGCTGCAGCATCGCCATACTTGTCTTGGGGCATTTATTCACAACTCATGTTTACGGGATGAACGCAACACTCGGAAATTCCATGCTTCCTACAATATACTACCAGGGAGATTGGGTTCTCGTCAATAAAAGGTATAGGAGAGGTAAGGGTGTTCAAGTCGGAGATCTCGTTGAAGCGAACGATCCTCGCCGGGCTGATGGCAGGGTGATGAAGAGGATTATTGGCATGCCGGGTGATTTCGTGATTGCTCACACGGTAGACAGTGATGGGATGATGTTACAGGTACGACTACCTGTGTATTGAGGGACGGTAGGACGCTAATTGGCATATCGAACAGGTCCCTCAAGGGCACTGCTTTCTTGCTGGAGACAACCAGCAAGGGTCCACGGATTCTAGGTTCTATGGACCCATACCGCTGGCGTTGATCGTTGGGAAAGTAACGCATAGGATAAGGCCGTTGGAGAGAATGGGGCCGCTGGAAAACACCCTGAAGCTTGTTGACGAGAAGGAGCTATTTGGCAGTATATGAATCAGGAATACTTGAGGAGGCATAATGTGCATACACTTCTACGTATTCTAGGTTTCCACGTCAAGGTATTTCCCTTCCTGTACTCGCATCTTCATGATATTGATGCCACGCTCTAGCAGCGTTTCCCAGTTCAGTCGACTCAAAACCTTGGCAATGTTTTCTGGGGTGACTAGGTCTTGCCTAGAATTAAATCAGCGCGACCGGAGCCAATACGTCACTCTTTGGAAAGGGTCACAGTGGCTGCGTCGATCTGAGCTTTGGATTGGTGCCAGCGAAGTCTCAGACACATGCCACGACTGAAATTGCCAGACAAACATCGATTTCAATGCTGATCTCAGGGCTCGGCGTTATGGTTCGACCCCTGCCAGAAACTTTGAAGTTGAAATACACGACTTCGGATCAGAAACAGCAAACTTCACGCAGACGAAAGAACTCGAAATCTCTGGGCCCGCAACCTTTCACAGCGCTGGAGATGTGTGGCGTCGTAAGAATGTGGCGGTAGTATGCGGCGTCTGAGCGGATACCTGGGGAGATCAGGCTGAGTGGGCTGCTGAAGGATGAGCATCGTTACCTCTCAGATGCTCGAGACGATGTTGACTCGAGAATGGCGTAGACACAAGGATATTCATTCACCTTCAGAGCTGACCTCCCTGTCTCCTTCAAAACAGCCTTGCAAGTATACACAAGTACAAGATGATACTGCTGCGCTGTGCGGCAAGATACAACTTTCCACTGTCATAATTGTGCCCACACACACACATTCTCAAGAAGAAATTGATATCGTAAACGCAAACGTAACCCTAGCGCGGACACATGGAGAGAAGCGTGACCATCCGAGATAGCATAAGAGCAGTCCTGTAGCCAGCCAGATAGGCGCTACTAACTCCAAGCCAAAAATCCGCACAGAAATTCGTTCCAAAGTCGCTGTCCCCAGCTACCTCGAAAATCTGATTGAAGTAGTAAAAAGCCAAAAAAAAAAAAGAACCAATGAATCGCAAGCTCCGTTCGACAGCGGTAAAAGGAAAATACACTTCCCACCTAGATCATAAACCCCGAACTCTTCAAAAAAAAAAGATCGAGCAAAGTCGTCGTCGTCGACGGGGTTCGAGAACACGAATCAATCAATCAAACTCAACGCGGGCGCGGGGGGGGGGGGGGGGAGGAGGAACAACCACCAACTTACCTTACATACATACTCACTCACTACCATCAAACAAAAGTCACGCACCTACCTAACCCCTCAATCAACACATCAGAGTCGGGACAAATATTAGCAGCAAGAAGCCTCAAAGGCCAAAGGTCAAAGGTCAAATCCCTACAAAGAGAACCCCAAAAAAAAAAAAGGCTTCGTTTAAACCGACAACAACATAACCCGTTCGTTCGTCCGTGCGTCCATCGCTCCAAGAAAAGGGTCACGCTGTGTTCACCTCACCAACACCCGCTCGCTTCCAATCATCCATCACTCAACACCATCCACGACTCGAGTTTCGCGTCACGATTGTTGATTTCAGACTCCCACTCAAACAAAAACTTGTGAGACAGTTGGAGATCCCCCCACGGATTGAGACTGTATGGGAAGGTAGGTACTTTGCAGAGACAAGACATGTGGTAAGAGACGGAGACGGTAGTGATGGCTGTATCACGTGGACCGCTTACGATCATGGTGCCATCATTTCAAGAGGTACAAAAGAGGATCAATGCCAATAATACGAAGTAAGTAGTAAAAGGTTGGTGTAAAGGGTATATGCACATGCATCGCCAAGTCACCATCGTGCTCATCAAAAACAAAACAAACCCTCCATCCTCCTTTCTTCGTCTCCTGTCCTCTACAACTTCGACCCAAGGCTCCGACCAAGCCCGCAAGAGCCGCAGCTTATATACACGCATTCGAACAGAACAAGGAGTCCAAGGCTGCGATCTCCCATGGATCATTTCGCCACCGAGAGAATGTGAACAGAAGCGCCGATAAAACACTCCATCACTTGCCCATGAAACAGAACCAGAAAAGAGCTTGGATGTCCACCACGTAGTGTTTGCAAACTAAAGAAGGAGATATAGTGATGAAGGTGGGGAGGGAAAGGCCATCAAGTATGGGGGAAAACACACAATTAGTCGCTCATATGATGCTTGCTTATCCGCCAGAAATGCTGATGACGTTTTCGTGAAGAAAGAAAGAGTCGTCTATGCCGGCACAGAGCGTGAGGATGGTTCATAGCAGTTTTGCGCAATTACAGCGTCGCATGGAATCGTCAATGGTCGTGATCATGAAGGCGGAGGACGTCGCTGGAAATGAAGATTAGCACACAATCAATAGGGAAATTCAGCCGTCGCGAAAAGATTTACCAAGCTTGCGCTCGCCGCCGCACTCGCCATATCCGGTCTGCCGCTCACGCTTCTAGCAGTTCCTGGTGCAGCCCTGGGCAAATTGCTGCCTCCCGCCATCAAGGGTCCAATGCCAGAGCCCGCTGGCACTGTCTTCTGAGCCGCAGCCCGTGGTGCAGCGATCCCATTCTGTCCAGCTGTGAACGTTGAGTGGCGTCGCCCAGGACCCTTGATCGGCGATGAGCTAGGCGGCGGAGCATGCGATACATGCCTCATGGTCGTTGCTGGTGGCTCCGGGAGCGGCCTCGAACCTTCCTGAGTCACTTTGCGTTGCGGTGTCTGAACGGGGAAGCGTTTGGCTGGACTCTGCGTGGGGCCATTGCCCTGCATCATGCGAGTCCTGGACACGGGTTGTCGCTTAATTCCTGTGACAAACTCATGCTGCATGGCCTCGTCGGGTTTCAATCTGCGTTCTGGGTCCCATCGCAAGCATCGGGCGATGAAGTCCAGAAAGGCTTCGTCGTCGCACTTCAGAGCTTGCTGAAGCGTCTTTGAATTTGGCCGTCTTCTTCGTCCTTTGGTGCTGACAGTGACTCTTGGCTTGCCCATGGAATCAAAAAAGAGCTTCTTGCGCGAGCTCTTCTCGATAAGGTGCTTTTCTGGTGGACCGAAGATTTCCATGATGCAGGCAAGTTGCTCCTGCTCATTCTCTCCAGGAAAGATTGGGTAACCGGTAAGAAGTTCTGCAAGAATGCAACCAAGGGACCACATGTCGATTGGAATTCCGTAACTCATGCCCAGGATGACCTCTGGTGATCGGTAAAATCGAGACTGAATATAGGTATAGACCTTCTCGTTCTCAAAACAGCTGGAACCGAAATCGATGACCTTGATCTCAGAGTGCATCGGATGCGCGAGAAGAATGTTTTCAGGCTTGAGATCGCAATGGATGACGCGCTTGCTTTTCAGCATGACCAAGGAACTAAGCATTTGCCTACTGAAACGACGGATAAGAGGCAGAGGGAAGCCCTTGAATTCGTATGCCTTTATGAATTCATAAAGGTTCATGCCTAGCAGTTCGGTCGAGATACATAGATGGCCGCGGAAGTAGAAGCTTTGGATGAAGTTGATCATGCTGTGTTTGTTGTCGGGATCCTAGTATCACTGTTAGCCGCTTCATTATCATATCGACTTGATCTATACGCACCCATTCGCGAAGCTTCTGCAAAATGTTGACCTCGACCAAAGCTTGCTGGTGAAAGCGTTTCTTGTTTCGAATGATCTTGACAGCGACCAGGAGACCTGTTTTATGATCGATGCAACGGACGACCTGACCAAAACTACCCTTCCCAAGCATATCCACAACTTCGTACCGGTAGGAGAGATGATCTCCCATCACAATGTTATAATCACCACGATCATCGTCATAACCGAAGTTGTTGGTATTGTGATCCAGATCACCCACGTGCTTCCGAGCCTTTTGTGTTCCACAAAAGTAGATCTCCTTGTAATCCACAATTTCACCTTTCTCAAAGATGTTTAGTGAGTACATCTGGGCTGCCTGAGCAGGGAGGCATTTCTCCCGCGGATGTGCTCTGCGACGCAAATCGTCGATGTCACGAGCGGCCTGCTCAAAGTCTTTTCTTTTGGAGCCCATTTTCTCCATGATCTTGTCAGCGGCGAGGTCATCCTTATCAAGGTTGGTGTCCAAGTGACGAGCTTTGAGAGCTCCGAGCGAGTTCTTTTGGCCAAGCATACGTTGCATGGGCGTGAGTAGAGATGACGAGGCGGATCTAGAGGCAACTCGTCGATGTTGGTGTTGATGCTCATGGGTCGGGGGAGGTTCTGGAATATCTTCTTTAGAGGCAAAATGATTCATGAATATAGAGAGGTCGGCAGCGTCCTGCTGTGACACATTTGCATTGTTTGCTTGTGAGGTGCCGTTGTGACTGTTAGCCAAATTGCCGCTGCTCTTTCGAAATCGAGATTCGAACGAGGGTCTGGAAGTGGGTTCTTGCGGGGTTGGGGTGATTCCACTACAGGTCGCCGAAGCTGGGAACTTTGGAGGCAGCATTTCTTTCTGCTTCGAGGCACGCTTCGCCTCGTCCTTCTCGCGCTCACGCTCAACCCTATCGACCTTCTCGGCATCAGCTTTGTCTCGACGTGAGGCCTTTGACGAGGTGCGCTTCCATCCCAGGCTGAGTTTACGCCTGAGTGACGTCGAGGATGCCGGGGTGCCTGGCTCATCAGATGTGGGTGTTCTGGTTGAGGCTTCTTCTCGCTTCGTTAGTGGTTTCTGGCTTTGTAGATGGGCATTCATCAAGTTGGTGTCTACACGATGGTCATAAGAGTATTCTTCTATCGGGGTGTAGAGAAGGTTGCCGAAGTCGCCATTGCCCTTTGGCAACGAATTCGACGAAAAGGGGGTCGGTTGTCCGTGTCTAACAGCGGGACTTGGGATTGCTAGTGGAGTGGTAGGAGACAAGTTCCGACCGAGCCCTTCCAATCCCATCATATGTGAACTGGCGGCTCGTAGATTAAATGGTTGATAGTCATCATCGGTGTCACGATGGCTTCTTGAGAAAAATGTCGCTTTGGACGCGGTCATGGGCGTGCTGGGTGTCTTGGCAAAGTTTCTCTTTGGAGGTGGAGTTGCGTGCCGATCGTCAACTTCCAGTGATGGTGCTGGAAATGATGCTATTCGGTCGGATGTGGGTGTGCTAAGAGGGAGCAAATTGAGTGGAGGCAGAGTAAGTGGCTGCAGATTCCGCTTGTTCCGCTGATTAGGCTGTGGCTTTTCATGCTCACCGTTCCCTATTGTTAAACCCCTCCGATGCCTCGAACTAGAAGCAGGCTGTGCTAATTTGGGTGGTGGCATAATACTAGTCCGTGGACTATCGATACTGGGTCTGCTTGCGAGCTTGGAACCTGTTTGAGATCGTGATGCGGATGTTCCGCGAGAAGCCCGACCTGCTAACAACTCGTCCGAATCCACTCGTGTTGGTCGACGAGGCACAAAATGTTGCGCGGGCTCACTGCTCATTTGATCCTTCGGAGATCCGTAACCTTTTGGAATAGCTGGTACTGGGGGCACTTCCTCCTCAGCCACTCCGGCAGAGCTATGCACGTTTCGTGGTTTCGGGGTGGATAATCTGGAGGAAGATCCTAATTGGCTGTTCCTTGAGGTGCTACCACCATTCAGCTGCCGCAGGGAGCTGAAGCTGGAACTGGAGGAGAGCGATCCGACCCCAGATATGCCAGATCTCCGTGCGAAGTCAGGGGTGCCACGGGCCGAAGAAGGGGTGTCATTCTTGCGATGTGGCACAACAGGGGAATGCAGATTGGCATGTAGATTTGCCAGAGCATCGGGTTGTGGCGTCAAAGGCGCCTGTGGAATCGGCGGCCTCGGAGGAGCAGTAGAAAGTCGCTTTAGGCGCCGAGCATCTGTGGGACTGATGGTTCGAGCACCCAGCCCACCGTGATACATTTGTGACTGTCTCTTTTTACCACTGCCCGAAGATGGCGTCGGGCCTCGTTGTGCGGGTGTTCGACCTGGCGAGACTCCTGGGAACGAAGGCAGGTTTGCATTGATCGGAGGAGTCACATTTGGGTTGAGCAGGCCTTGCGAGGCATTTCGAGATGGAGGTTGTAGTGATTTTGCCCGAGCGGTGCGTGCTGCCGTGGCTAGTCGTGGGCCTTCAGCCCCATTAGCTGAGGTAGAAGTGGCCGACGCTTGAGGATTAGGCTTGTTGATCGACGTATTCCTAGACAAAGAGCCGGACGACGGCTGTGCCTCTCTTACAGCCCTTCTCTCCTCAAATCCTTGTGTAATCAAGCCAGGGCCTACCGACTTTCTTGGTTGACGTGCCACAGCTGGTGTAGTAACAGGAGGACCTGTCGGTAGGGCGCTCTGTCTTCGTCCCCGGACAGCAATTGGCGCACTTGGAGGCGGCATAGCTGTGGAGTCAGCTGCAGCGTTCTGCGCTGTATTCCGGCGGGCATTGCTGAAACGACGTGCCAAAGAGGAGCTTCTCGACACCTTTCCCGTCGGCTCCTGCCCACGTCCTGCACCCAGCCCGATTCCAGATCCTGCAGACATCACCGCTGTCGGCCCTCGCCCTTGGTCACCCATGTCGGACCGCGTGGGTGATTCCAACCTTCCACCTGTACCGCTCCCAGGGACAGGGAATCTGTCTAGATCTGCTTCGTAGCCAGTGACTTTGGCGTGAAACTCATCAAAGCTGACCGAGGGAAGATAATCCGTGGAGCCAGAGCTTTCGGCGCGGTCTCTGGAGGGATCTCGAGGTTGCTGCCCGTTGTGGCTGACTCGTGAGTTGACGGCGGAATGTGAATTGGCAAGAATGTTCTGGCTCGTGGACGTGGGCAGGAACGAGGGACGGTTTGCAGAGGCGGCGTGGGACTCGCTGATAACCCTAAAGCAGAACTATTAGTAACCGAAGTGCCTTTGAGTGTGTTGTATCCAAGCTTTACCGCTTCGATTCCAGCGGTCGCGGACCGAGCAATGGTCTGTTGTTGTCTCTCAGGGTGGACCGGCGACGATTATGGCCGGCTGGGTTCATTTTGGGGTCGGACAAGGGCGCCGTAACATTGTTCGACCTGCTGAACAGACCCGGCTTGCGTAGTGGATCTTCGTTTTCGCTGGTGGTACGCTGAAAGCGTTTACGGGCGCGTCCCTCAGCTGTTGGTGATACTTCAGTGTCTGTCTGCATGGAGCTTGGGTTTGTGCTACACCTGGCCTGCAGGTACCAGGAAAACATACCTCCACTGCCAGCGGATTCCGAATCACCTCCACCACCACCATAGTCGGGTCGAGGCAGGCCCAGCGAGGAAGCGTCCATTGTGGAGGGGCGGGCTGCTTGCAGCATTGAATATGCAGATACGCAGTCCTACTTAGTTCGGCGGTACTGGATGGAACCTTAAGTCGCAGATATTCCCCGGATGAGCAGACTCTTTCCACAATGCAATGTTCAGAAATGGTCCATGGACTCAATCCACGCGTCCCTGCTACTCCTGCCTGGTCAGGGCCGACATAGATGCAGTCGAAGGCTTGCACGAGGAGTCCGGGTGTTGTGTCTTTGTGGATGGGCGGGTGGACGACCTGGGATCTGTGGTTGCGCGTGGTTTAAGGCGAGGAGACGCGGAAGAGGAGTGTGGGAGCAGCAGGTAGCAGGTATAGCTGAGGTGAGGTGAGGTGAGGTGAGGGCAGACAGAAACGGGCCCTGATAGCTCGCGGTAGTCGAATTCTTTGGTGTACTAATGCAGTTTCGGTGAGTAGTGTCACAGTGTGTGGCTTGAACGTGAGCTCGAATGTTATGGACCAGGGCTTCCATCTCCTAAACAACAATGACTGAGACCCCTGATGGATCCAATCTAATGAATCTACCCATAGTATACCAGAAAAACCAATAACTGCATCCTTCTGCGCGAGCTAACCCGGATCCGCGCACATGCCAATCACTGCCATTCCGTGAAGGCCTGCGAATACCGAATAGGTAGCCTGCCAGACAAACGGTGGAGAGCTAGACTCAGGCCCGCATGAAAGCATCATGGCAGAACCAAACAACCGCCGGAGTCTGAACACCAACTCTGCTGTCGGCGGCACCGCCAACTCAAAGCCCATTCCAGCCATCCAGCCCACAAACACCGCGTTGCTCTCTCCATCGCCACCCGCCGCCAAGCGCAAACGTGCCAGCAGCAGCAGCAGCAGCAGTCGCATCGACCAGATCCGCTCGTCGACTTCACGAGCGGCCGACAGAGTGTGCGACAAGCTGGCCGACATGGACGCCAGGAAAGTCGACAATAATCCTGCCCGGGTCCAGGACAGGCTCGTCAATATGTGAGTTGGTTCTGGACTGTTGCGCGTCTACCTACAGTCCTACACTGGCCCCACGAGCCGTTCGTAGAGAATCGTGATACGAGGCGTCGCCTTTGACAACCAACCACCTCAGCACACTGCCTACCACGAGTCTCCCCATCCGCTGGACAAGCAGCCATCTTCCGCACTTCCCTCCACCGTGCCCTCCGACATGATGTCTTTCCAGCTTTCTTCCATGCTTGCAAGTTGGGCATCGTCGATGTGGTCCGCGATTGCATCCTCGCTTAGCCTGGGCCATATCCAGGGGCCAGGGGTGCAGTGCTAACTCTGCTCAGGTTGATGTCCCAGATCATTCCCTCAGCAGAGCAGAATGCTGCAGATGCCTCGAAAAGACCGTCACGCAAGACCGTCGACCGTCCCAACTTCAGTCTCCCTGCCATGAGCAACAACTTCCGACGATTTAATGCCAGGTGCGTTGAATCTTGGCCGGACGTCACCTTACGTTGACATCTTGCTCCTACAGAATCGGTCCAGTCTTTGTCTTCCAAAATAGAATTATTCGCCTGTTTTCGTGGACTACTCCCTCGCACACCCTTTCATTTCTGGCCATCTACTCCTTTATATGTTTGGAGCCATCCCTCATCGCTGTTGTGCCCTTGGCTATTCTGCTGTACTTTATCATGGTGCCGGCATTCCTGGTCCGGCATCCACCACCACCAACCCTGCTTCCGTCCGATTTGGATGTGTACGCTCTGGGCGGACCAGCATTGGCGCCGGCACAAAAGATCCAACCCGCACCAGAGCTTTCAAAGGATTTCTTTCGCAACATGCGCGATCTTGAAAACAGCATGGACGACTTCAGTATTCTGCATGACGAGGTCTTGAAGCTCCTCACTCCACCCACAAACTTCTCGAATGAGGCGTTGAGTAGTACACTCTTTATATCCCTTTTCCTTACTTCACTGCTTCTATTTGTGTCAGCGCACTTGATTCCATGGCGCTTCGTATTTGTCCTCGGAGGTTGGGGCGCCATCGGAGCCAACCATCCAACAATAAAGGCACTGCTGGACACACCAGCGCATAGTGAACAGCTGGCTACCCGAGAGCAAGAGATGACCTCCCGATTCAATGCTTTCTCAATCGCTGATACGATGCTGGATCCAGCCCCAGAGAAACGCGAGGTCGAGATCTACGAACTCCAGCACCGTGAGCTATATCCTGTTGATTCAGAATGGGAGCCTTGGGTGTTCACGCCGATCCCTTACGATCCACTCACTCCAGCAATGATTGCCGGTGATCGGCCCAAAGGAACACGCTTTTTTGAGGATGTCCAACCGCCAAAGGGCTGGAGATGGGCTGATAAAAAATGGACGCTTGATCTTCTTAGCCGCGAATGGGTCGAAGAGCGTTGTATTACTGGCGTCGAGGTCGAAATGGAGGGCGAGAGATGGGTCACGGACATCAAGTACGAAGACGACGACGACGACGATGATAATGATGATGATGAGAGCATTTTCAGTACTAGCTCAAAGAGTGTCAAGAGTCCTAAGAAAGGAAAAGGACATGTCAAGGGCAAAAGTGTGGAAAAGAATAAGATTGTCACGTGGGAAGAGGGGAGTGGGAATCACAAACTTGGTGAATGGAGAAGACGAAGATGGATTAGGTTGGTGGAGAGGGTTGCCCTGACCAACGGACCGAAGGACGATGGGAAGGTCATTGCAAATGAATGATGAGCAACGGTGGGTACCTGCATGACTAAGGAAAGATTATGATTTCATCAACTGGCTTACCATACCGGCATCGTCGAGTAAAGCAGCGAAGATCTCTTGGTCGCGAATTGTGCTATGGGACTCGGGTTCATGACTCTAATCGTGTGCAGGCAGATTATTCATCTCTGGTTGACGGTGACCATATGTGATGGACGTGGTGCGCGAATCATCCTTCGAAATGCTAGCAATTTGTTGAATCGAAGAGTGCTCGTTCATGTGCCTTGAACGGCATATTGTACGGTGCTTCTCAGGATTACTGGGACTGTCTTCCGATTGTATTTCCATGGTTTGTTCTGCCGTTGCCATGTCGGACGAGGCTTGTGCCATCTCAGCGGCAGACTTTTGCTTCGACTGCCTCTCAGAAAGAAGCTTACAACACACTTCTCCAGAATCAAGAAGGCGGATCGGAAGGTTAGAATTAGGATTGGGAAGGATATGATGATTTTCATGAAGGGATGGCAATTGGGTGAGGAGTGGCGGTGGGAGGGTAGAGAGAAGGAAATCGCTTGATTGAGGGTTTTTATGAGTCTAGTAAATGGTGGAGGCTCCTTGTTGTCGGTGTGCATCCCTGGGATTTACCTCCCGAAATTGGGTATATTGGAGCCTCGGCAGTCAAATCGTCGGTCTAGATATGCTATGGCCCCTTTGCCCACGAGTAGTATATGGGAATATCATCCCAGTTCGTCACGCCCCGCCGTGCTGCTTGCAGCATCTGGGTAGCGATCACGAAGAGCACCATCGACGGCCGAGAGAGGTTACGTACAAAGGTCATCGTAGAAGACTCATTCTTCGCATTCAAGAATATTAAGACAGTGCTCGTGCAACTGTAGTGATGTATACAGGTGCGGTAGACATGGCCATCCAATACGAGGAAAGCTCCAAGAATTCCGAGCAGCCGACATGCAACCAGGTTACTCTGAGATCATCCGTGCCGCTTACTACTAACATTCTCACGTTGTTTTCGAGCTCTACGAAGACTCTTTCATAACTCTCTCCAGTGCCCTCACATACTCAGCTACCTCCTTTGCTCCTGTCAACGTGATGTCCCGCCTTTTCCCTTCAACAACAACATGCGGCACCGAGTCCACTCCGTTCCCAGTCTGCTCCCTAATCAACATCCTAACATTTTGCAAGCCCTCATATTCATCATCAATCAATGCCTCCGCATCCGCGACTTGTATGCCCGCAGCCGAAGTAGCAGTAAGAAGTGTTTCCTTACTCGAAGGATGCCTCTCGTTTTCAAAATACTGAGAATACAAGGACGTAACGATCTTATCAGCAACTTCGGCTCCTTTCTCCTCCTGGTAATGTTGAATAACCCGATGTGCATCGAGGGTATTCGCTACAGTGCCTCCAAACTTGAAGTCGATGCCACAGCTCATGCCGTAAGCCGTCATGAGGCCGATATACATCTTCATCTTCTCCTCTGAGTCGCCGTAGCGGCTCTTTTTGTACCATTCGTACTTGTCCTCGCCCTCTTTGGAGGCGTCTGGGTATAGTTGGTAGGGCAGGTATTTGACGGTATAGGCGACGGGGGCGGAGGGATTTGCGTCTCGGAATTGAGAGAGGGCGGCTTGGAGGCGCCGGAGGCCTAGATAGGTCCTGTCCTTGTTAACTGTTTGTAAGGAGAAAGGGACAATATGGTGTACCAGGGACATATTGTGTCGAGGGTGAAGAATATAGTAGATTCGTAGACCATTGCGAATATCTTTATAATGGACAGTATTGATTAGCTACAGATTAGGGAGGATATGTGTGATATTGAGCTTTCATGTTCGCGTTGATCATGATTAGAGTATCCTCCTTTAGGCCGTTAGGCATGCGGGGGGAGGTGTTGATTCTGGGTGGGAATAATTTTAGCTGACGATAGGGAGACTCCCTACTACCATGCTTCGCCAACATACTCCTCTTTCTTTCTCACCAAGCATCATCAGCATCATGAAAATGAATCCAAGATGAAGCCAACAGACATTCCCACCTTCGCGGCGACTCAGCTGGACTTACTCGACCAAGAACTACAGGCAGAAGTCGCCGAATCAAACACTTTAATAGCACAAACATCGCCGACAGCATTGCAACGCGCTGGTGCAGCAATTGTGAACCTAAATATCGGGTCTCAAAGAACCGGTTTTGGTGGCAGGACTGTATTGGACCTTGAGCTCGATTCAGCCGTCGGTGGTGGGGATATTCCGGAACACGGTATTCGAGTCGGCGACATCGTAGGCGTCCAGGAACAACCATCAGGCTCCGCAAAGAAGAAGGAAAGGGCCGACTCGCAAAGGAATGGGGTGAACGGCGTTGTTCTCAAAGTGCAGCCAGCCAGTGTGTCTGTGGCGTTGGATAAGGAAGATGCGGACGTGCCAGGTGGGAAGTTGTGGATGTGCGTTGATCTGAATATACAAAGCACTGCCAAGTCGAGGTTGATATTGGTGAATTTGTAGCGACTCTGAAAGATGAAATCGCCAGAAGTTTTCTCTATATTGATGTCGATGAAGGCTCCCGAAGACAATGGAACCTTTGATCATTGCTAGGCAAGAAGACTGCTAGACCTGTGGCCTCACTGTGGACTGCGAGAAGTGCTAACTTATCTGATAGTGTCAAACTCGCCAATGATGTCACTTATAAGAGGCAAGCATATGCTTTCAGTGCTCTTATAATGACCTTCAATCTGACATAGCAACCAGGATGAACCAGACTATGACACGACTACAGAAGCTTTCCGAGTCTGATTACTCTTCGTTTATACGCGTATTGTTTGGCCAATCTTCACCAACACCTCTACCACAGGATCTCTCAGACCCAGAATACGGTCTTGACAGGCTGGAATGGATTGACCCGTCTCTCAATGAATCTCAAAAAGAAGCTGTCAAATTTGCGATCCTCTCCAAAGAAGCAGCATTGATACACGGTCCACCAGGCACTGGGAAAACGCATACTCTCATCGAGCTAATCCTCCAATTCCTCAAACAAGGCCTAAGACTTCTGGTTTGTGGCCCATCAAACATATCGGTTGACAATATCGTGGAAAGATTGGCACCCCATAAAGTCCCCATCATCCGTCTCGGACATCCGGCTCGTCTGCTACCCTCGGTGATGAATCATTCACTTGACGTCTTGACCCGCACATCCGACGCGGCGGCTATCGTCCAAGATGTGCGAAAAGAAATGGATACCAAACAGGCCAGCATCCGGAAGACTCGATCGGGACGAGAGCGCCGGGAAATTTATGGCGATTTGAAGAATCTGCGAAAGGAGTATCGAGAGCGAGAAACAGATTGTGTGAACAATCTGGTAACAGGTATGACCAAACATTGATCTTTTAAGAGGTTTCGATGCCTGGCTCGACTTCCATATCGATAAACTTTTGCCGTCATCGATTTCAGAGATCGCTTGGAATTCACCGATATCAAAACCACAGCGAATGGCACAGTTCACAATATACTGACTCGCGTGGCAACAGGCAGCAAAGTCGTGCTAGCTACTCTTCATGGAGCTGGCGGGTTCCACCTCAAAAACCAGAAGTTTGACGTGGTTATTATTGATGAAGCGAGTCAAGCTTTGGAAGCACAATGTTGGGTCCCGCTTCTGTCTGCGAAGAAAGTCGTACTTGCAGGAGACCACCTTCAATTGCCGCCCACTATCAAGAGCCTCAACTCGAAATCTGACGCAATTTTCAAAGCAAAGGACAGCCAAAAAGGAATGGGTCCGAGTTCCACAGCCAAAGTTGTCAACCCAGGTCAGTGTATTTGGGCCCAGATTCAGTTTATCAGTATCCAAATAAGATCGATATGGACAAATTTTTGGCAAGATTGTCTCGTATATATCCAGAATTCTATCGATATTGATTCTTGAATTGAGGGTACTAAGATTGCGACTTCAACTAATGGCCTCTCAGTGGATATCGTCTCTAAATACGCCGAAAGAACAGAACTTGCAGATCGCACCAAAACCTCCACAAACCCTCCAGATCCCATGAACCTCCCAGACTGGGCGAAAGAGTCCAAATCTAGCAAAGAAACAGCAATCACGCTTGAAACAACCCTCTTCGACCGCCTGCTCTCCCTTCACGGTCTTTCGATCAAAAGAATGCTAACAACACAATATCGCATGCACGAAAAGATAATGACATATCCCTCAACCTCCCTCTATGAATCCAAACTCATCGCAGCTGAATCTGCAAAAGCACGATTACTCAAAGAGTTGCCGTACGAAGTCGAGGATACAGATGATACCCGTGAGCCTCTCGTCTTCTGGGACACGCAAGGTGGCGAGTTCCCGGAGAAAGAGGAAGACGATCAAGACACAGCCGGGAAGAAGGGAAGGTTGTTCGGGGGTGAGAGTAAAAGCAATCCTAGCGAAGCATTGCTCGTCAAATTCCACGTCACAAACCTCATCAAGGCGGGCGTGCGGGCAGAAGACATTGCAGTCATAACACCGTACAACGCTCAACTCACTCTCATTCGCCAACTCCTCAAAGACTCGTTCCCAGGTCTGGAACTGGGCAGTGTCGATGGGTTTCAGGGCCGGGAAAAGGAAGCAGTAGTTCTTAGTTTGGTAAGGAGTGGTGGCGAAGTGGGCTTTCTGGGTGAAAAGAGGAGATTGAATGTTGCGATGACCAGACCGAAGAGACATCTCTGCGTTATCGGAGACTCGGAGACGATTTCCAAAGGGAGCGTTTTCTTGAAAGAGTGGATGGCGCATCTCGAGGAACATGCTGATCTGCGGTATGCGAATCTAGATGAGTTGCCTGTGGAGTGAGTAGTGCGAGGTCCATGAACGACCTAATAATAAGATATGATTGATTGTATGGTGGGTCTTGTTGTCACACGCATTGCTTGACTTGCGTCAGGCAGTTCACAGCAGCCACGGTTTCCGCCCAGACTCGGTCTTCAATTTGGGTCATCATCTCTTTCCTTCAATAGAAACAGAAGCTACTAGAGTTATCGCCATGTGTACGATCCCGCAGCTCGAGCCTGCGGGCTGCCTACTGCTGACAGGACATCTAGATGGCCATAGCCATACCAACGAAAAGATCCAGCAGCTTATCTCCAGCACATATCAAGCCATTGTTACTTCATAATCGATGAATGCGAGACCTTCCGGACTCGTTTATGAAAAAAAATTGTGTCCGAAATGACTTGGCCGCCTTTCTGGGTGTAAATCACTTGCAGGAGGCGCACGGTTTCCGTACTGAGTAGAATATTGGAGACGAGCGAGACGCGGTCTAAGTTCTGGGAATTGATGATAAATTGACAGCCAATATGCGCGTAATCGGTGTACAGCTTGCGGCTCCTGGACCGAGCCGATCGGGACAGTCCAGTTCTGTTCACGACCGATGAATAACAAGATTCGGCAATTGTCGGGCCATGACTCGCACTCGGGGCCCGGGTGCTCGGCCACTTCTCTCAGCTTCCCCCGTGGCTCTCCTTTGAATAACATGGTTCGATCAAGTTCGCTGGTTTTTCGTGGCAGCCTGGCCTCCGCGATTTGGCGATTCGGTTCAGCCATCGTCATGTATGGACCCGGACGGCCCATATTCTGGGTGGGGGCCTTCACAGCCCCGCAATTGATGGACTGACTCCAGAATGGTGAAGATTCTTCACTTCTAGCCCCCCCCCCCCCCCCCCCCCCCCCACTTCGTCTGAAGCATTAAGAAGCATCCATCTCATCAGGTTGTACGTGTCGTCCATCATGTACACTCTTACCGTCCACCTCCATTGCAACGAGGATCCAGAGTCCATCGTTCGCCTCAAAGCCAAACTCGTCGAAGCAGCCAGGGTCTACAGGAAGGACAGGGAGACAGCAGATTGGTTGGTGATGCAAGATGTCCATGACCCTCGCTCTTTCACCATCGTCGAAAGGTTCGAGAACGAATCGGTAAGGAGACCCGGTTGGAGAGGGGCTCATCGACAGTGGGAATCTGACAATTTGGCTAGTCGCAGAAATACCATCTCGAGAACCCTTACTGGAAGACTTTCGACCCTTACGTGATCCCGCTCTTGGACAGGCCAATGGATCTCAGAAGACACGAGGAACTGGATACAAGCAAAGATGTCGTTGTTCCTCAATGAACGGACCAAGAATGGTTGAAGAAATTAGGTTTTCAGGAGACAAATGATGGAGACGATGCCATGAGTAGAAAGATAGAAAACAGATGTACATCAAGGTACTCATCCCATTCCTGACAAAGACATGGCTCTTATTTTTATCTCTTGAATTCAAATATTTCATTGCTTAAGTTCTCTGACTATTTAAGAGTATTATGAAGAAACGGACTTCGATATTATAGGATAAATTTATCTTAACACTTTGAATTCTAGCTACAAAATTCATATAAAAGTAGAAGGCCTCAAGGTAGCTTAAAAGATTTTATTTTGTCCGTAGAGTATAGAACTAAAATTAGTAGATTTTCAAAAGGGTCGAATACTAAATAAGTACGTACCTATTAATCCTTTACTTTCTTTATAATGATAACATACTTATAGTTGTGGTGTCTGGGAAAATCGATGTTATTTACTAGTACCGCTCCCTCAGCATGAAGAACCTGAAGAAATTCAAGGAGTTTCGGCTTCGGACGAGCTACTCCGACCCGACAATTCTCGACCCTCTCCTAGTATAGCTTTTTTAGCAAATGAGCTCATACCAAAGATATTTCCTGTCGTTCGAAGCAATGGAAAGAAAACCTGGAAACATCCGATCTCTTTTGGGTTAAATCACGTGAAGTTTGAATTATCCCGGTCCTCTCTCTCCCTTTCGCGATCCAGTCCCGTCCCGTCGTCGCAATCACCAATCTTCGGGATCGGTCCCAACCGTCGTATTCGACATGGCCATGACTGTACACCAATCTATCGCTTCTGGGCGTACAGACCGAACTGTTCGGGGGACTAGACTTCGTGCGTCCGCGCCTCGGTATCTTCTACAAAACCTCCATTTCCCCACGTTTGGCAACAGCCGATGCATCCAGTCAGATCCAGCTGAACTCAAAACCGCCCAGGGAACTGAATGATCCTTTCTTTTCCGATTTCATTTCGCTGTCCTAGCAACTCCCCTCGCTGTCATTCCTGTTCCTTCCTGTGCCATAATCAAGACGTCGCATTCATATCTAACCAGGGCACAACACTCGCATCTGGGGTCTTGTATCAGCGGAGAACACCCTTGATCGCCAAGAGCCTATTCCTTGGCCACATTCAACGCGCAAGCCCCTTCTCTGGCAATATTTTGGAGCAGCAAAAATGCCCGTACAATCCCGCTGGTCGGTTGAGATACCTCAAACCTCTCTTCCGACATACATATTTGGAAGTGCCTCGAAGCCACTCAATGACAAGAAACCGGTCTTGATTGAATCCAGAGCTCCAGACACTCACTTTCTGACCTTCGCATCATATCGCTTATGGTGTCAACGCTTCGCAGCCGGGTTGAAAGCAAATGGATTTCAGAAGGGTGATCGCCTTCTCCTCTTTGCTGGAAATACCATTTACTTCCCCGTCGTGATCGTAGGCACGATTATGGCAGGTGGAATCTTCACAGGAGCGAAACCCCTCTTATACAGCTCGCGAGTTGGCCTATCAAGCAACGGATTCGGGGGCCAAATTCCTGATCGCGAGCGAGTCAAGTATCGAAACCGCAGCAGCAGCGGCTAAGTTGGCAAACCTTCCAGAGAGCTCCGTCTTCGTCCAGGATGATGGATTCGCGACGTTGGAAGGCAGGGGTCAAGGTCTTGGCAATATACGGCACTGGACGCACCTTGTGGCCTCTGAAGCTGTAGGGCGCAGGTTCCAGTGGGACCATTTGACACCCGAGGACGCGGCAAAAACTACCGTGACACTCAACTACTCCTCTGGAACGACAGGTGAGTATCGCAGTTGGGGATCGCGTCGTTCAAAGCTTATGGCAAAGCAGGTGTACCGAAAGGTGTTGAGATTACTCATAGAAATTACATTGCCAATTGCCTTCAAATGGAGTTCCAAGCGTCATTGCAGGCAGATTGGGAGCAGGCATTGCCAAAACAGCGCTGGCTCTGCTTTCTTCCTATGTACCACGCCATGGCGCAGTCATTATTTGGGATCATGGCCTTGAAAATGGAGATCCCGGTGTACATGATGCCCAAGTTCGACTTTGTAGGTATGCTGGAAAACGTGCAGAAGTTCAGAATCACCTACCTCATTCTTGTACCTCCCGTCTTGGTGGCAATGGCCAAGTCTCCACTTACTCGGAAGTATGATCTCTCGAGTGTGGAAAGAGTCGGCTGTGGAGCAGCGCCGCTGGGAAGGGAGATCGCCGTTGAGCTCGAAAAGCTCTGGCCACCTGGGAAGGTGAATGTCAAGCAAGGATGGGGCATGTCTGAACTGACGTGCTCGGCAACGGGTTGGCATCCAGATGAGCACTCTGATTCCTTCTCAGTTGGCAATCTGGTGGCAAATTGTCAGGCCATGCTTGTGGATGAAGATGGAAAGGAGGTCAAACAAGGAGAACGAGGCGAGATACTCATCAAAGCACCGAATGTGATGAAGGGTTACTGGAAAAAGCCTGAGGCTACCGCGGAGATTTTGACGGCTGACGGGTGGCTCAAGACTGGTGACATTGCCTATTACGATGAGAAAGAGCGATTCTACATTGTCGATCGCAAGAAGGTATCTCAATTGACCAATCCCGCAGTGATGCAAGCTGATCTGTTTCAACAGGAACTCATCAAGGTCAAGGGCAATCAAGTGGCGCCTGCTGAGTTGGAAGCATTATTGCTCGATCACCCGGCTATAGCGGATGTGGCAGTCATTGGCGTCACCATGTAAACACTCGATCCCCCTCTTGCCATCATTATTGCTAACACAATGCGTAGTCAGGACGAAGAGATGCCACGTGCTTACGTTGTTCTTGGGAAGGTAAGCAGGCAAGCGAGAGAGAGATTCAGAAATGGATGGAGCAGCATGTCACTCGGCACAAATATCTCACTGGCGGTGTCAAATTTGTGGACACTATACCGAAGAATCCTGTAAGTTCCTCGTATCATACGGGTTCGTATCGATGCTAACAATCGGTAGTCTGGCAAGATTCTGCGAAAGGTCTTGAGAGATCAAGCCAAAGCGGAGATTGAGAATGAGATGATCAAGGCTAAGTTGTAGAAAACAAATGCCATCGAGCTTTGACAAACACGATTACATACGCAAATGTCGATTGTGATTCCAATGAGCGCACCGGTTTCCTAAAGTAGTAATCCACGCGCACTCGGCGGCCTCCAGCAGCCGCGAACCCAAGTGCCGAACTCACAGCAGATCCAAGATTACAAATTGCGCACGTCGCATCCGCGGCTTCTTAGTCTCCAGTATGTTTCATTCTCTCATTGGTCTGCTTTGGCCAGATCCCGGCTAGTCAGGGACCGAATCTTCTCCGATTTGCGTCATGACGTCTCCATGTCATTATCTCCATGAAAGCCGTGTCACAGTGCAATGATGGTATTTTTTGGGAGATGGATACAAGTATCTGTTGCTTCCTGATGCGTGGAACTTCTTTTCTACCTTTTAAAACTTGACCCTTCTCGAGTACTCATCCCAATATTTTCGAGTGTTTTCCCTTTATCGCAATCCACTTGCACTTCACAACTACTGGACAAATATAACACAAAATGGCACAGTCAAACCGCTTCCCCGTCTCCGAAAAGGTTGATCCATCGCCTTTGGGCCAACCCTTGAAATTTGAATTCTCTGGCAAGACGTCCGTTGTCTTTCTCTAGATGACTCCCCACCACTACTAACAAGAAATAGTGCACCGAACCGATTCCTCAAAGGCTCAATGACTGAGCGAAGCTCCTCTTGGGATCCAAAGAACCTCTCCGCCCGCGGAATCCCTTCGAAGAATCTGATAAACGTATACAAGCGATGGGGCGAGGGCGGCATCGGCCTCATCCTCACAGGCAACATCATGATCGAATACGACCAACTTGAGGCAGCCGGGAACCCAATCATCCCACGCGACGCCGGATTCGGCGGCGAACGTTTCGACCGCTTCCAAGAATTGGCCACAGCCTCCAAAGCCCACGGCTCCCTGATCGTAGGACAAGTATCCCACCCAGGTCGTCAAGTCACGGAGTCCATTCAGAAAGACCCGATCTCCGCCAGCGCGGTCCAGCTCGAAGGAAACATCATGGGCATGACTTTTGCCAAACCGCACGCTGCCACCACCGATGAGATCAAAAACGTCATCGACGGCTTCGCCCACGCGGCCGAGTACCTCGAGAAAGCAGGGTACGACGGCATCGAACTCCACGCCGCGCACGGCTACCTCCTCGCTCAATTCCTATCGCCAACCACAAACCAGCGCACGGATTCCTACGGCGGCAGCCTCGAGAACCGCGCCCGCATCATCCTCGAGATCGCGAGGGAAGTGCGGAAACGCGTGTCTCCCTCCTTCGTCGTCGGCATCAAACTGAACAGCGTCGAGTTCCAGGAAAAAGGCTTCTCCACCGACGAAGCGCAGGAACTCTGCACGCTGCTCGAGGGCGACAAGTTCGATTTCGTAGAGCTGAGCGGGGGCACCTACGAGAACCTGGCGTTTGAACACAAACGCGAGTCCACCCGGAAAAGGGAGGCCTTCTTCCTCGACTTCGCCGAGAAAATAACACCCGGCCTGACCAAGACAAAAACATACATAACAGGCGGTCTGAGGACCGTCCCCGCCATGCTGAAATGCCTCGACGTCGTCGACGGCATCGGTCTCGCCCGCCCGCTCTGCCAGGAACCCACGCTCTGCCGCAAAATCTTGAACGGCGGGGTGCAGAGCGCCGTCGAGATGAAGATCGACAACGATAACTTTGGGCTCACGAGTGTGGTTGCAGGCAGTCAGATACGGCAGGTGGGCAAGGACGAGGAACCGATCGATCTCAGCAAGCAGGAGAATGTGGATGGGTTTATGAGGGATATGGGGGTTTGGGGGGAGAAGATGGCGAAGGATACCGAGATGGTGGGGTATGGGTTTGTTGATGTGGAGAGTGTCAAGGCTGTGGCTTATGGGACTGCTTCTGCGTGAGGGCGGCGGCCCGGTGTGGGAAGAGCGGGATGGAGATTGGGGGGTGGGGGGGGATGATAGAACGTCAGGGCTTTGACTTGATGAGGAATTCGGGATGACCGGTGGAGTTGTTCTGGATCGAAATAGGATATATATAGTCATAGAATATATCTCCATGTACACTTGCTTGTCACAATCTACTCACCCCTCCCAAGGTTTACTACCATCCTCACTTCTACTATACCATCACCACGATCAAGAGAGAAGAAGCAGGCACCAGGATAACAACCATCGATGGATGAACAACAAGTACAAAATCAACTCCCTACCCGATCGACCGAATCCTGCAAAGAGCATAAAAGCTCGGGGTATCTATCCTCTCCGAGATCAGAGGTACACATACAAACCTCCGCCGCCTCGAGAACACGTACAGTGGCGCCATGAAAGCTCGAAGACCTTGGAAAGGGTCCATACAATATTCCGCGCGCATCCCCGCGCCCTTGCCATGTCCAAGGCTACATACGACGCAAACACATCGCTCGCATATCCAACAACGGGTTTGTCTTCTCAACCGACCTTCATTGACACAAGCTTACTCGGACAAACCGCCCCCACTCATAACGACATCACCCATACCATCCACCTGCGCGCCCTTCCAACTCTGCTGTCTAACCCTCTTCGCAGCCTTGACCTCCTTCCTCTTCCTCTTCTCCTCGGCACTCCTCCCCTTCGACTCCGGCACTGCCTCCCCTTTATCAAGATCGTGAGACCCCGACTTGCGTTTCCTCTCAATATCCCCAACGACACCTTTATATTTCATCTCCTCCTCTTTCGACTTCGTCGTTTTGCGCTTCTTGCCCGATCCACGATGATCCTGTGTCGAGTCCCGGCTGTGTTTGGGACTCGGTCCACTCATCCCGAGGGATTCCCTCTTATGCTTCTCGCCAGGATTGATTCCCAATTCTCTCGCTTTTTCATCCTTCTCAACTCTCGCCCGATGCCGCCGCATCTTCTCGTCCACTTCCGCCGTGATATCTTCTGTTTCATGAGCCGCTTCATCGCCGACCTTTCCGACCACTTCTTCTTCTTCTTCGTGCATGTGCTTTTTGTTGTGTTTGCCAGTCTTCTTGTAAGGATGAAATTTGTCCGCATATTGTCCCTTCTCCTTCTTCGATTTTGACGTCGATGTTGGGATAGGCGTTGTTACAGGGCTTGCAATCGGTGTAGCATCTTTCATGGAAACGTCCGATTTGCGCTTTTCCTTTCGCTCTTCTTTCGACAGCTTGTCCTTCTTGTGCTTCTTATTCGAACTCGTGTGCGTCTCTTCCAATTCCTCCTTTGTAGCTGGTGCGGTTGTCGGCGCCTCCTCGACTTCATTCGTCTCTTTCGAGAGCCTACTCTTCTTCATCTTCTTGATCGCGCGCATCTCTACTTTGGATTTATCCTTCTGTGCGGCTGGTGTCGTCGACGGTCGTCGGTCCCCGAGCTTCTGCGTAGAGCTGTCTACCTCCTCATCTTCTTCTTTGGATTTCCTCTTCAACGGCGACAATTGCCGCACAGGACTCGACGCAAAGTGTTCCGCAAGCAATGCCAAAGCCTCTGGTTGTCCCACGCCCCTAGCTCGCCGCTGCTCAGTCTCCGCCTCAGTAGGTTTTGCTTTCTCAGCTTTGGGCGTACGGTGCGAGCCAGGCTTGGGTCCTGGTTTGTTCTTCGGTCTACCAGATTTTGTCAATCTGACACCTGGAGCGTGGAGAGGAGTATCAGTTGTGGTTGTGAGGGTGTGCGAAGGCTCGGTGTCAAGGATGGTTTGCTTAGCGGCCTTCTTCTCGGCGCGTCGTGCAGCTGCTCGCGCTTTCTGGAAGGCATGTCAGTCGGAACAGTCCATCGTCTCCATCCACACCAAGTGCAGCCCAATTTCCTCACGCGAGAATGTCTCACCTTATCAGCATCTTGGATAGCCCTCACACCCTCCAATGCTGTCTGATTAGCTACCCTCAAAGGCTCCAACCTTGCCGCCTCTTCCGCCGGAACAATTGGTATGAGAGCGTCAAAGAGGATCGCATTGGTCTCCAGGTTGACTAACGCGCTTTTCAGAAACTCGGGAAAGAGTTCTGCGTTTTCGGCGGCAGGCGACGCGTCGATTCGGCGGGCTAGCGCGTTGTTTCGCACGGCGTTGCGTAGATTCCGTCTGATGACAGTTGGTGGATTGGATGGTCCGTTTTCTCTGGTTGGGGACCAGGAACGGGCCATGGTGGCTCGGGCTGTGGGCGCGAGAATGCAATTGCTGGGAGGTGTTCGTCGAGCCGGTGAACTGGTGGGAGGACGCGTCGCGGGTGTTGCAGGTGGGAGGCGTGCCATAGTACTGTCGGGACGGCAGGGATTATGATGCGGGCCGCCGTGTGGCCTAGGCTCGCAACGTTCTGGAGATGCACAGAAACGTGATGATGAGGAGACACTGGCAGAAGAAAAAATGAATCCTATTATGTATAACAACATAAGGGGTCAAGGATCTTGTACCCGGCTGCCTTCAGCCCTGGTCCACGTCAACAATTGTGTCTCCTAGCTGTGTTTCCCAAATAAGGAACTGGTAGAGGAGGCTGGATGTCGTGGTGAGGCCGCTACATTTCGACTTTTCATCATCGTTCAACACTGATCGCCCTTCGATACGAGTGCTCGTGGCTATTCTTCTGCGATTGTTCTTTCCCAATAACAAAGATAATGATGAAGACGGGAAGATCATTCATTACCAGAATCGTTACGGGGTTGATCAAAACAGCGTTGTAGAAGGTCGAATTACAGTGATAGGATACGGTGGAAGAGCTGCCTCCAAGCCAATGTTCATCAGATCCTAGACTAGAGATACACAGCTTCGAACGTATAGGACATCCAAAGCAGCAGCATCAACTCACATCAATGGCATGACTAAGGATCACCTCATCGATCCCTCCTCCCTTTTCTCCATTATAATCCAGCCAAATCTTCTCCTCATAATAAGGATCACTGATGCCACAGTACACATCATCCCAATCAACATCAGTATCCACAGCAAAATAGCCATGTACGAGTCCTGTTCTTCTATGACACCACGAGAGGAATGAAGACCATCTTCAGCAGGGAAATCATCGCCGTTCGTCATTTCAAACATAGACGAGAATTCAATGAGCTTTTCCGTCCACTCATACGCGGTTTGTCCCATATGTTGCGGGCCAGGAAAGGATCTTAGTCACATTGGTGCCATGTATTTGCGGAGGAGGAATTGGAACAGTCGATCAGTCATGCGGACTTTAAGCTAGTTATTCCGGCATTCTACGAAGAGTTTTCGCTAGAAAGATGGAAGATGTTGTAGAAAAGGGTCCCAGCAAGCGGAGAGCGCGCGGTAAGCGCCAAACTTTAGCGCAACCTGAAGCAGGGGAAATTGATTTGCAGGTGCTCACTGACCCGCTTCTTGTTACTTTTCCAGCCTCGTCGAACTTGACTGCATGTGCTGAACTTCTTACTGCCATGCTGTCAGAGTGCAAGCTATCTTGTGCCCGTGCTGCTACACTGACCATGGCAATCCTGGTTTCTTGCAGCTCTGATGGGGGGTGGGATGCTGATGATCCGGCAGGAACGGGACATGGGGACGATGGCCGACGGGGGGAGTGTGTGGATGCTTTGTGACTTCATGGATAGACGTAGAATGGCTACAGCATTCACCATCCCCAAGGCCATTCTCTACTCTCGCGATGCATTGCGAACCGCTAGAAGACACCCCAGCCTTATCTGATATCATTGCCTATCAAAAACTGGACCCTTCAGGTCAGCACGCAGGAACAGCTCCAATAGCCTGCGAACAAACTTTACTCCGCAACAACAAATATCGGAACCCTAAGAGTTCCTCTGCACATCTGCCCTCTTCCTCGCCGACTGCTTCTCTGCCTGATGAAGGCGATTTCGAGCATTCACCGCCATGTCGGAAAACAGTCCTGACCACCCAGACCACGAAGCGCCGTCAGCCGCCGTGTCACCTCCACACGACGAGCCCCCCGCTACTGCTAGCAGACAAAATGATCTCCCCGCAGCAACGACAGCAGCAGCATCTGGTCACGAGAACACCATCCCAGGAACGTCTGCTGTCCCAGTGCCAGTGCCAGTGCCAGTGCCAGCGGTCGCCGCATTGAAGGTCGCGCAACCGTCGACCTTTCTGCAACCGCTTGCGCGTCCTCGTGCCGTTTCCCGGCCAATGACTCCCTCCCTGCCTCTGAGCGCGGTCGACAAGGAACAGATTGAGGGATTGGTGAGTGATTTGGAATGTCGTGGCAGAAGGCTGCATGGACTACCACGCGAGGGACGTGGGATATTATATGAGGACGTGCTAATCGTGGGACAGCGCGCCATTCGAGCCTTCCTTAAAGTCCGCACCAGCTACGATGTGCTTCCCCTGAGTTTCCGCTTGATCATCTTCGACCAGGCTCTGCTAGTCAAGAAAAGTCTGAATATTCTCATGCAGAATGGTGAGCATCATGGCAGACTCGGATCGCCTCCAGAACTGACAAACGACCGAAAGGCATCGTGTCCGCGCCACTATGGGATTCGACAACCTCGACCTTCGCCGGCATGCTGACTACGTCCGACTACATCAACGTGATTCAATACTACTGGCAGAATCCGCATGAGCTAGAAACAATCGACCAGTTCCGACTGGACAGTCTACGGGGTATGAATCAAGCCCTGCAAACCGACTCTTCTGCCGCTAACATTGGACGCAGATATCGAGAAAGCCATCGGAGCACCACAGATCGAAACTGTATCCATCCATCCTGAGCGACCTGTTTACGAAGCATGCCGCATGATGCTCGCCTCCCGCGCCCGCCGTATACCTATCATAGACATTGACGACGAGACACGGAGGCCCATGGTTGTGAGCGTGATTACACAATACCGCATACTCAAGTTTGTAGCGGTCAACGTGAAGGAGACGGAGAAACTGCAGAAACCGCTAAAGGACTTGGAGATGAAAGTGGGCTCGTATGACAATCTGCAGACCGCGACAATGGACACACCTGTCATCGAGGTGATACACATGCTCGTCAAGAAGAACATTTCAAGTGTGCCGATTTTGGACAAGGATGGTAGGTAACGTGGAGCCAAGGACAAAGCGAGGATTGCTAATGCGTCTAGGAACGGTCATCAACGTCTTTGAGGCGGTGGATGTCATTGCTCTCATCAAAGGAGGCGAATTCGACGAGCTGGACATTTCAGTTGGGGAGGCGCTCCTCAAACGGCCAGATGTGCGTCCCCATAAAGTTCACGTTGCGATCGGCATACTGACGCTTGGGATAGGATTTTGCAGGGATCTACACTTGTACGATGCACGACCGGTTAGACACAATATTCGACACGATTAGAAAGTCACGAGTACACCGGCTGGTAATTATCGATGAGAACAGCCGCTTGAAGGGAGTGCTGACGCTGAGTGATATCCTGTCCTATGTCCTCTTGGAAGGAGAAGACGACGACGAGAGAAGCGCTTTGAACTGATCTGTAGGTAATTGGACATGCGTGGACACGAGTGCATGATGAATGATAGAGATTGGGTAGGGTATGGATTGGCGCGTGGATTTCTTTACTTTTATGAATACCAAACCCGGACTGACGATGAGGCATGTCTCCTTTCGGCCCTTGCTAATCATAATCTCTTGTGGTCAGTGAGTGTTAGGTGAATGATGACTTTCGCCGAGAGATCGCCGGCATCAAGCTACGGATGAGTGAACAAGGAACGGGGCGGGACGTTGCGGGAAAAGTGTTGTCATGGTGGTTGGGGCTGGCTCCAGTCAGGTCCTCAACACACCACTGTAGAGTGTCTCACAGGGCACTATATCATCCATGTCCGACGAGGAGAATGATTAATTTACTTCAAGGTGCGCAGTACATGGAAGATGAGACGCATCTCACAAGCTGGTCAGCTGGATTGCGATGACAGGAGTTCACCGTTGTGGAAATAGAAACTCAAGATGACGACGTGAAACAGGTGACCAAAAGAGCAAACCACCAAAACACCTGCGCACCAAACGCCATGGCAACCCGGATTACTTCACATGAGTGAGTCTGAACATCCATAGGCAACGGGCAGCCACCTTGACGAGATTCGAGGTTTCTCTCTTATTACGCAGGGCGCTCCTTCCGGTCCATAGCTAGATGTAAACAGTTTCTCACGACTTCTTGTCACCAACATCTCAGCTGCTCCTTCTCTCTATCATATCAGGATTACAATCAACTAACGTTAGAGGTCCACGATGTCCGCTTCCCCGACACAAACACCCCAGGCCTTCGACCGCAAACGACCGGGCTCGCCCTTCAGCACAACGACGCGTAAGACGAGGCACTCGTTGATGAGCTCTATTGAAATTTTCGAAGAATTGAGGGATCTTGCACTTACGCCGTCGCAATCATATCCACGGACATCGACCCAACCAGGTCGCCCAGGTCATACGCGACATTCGACGCCTGAGAGTTTGATTACGAATGCAAATGCGAGTTCAAGAGGACGTTGCAATTCCTTCGCTCCCCCAAATTTGACATCACGCGTTTCTTCTTTCCCTACGGCAATACCGTCGATCTCATCTCCTCTTTCTCCTCGGTTTCACCGAACAGTCGACGGCATGTCTCGTAAATTCAAAAAAGGCACGCGCGGTCTCTTCTCCCGGCTCTTCGTCAAACCATATGAACCCATCCAGACTTACGGGAGCGTGCACAGATTGGCCAGAGTGGGTGGAGTGAGTGTGCTTTGCTTGCCCATGGAGTTTGCGGCTTTTGATTTGGTCATTCCGACGAGGTTTGCGGCTTGTGGGCAGTTTTTAGTTGATGTGGGTGAGTGCAATCTGTTTAGTTTGGGAAGAGACCGGAGAAAGAAACGGCAGAGGAGAGGGACTGTGGACGATGTCTGACAAAGTTCCAGGAACCCAGGTCCCCGGATTATTTCGCATACCCGGTCAGACGCGGACGGTCACGGCGCTGAAAGATCACTTCCTCGGTCACCTTTACCTCGATTCCTTTACCACGCCTCACCAACAGGACATTGAAGTTACCATTCGTCTTGCCGCGTTGCCGAGCCAAAGCGTGGTCGCTTACAATATCCACGATGTCGCATCGACTTTCAAGTTCTTCCTTGGCGAACTGGACGGGGGAATATTGGGCAGTGTCGATGTCTTTGAGAGCTTGAGAAAGGTTCTCCTACCCAAAGCTAGCACTGGACCTGGAAAAGAGAAGGAGAGGACGTCTCTGGAATGGGCATGCCGGGGTCTTGATGAGCAAGAGGAGGGGGAAGACCATGATGGCGTTGAAGCGAGATGGGTTGCACGAGTTTTGTGCAGCATCGAATGTGCACAACGTCGTAATTTGATTCTCGCGGTTTTCGGGATCTTGGCCATATTGAAACAGGATCCGGTCGACTCGGTTATGGGCTCTCCGTCGTGCTCGGCTTTTCCGGCCACCTTCTCGGACTCGTTGAGGGAATTGAGCGAGGACCTCCAACCAGCGATCGGCAATGATCGCATGTCCTCCAAGGCGTTGAGTCTTGTCTTTGCGCCTTTATTACTTGGGAACCTCACGGACCAGATTCATATCGAGGAGAAGAAACACCAGCACACCATCTCGAGCCCGGCGATCTTCAGGAGGAGAAGTGTTCCTCGCACGGCCAGCGCTCTGCATTTGAAACGCTTTTCGGGCAATTCGGCACAACCTTCGCCTTTTACGTCGGCTCGCCCTTCCACGTCCGGGCCGGGTTGTGACAAGAGTCCCAACAGGCGCCATCATATCTCAGCGCCGATTCAAGTGCCTGGCAAAGAGAACACGCCTTTCACGGAGAAACTGAAGAGGGTTGGTGGGAGGACGGAGCAGGGAGAGGAGTTGGGCAAGGGTGTGGAGAGGAATCGTATCGCTGCTAGGATGATTGAGATGTGTGTTGGGCATTGGGAGGATGTGGTTGAGTGTTTGAGGGATGGAGGGTTTAATGGGAGGGTTGAGGAGGCGGCTTGAGTGGGTTTGATTTCCCTCCTCACTTTGCTTTGTGAGAGTGGTTGTTGTGGGTGGGGCATGGTGGCACACTTGCTGCTGCTGCTGTTGTTGTTGTTGAGGAAAGCATGAGATATTCCAGAGACCTTGCTGTTTTTCTTTCCAAGGAGCTATGCTTTTATCGTGGTGTATGTTAGACCACGAGATGTAGCGTTGGAGTATATTTGATGTTTGAGGTGCTTCCTGCAACGACGTGCGACGTGTGGTATCGGACGTTGGGTCATGGGTGTGGATTCGAACAAAGATGGATGGGTACCGTCTAGTAGATTCCGTAACGAGATGGGAAGCGAGGTGATGAGGTTGATGTTAGAGTTAATGCAGAGGTCGTGCAGATTGCAGAAAGAGAGCGGCCTAGAGGAGCTTAGAGGAATGGGCATGTTTTCTGCGGATTTGATTTCTCCCTTGGATTTGTAGCACGCTCTTGATTTACAGAGTACGTGCGTACGGTACGGTATGGTATGGTATGTACAGTGGTATCATGGGAAATAGGTAGAGGTTACTTCGCACCTCCCACTGTCACCTCCGAGTCCCTTTTCAAACCACACCCAACGAGCTACAAGTATGTGAAACGTAGGTTCTTTCTTTCGAGAGGGAGGAAAGAAGAGGCGGGTAGGATGTGACAAAGATGCGAGGAAAAGGGATTCAGGTGTCGCGAAGCTACGAAGGAAAGACGAGGGAGCTCGCGTGCTGAATTAGATGACTGGGTTTACGATTGACCTTTGTTTCCGGGGATACCACGGCGGCTTGATATGATAAGATGAGATGAGATAGGATAAGATGAGATAAGATAAGATAAGATGGGACGGATCTTGATTGTTCTGAATCTGCGCAATAGTACCGGAGCTGGCTGTGCTGTACACCACCCATGACGTCCTCGATGCGATGCGATGCGATGCGATTCCAACAGGGCTTGCACAGAACAGCAGGATCGTGTTCCCTCTTGTACCACTGTGTACTGTGTGCGGTAAATGATAAATCTGTGCTGTGGCTGTACCCCAGTCGCGATGGTGAGGCTGATTACGACGCTGCTGCTGGGTGAGGTTGGATCGAGTCGGCTCGGCCTTTTGCGCAGCCTTCCTAGGATTCCTTTTTTTTTTTCCTTTCTTTTCTTTCTTTGTTCGGCAGACGGTCCACTCCACTGGGTTGGGGCTGGGTCCGCCACGCGGGAGCGATCTACTTGCGATGCGGCGTCGACGCCGGAGGTTTGTTTGGATCTATGGTTTTGGCATGTGGACTACTAACTGTGTATGTCGGGAGTTGGGATCGTGGGTCGGATCGTGTTTCGGGGACTGTTGATCTTTGGGGCGGTATCTGGGAACATAGTACATACAGTACTCTGTGGGGGGGGGGGTTTTCCCAAGCGGGAACACATGTCGTATAGGTCTTGGTCTTGGCTTTGTTTTGGCTTGAGGTGTACTGTACGCTCTGGGTCTATCTGGGGTTGGATTGTGCCGTGTCCTTGTTTTCACGCATGTCTTTGTACGGAATCTTCGTCTGTGATAGTAGTGTAGCTTCCATGGGCCATAAATATAATAGCAGGACTACTTGTTCTGTGGTTGTTTGGAGACGAGTTTCCCACTCCTGCTCCATACTCCATTGGATGATGCTCCTTCTACCGGCCCATCCTTGCTGCCGCTCTTTCGCAGTCGAGATTATAAGATTGTGGCTTTCCATCTATGGCGCCTTGCCCCTGCCCATCTCATTACTCCAGTACCGCACTGCAAGGGGCCTGGAGCATCGCGAGCTAGGGCGGACCTACTCTCCTACTCCCCCGCCTGCAGAACTCAACTCATGTTATCATCTCTTTATCATTGTTCCCTCCCCGTCTCGATGCCGCCTCTGCAGACGGGACTCTCCTCCACGCTTTCCTCTGCGACAATTCCTATCCTGACCCATCACTGCCTGGTCCCTCTTCACCACGCGCCAACATTACTTCTACACCTCTCACCCTCGGGTCCCTGTCTCGGCTCGCGGCCAGTGACAGGGCGCGACATGGGCGAGCACACCAGTCGGGAAGCACAATGTCCGAATCGGCCAGTTCAGACACCATGTCCGGAGCGGATTTGGCACGCTCTCGATTCTGCTACGGCACCACTGATGACACTGATACATCGGAAAGAGCAAGGTATGTCCAACAGCTCAAACTCGTTCCGTCTTGCTTTCTGACCCAACTGAAGATGTCGGGACATCGCCGCGTGAGTGGCGCGGAGACGGCTGCAACCTGTCTCCTAAAGCATGCTGATCTAGCAATAGCTACTTGTCGGCAGCTTCCATTGGGACGGGCACTCACCATGGTCCGCCTGCATCACCCCGTCTTTCCAAAGACACGATTCTGAACGCACTGGTCCAGCTTGGGACCTTTCGCCTGGACGCTGACCGTGCTTTCCTTTCCATGCTTGATGGTGAGTTCCAATATGTGGTGGCCGAGGCGACCAGAGAGCAGCCATTTTTGTCGTGCCAAGGGACGGAAAGCGAACCGTCCCTGTTCCTCGGTGTCTGCAAGCTGGAATTGGGGTATGGAGTCTGTCCCGATACAATGCAGGCCTTTACTACCGACACGTACACCAGAGATGGTCCTAACATCATCTGCAATCGTACACGGGTTGTAATCAACGATTTGCGTGCCGAGCCCGATTATGTGGACAAACCCTACGTGGCTGGTTTTCCACACATGGTATCCTATATCGAGGTCCCGCTGATATCCCCCTCGGGCCATGTTCTGGGCAGCTACTGCGTAGTCGACAATATCCAACGCGATTTTGATAACGACAAGACCGTCAACGCCATGAAGGAGATCTCCACTGCCATAATGCGTCATCTTGACCTCGTGAAGACGAAGGAGCTCCGTGATCGCTCTGAGAAAATGATCAAAGGTCTCGGACACTTTATGGAACGCGACGTCGCTGTTTCAAATCCCACCGCGAGCGGTTCGGTGACGGCAAGTGCGGAGAGTACACAGCGCGAGATTTCAGACGTAGGAGGTAGTCTGACTGGTACACATATCGGGACTGTGCTCGGATCCGCTGGTCACCACTCCATCGAGGAGACAAGCACACCAAGATCCGATTTCCCGGACCGGCGACTGTCTGTATATAGTCAACTCAGTCAAGCGACATGGTCAGACTCAGGATCAAGTGCTACATCAGAAAATCAGTACACCACATCAGAAAATCAGAATACTACATTCGTGCCCTGGACACCTCGCCTCACTCCGCCTCCGATGGACGAGAAGGCCCTTTTGAACCCCTTCTCTGCGAGCCCAGGACCAGTACATACATCTGGTAACCAGAGCGAACCCAAAGATAAGAAGACGAACGCCAACATCCCGGTTTCGCCTCCGCGATCACCGTCCCCTACAGAAAGGGCATTACCCTACGTCGCTCCTGGGATGCCTCCATCTTCGGCTTCCATCTCCACGAGCATAGCTACTCACGCTTCTCCTGTCTCCCTCGAGGTCCGAGATACTTTTGCCAAAGCAGCCCATACAATCCGAGAGGCTATAGGAATGGACAGTGTGACCTTCTTTGATGCTGTTCCAAGCGGCTTCGCGAGCAGGGTCACGGTAGCACACCCTGCACCGCAAGAAGATCAACTTTCCATGGAGGCCCCGGAGTACTTCAATGAAGGAACCAGGGAGGTGTACTGCGCCACACTCTCGCATTCAGCAAAAGCGCAGGAACCTAGCCACACACAAGCTCTTGCACCACTGCAAATGCCAGAAGCGATGTTGCAGCGTTTCATACGACGATACCCTCGTGGTCATATCTTCACAGCCGACGCTTTGGGTCCCATCGATATTCACTATGCGCCTGGCCATGCTTTGCGAACCGTTCAAAGATCACGCGATAGGACGACTTGCTACAGAGAGGACATCCGGAAACTCTTTCTTCACGTACCTGGGGCGCGGTTCGTCGTCCTGCTTCCGCTTTGGCATTTCCAGAAGGAGGTATGGTTCTCTGCAATGGTCGGCTATGTCATTGACCCTCATTTTGCGATGTCGCCCCAAGATATCAACCTGTTGTCTTCTTTCGGCAACTCTATCATGGCGCAGGTATCTCGCCTCGAAGCGTTATCGGTGTCTCGCGCCAAAAGTGATTTCGTCTCGTCCATCAGCCACGAACTCAGGAGTCCGTTGCATGGCATCATGGCCAGTGGCGAGTTGTTGAGAGACGCGCTCAAGGACCCCAACTGTCTCCCTTTTCTGGACATGCTTGATTCTTGTTCGACCACCCTCGTCGAGACGTTCGATAACCTGCTCGACTTTGCAAAAATAAACGCTGACCCGAGAGCGAGGAACAATATAGAAACTGCGCTGCTCAAGCAGCAAGTGGAGCCGGAATTGCCGCTGGTTGACCTTAGCCGCCTGGTCGAAGAAGTGGTGGAAACGGTGCAACTAGGTCACGCGTCAAAGACGGGGTTTCACGCCGAACCAGAGGAAACCGCTTCGGCAATGGAAGGTCTTGAACTGTCTTCGAACTTGGCGGAGACACTGCCAGACACCGCCGTGCTGGTTACTGTCAAGATCGAGAAACGAGCAAGTTGGATGACCAGGGTTGACGCGGGTGCTTGGAAACGTATAAGTAAGCAAATTTTCATTATCCCGCTCTCTGGCCAGGTCAGATTTCGGCTCAGGAGTTGACTTTTCATGCAGTCATGAATCTTCTTGGGAACTCGCTCAAATACACGAGGAGTGGGCATATCGAGGTTGGTCTGAGCATGATTCAAAAACCTGGTAGTAAAAATCCTTTGCGCACTCACCTTTGTTTCTCGGTCAAGGACACAGGCATCGGGATGAGCCCTGACTACATCAAGTACCACCTCTTCACGCCCTTCGCTCAAGAAAATATGCTGTCGCCTGGCACTGGGCTCGGTTTGAGCATCGTGCAGCAACTTGTCAAGAGACTGGGTGGAGAACTGGATGTCAAGAGTCTGATCGGTATCGGGACGCAGATCACAGCTCTTATTCCATTGAAGGGAGAAAAGTCCGGGCCTGTGGCGCTCCAACTACCACCCATCAATGAGGAATCAGAACTGGGTGTTCATCATGACCTAGCAGGGCACACCCTCTGCTGCATCACCTGGGAGGCATACCGCGCCATCTCCGGTGAGAAACGCAAGCTGACAAGCGAAGTGCGAGATCGCTCTAGGGTGACCAGATCGATCCTCAAGCAGATTGCCAAAGAGCGTCTCGGGATGGATGTCATTTTCTCGACAAAATCGGATCCATTACCGGCTGCCGATGTTTATTACTTTGACTCGTACATTCTGGGCCAGACGATGCATACGAGATCCAAAACGGAAAAGCCGGCGGCCTTGCTCTGCGCGACTCCATTGGTCATGCTTTGTTCCGGATGCGGACCACTGCAAGTTTCGAAGGAGGAAGAGGCAACGTCCAAGGTCGTACACATGAGGCATCCTATTGCTCCACGGAAGTTGTCGACTGCTTTACTCAGAGCTCTGGAGGTGGGAAAGACGAGTCCAACAGGATTGACTGCGACTCCTATCTTGGTGACCCGGGCGGCCGACTCCTATTTTGCTGCTCTTCCCGAAGAGAAGAAATCGGCGCTCGTTACAGTGCAGGAAGTTTCGCCTCGCGCGGGTCTGCTTCCCTCTCCGTCACGATCGTCCCCACCACTTGCAGCGAGTCCTTTACCTTGGCCACCTCTGTCTACGTCCACATCTGAGACGCAGCCCACTCCAACAACAACGCCTCAGGCCGCTTTGCATTTGCTCCTGGTCGACGACAACCCCATCAATCTCAAGATACTGACCACTTTGGTCAAGAAGCTCAACTTCACCTTTGCCACGGCTTGCAATGGCCTGGAAGCCGTCCATCAATTCAGCGCTTCCCTCCACCCTTCGAAGCGCCTTTTTGATGTTGTTTTCATGGATATCTCCATGCCCGTCATGAATGGTTTTGTAAGTCAATGCCGACGATGGTGGAGACACTGCAAGCTAATCGGACACCCAGGAGGCAACGCGTGAGATCCGCCAGATAGAAAAGGACAACAGCATGGATTCGACGGACAAGGACAATGACGATACACAGGGGTTTGGGTGTCAGATTGTTGCCTTGACTGGACTTGGCAGCGAGGAAAGCCGACAGGATGCGTTCAGCAGTGGGACCAACTTGTTCATGACCAAGCCGGTCAAGATGGGTCAGATCAAGCAGGTGCTTGGTGCCGCTGAGGAGAGGGTTAGGAGGAGGAGGGGGAGGAGGGGGAGTACAGCTGCTCCTGTGCCTTTGCAGGCGTCGTTGGTGGAGGGGGTCTCAGTGGGGGCAGTTTTGATAGATCGAGCAAGGTGACGCAGGGTTTATTCGCGCCGCTGGGTGGTGGCAGGGGATTGAATCGTTGACTTGAATCGTTGACTTGAGCTGCTGCTGCTACTGCTGCTGCTAGAGCTACTGTACACGCGTATCTTTGAATCGAGAAAGTAATATGAATGCCCCTTGTTAGGCAACGGATGGGGTATTATCGAGCTGGGCTGACTAATCATGTACATACACATACACATGGTGTAATTTGATGATGGAGGACTAGGGGTTTGGAAAGTCGGAGGTGATGCTGCGGGTTTCGTGGTTGGTGGGGTGGGGGGACACTGTATCTTGAAGTTGTGAAGTTGAGGGATCATGGCGCGTATTTGTTTGTGATGGGATGGGAATGTCTTGTGCGGTACCCTTTTCTTAGCGGCGGTTTTGGTTTCGATTCCGGTTTCGAGCAGGCCCCCTCTCCTCCCCCTATTGAGGATTCTGTATTTTGTTTTCCGTCCTTTGGTGAGGGAAAAAGTGGGGGGTAGGGTAGGTTGAGGAAGAGCATGATGTTTTTCGGTGATTTGGATTGTTTCTTGATATTGACGGGATTTACTTTCGACTACCCTGCGACCTTGTTGGATTTTATTCGGCTTTTGGTTGCCCGTGTAGGGTGGGTCTCTGGGAGGGGTTGGAGGATGAGGTGCGGGCTGTTCTGTTCTCCGACTGCTCGACCTCGACTTCTCGGTTCTTCAGGTACTGTACGCAGCGTCCGTTCATTATCTCGCTTCCTGCCCGCGATTGGTTCTCCAACCTTTTCATGGTCCGAGTTTGGCGGTGACTGTGGAGAGCTCGGTGGACGGTGTCAGGATCCACAATGGGAGGGGTGGGAGGTTGCAGATGTTGAGGATGAGGATGAGGATGAGGATATGCATGGTGTGCTGCGATTGATCATTCGTCTGAAAATGGTCGGCGACGAGAGTGGGTGATGGTGGTTGTGGGATGGACATTGGGCGTCCCTTTGAAGTCGGTGCGGTTGATCGGCAAGGCTCTGATCGTACATGTTGAGTCGTAGCTCTGTTGTCAGGCTGCAAACCCGAGCAAGCATGGCCGATATGGGCATGGTAGGTTTGAGGCTTGACAGATCAGAACGTGGAGTCGGGTGAAGAATGTTTGTACTTGAACAGCATAATGTGTGATGTATCATTGGGCCGGCCGCCGGCATCATGATGACTTCGAATGGGCATCTCCTGTCTTGTCACCCGCGACTGCTTCGTCCCCATTCGTCTTCTTCCCTCTCCATACTTCCTTGATTTGATCCATGATCAGCGTCCCGTAGCCTTCTCCGCTCTGCAAAACCTCCTTCTCCCTCTCGGCCCTCTTCACCTTCCAGTCGTCGCCCTGATCGCCCATCCATATCTTTTCCATCACACCCTTTCCCTTGTCACTGCCCTGTATGCCTCTTTCCCGCAGTTGCCGTTGCAGTTCCTGATACCTCTCTGAAGGGCCCGACGGCGGTGCCGGCTCTGAGAGTCGTTGGAATAGCGTCCGCCCGCTTCGAATGCCCGAAACGTGGTTCGCGGAGGCTATCCAGACGCCACCGAGGGCCAGGGTGTATAGGTCTAGTTTTCGGGGAGGTAGAAGAGCTATGGCTGGGCAGGCGACAAAAAGAGCTACGGCTAGGTTGCGCTTGGCGGAGACGTACTGATGGGCGCGTTGCTCGGCGAGGGAAGGGGGAGGAGTGGGCTGTGGCGAAGCTGTGTCGGGCATGATGATGGATTGGTGTCAATGGAATGGATTATGATATCCTCAGTTCCATTGTTGTTGTTGGTGGTGTGTATAGTCAACGTCGTCAGTCCATGATGCGAGCCGAGCCGACGAGGACCGACAGCCGTACCCCGAGTTAGTATCTTCACAGCGAAAAGGGTCATACACCCGCCAGCTACTTCTATTAGAATGCTAACTAACATATCGCTACTTGTCCCGGCTCCAGAGATGGACTTCTGGAAGGAGAAATAACTGTCAATATTCTTACCACGCTTTGAGGCTCTACCGGTCTCGTCGGTCTATGGCTCTCCAATAATTCTGTCGACCACATTTGTTTATGCGTGATCTCCGTTGGTCCCATCGCCAATTTGATGATCGTCGTCAAGGCCTCCTTGCCTTCCACCTGTACTTCAATATGAACTCTACTGGTCGAGGACAGCGTGGTTAGCTGATCTTCTTCTCAATGCTCCCGCCTCAGTTCTCGAGCCCGCTCGAAAGGCGAGTCTCTGCGAGGACGCTGCCACTGGTACCACCAGCAAGTCCTACCAGTCAGTCCTCACGGTATAAAGATTGAGCTCCTTCTGCGACGACCACGCTTAACGGCAACGCCTGCGTATATGCAACCTTCTCGCCAAGTAAACCTGCTCTGACCAACAAATCCAAAATGCTGCCCAAGATTACGACGACCGTTATGGCTCTTGATATTATCCTCCTCTCTTTTGCCATTGCCGCTCCTCCCAAGAAAAAGCCTGCCGATGAGAAGAAGTCTTCCGATGGGCCTCATCTCTGGCAAGGCTGCTACATCACGTTCGCCAGTTGTGAGCTGGAATGACCCTCGTGGAAGGGTAAATGCATCAACATCTTTCAGCCTTGCCAACAAGGATGAAGGCAAACCGTCGGATGGACAGAGCATGTACCAAGATAGGTTATCCTTCTTGATACAAGCTTCACCCAATTGATAAGCCGGTTGAACCCAAAGTCTCGGATGGATCTTGCGGAAGCGGATCCGGGGACGTGGAAAAATAGATGTGTTCCAGCTTGTATAAGCGCCTCGCTTAACACACAACCTCCTCGCGATCTCGATTCTCTTCCTCGCTCCATCATTTTCCAACCCTTTGTGGAGATGAATGTAAATTAGATCGCCAAATAACCTCCAAATCGGTCAAATCTCGGTATGAAGGACATTACTAGCAGACCAACACAAGGAACGACGTTCGAAATGTCTGTTGGTTGTGAGATGTCCGGAGATAGAATGCAACACCAGAGAAGGTAGCAATACTTACCCATGGCGCATCTGGGGAAGCCGTGCGCAGCAGACAAGCGGACCAGACAAACGTATGCATGGAAAGTGCGCAACTTCAGTTTTACCTCTGCAGTGGCCAGGTCGAAAGTATTAGCTGATCAGATAGGTGAGGAAGACTCTGAGATAATTGCTAATGTGAAGTCCAGTTCTCGATACTGCTTCCCACAAATATCGTCTCCAGCCACGAGAACTATTACCTTACAAAATGATTGTCAGCTCTAATTTCAATGTCTTCACAACTAAACGCGACCGGTGGGGATGGGCCACCCACAGCTTGGACTCTCGTGAAGATCTTATTCAGTTGCGGGATGGATTCAAGTAAATTTCGATCACCCTCGTCAATTTTCGACATTGCGCTTTTTCCATCGCCATGGTCAAAAGGCTTGATGAATCCAAAGGATCGCCTTTCCTGGCTCACTACAGTGAAAAAAAAAGTGCCAGACGCCTTGAAGAGAAATGAAATCCCGACAACGAGGTTCAGACTCGTTGTGGAACGGCGCAGGGTGCTCAAAGATGATGCATGCTGCTATGCTGAGAAAATGCCTTCCAAGGTTGACAGTAGATGCTTAGTCAGCATGCGTGCGGCTGCAGGTGGTCGTCAGAGAATATCAAGAGAATGTCGGCAAGGCGTAGCTGATGAATCGCCAGAAGAATTTGAGTGTTTGCAAAATTCAAAATGTCTTCTTGACGTGCACCGAGCTCGGCCAATAACACGTCCCAGTATTACCGGCATACATAGCGACCAGATGGAAAAATATATCTCCCAGATACAGGCGTGGCGCCGATGATGTTGCAAAGGATGGGGAAGGTTTTTGACGAAATGGATGCCTCCTCAGAGGTCCTTGTTTACCAAAGCTAGATTCTCGCCGAAGGAATACCACGCCAGCCCATGCTTTGTGATCGACGAGGTACCCTGCGATTAAACCAGACCCCTGTATCAACATAGACGCGGATCTCCGCCAGTGTACACGCCTTAGATATCTACCCGCTGAACAAAGGGACGACGGCCATCATTCGTGGTCTCTTCAGTCAGCTCTTCAACGAGTCATCTCTAACTTCGAGGTGCTCAGGAGTCGATAAAGCCTCAGACCTGACCTCTCGCCAAGTACCACCAAACAATATGTCGAACCAAGGGCCCACACCGGTCCCAGACCCTACAGCATCATTTTGGAGAACAGAACTGGACGAACTGGACAGCCACCGCTGCACCCCCGATTTACCTGCCGAGTGTGATGTTATCATCATCGGAGCAGGATTCGCTGGTGCTGCTCTAGCACATTACATCTACGAAGACAATCCCTCGCCACCTTCTGTGGTGATCCTGGAGGCTCGTCAGGCCTGCTCAGGTGCAACAGCTCGAAATGGTCAGTCCTATCACGTGGTTTCCCCCCAGAGCCATAGCAAATTTGGGCAGCGATGAGATCCTCACCTCTTTTCCAGGCGGGCATCTAAAGCCCGATACATACCTCACGCTGGCCAAAAACGTCAAGAAATTCGGTGCTCGTGCTTCCGTCGACGTGGCGAACTTTGAAGCATCGCAAGTGTACGCCATGAAAGAGCTAGTGGAAAAGGAGAAGATTGATTGTGAATTCACCATGACGAGAGCTTGTGACGCGACGCTGGACGAAACGCTAGCCAGGGAGATCGAGGATGCGCACGTCGAGCTACAAAAAGCGGGAGTCGCTAATCTGAAAGATGTCCAGTATACAGGTCGTGCGAATGCGGAGCGGGTCTGTCTAACATGTGCTTCAGTACTTACGGCTGCGGTATGCTAATCGATGTTCAGGTATCAGGTGTCAAAGGGGCCTTGAACTGCTTCACCTTCACAGCAGGACACATTTGGCCTTACAAGATGGTGATGCATCTTCTCAAGGGCGTCGTAGCCAAAGGCGTAAATCTGCAAACTAACACTCCCGTCATCTCAGTCGCCGAGACCGCATCAGCCAATGGACTGTGGCAAGTCACGACGGCGCGTGGGACGATCGAAACAAAGAAGGTTCTTTACGCGACCAACGCTTACACGGGACGCCTTGCACCGCAGTTCAAGAAGAAAATCGTACCTGTCAGGGGAATCTGCAGTCGCATTGTTGTGCCTGAGGGTCGAAAAGCGCCTTTCTTACCAAACACCTACAGCATTCGTCACGGACCGGGTCTGTACGATTACCTTATTCCCCGAAATGATGGCAGCATCATTGTTGGGGGAGCCAAGAGCCGCTTTTGGCATGATCGCAAACAGTGGTATGGTGTCTACGATGATAGCAAATTGATCGAGCCGGCGAGACATTACTTCGACGGACTGATGCAAAGGACGTTCATCGGATGGGAGGACAGTGGCGCTTACACGGACAAGGTCTGGACCGGAAGTAAGTCCACATCATTCCCATCGAACCCTGCAGTAAGCCATATAGTAACATCGATTCAGTCATGGCGTACAGCTCAGACTACATGCCATATGTTGGAGACGTGCCTGACAAGCCCGGCCAAATGATCCTGGCTGGCTTTTCGGGTCACGGCATGCCTTTGATTCTTCTTTCAGCCAAGGCGGTGGTGCAGATACTGCGGTTCGGCAAGTCTTTCGAGGAGAGCGGGTTGCCGTCGCTTTTCAAAGTTACCAAGGAGAGACTGGAAAGTACTGAGAATGCAATCCTCGAGGGCCATTCAGAGGAGCCACTCGGCACCAGGAGTAAATTATAGGGTTCTCACCCAATTGTAAAATGTAGTGACTGCCAGCCATACTCGACGACATTGAATACTACCAGTCAAGGCTCCTATTTGGATGCTCCCCCGTATCACTCCTAGACTCGGTATCCAAAAGCGGTGATGACCATGGCCTACTACGGCTTACCAGAGAATAATTCTGTACGAGACCAGGCCAATCCATTCATCCTCGTGTGTCCCAACCGTGAGGAAAATCACCTAGTAATGATAAGACTGGGGCTTGTCGCTTGCGGCTAGATATTGCGGCCCCCCTGCCGTGTAAGCGCCCGGCCGAGATCCTTGATAAGGATGTGTTGTGGGGAAATTCTTCCCGTGGAAGCCGAAGTCGTCTTAGCAGGCGAGGACCCTCCGACTCAAAACTCCTGGACCAAGATAAATACTCAAGACTTTTATATATCCAGTCATGCGCTGAGCTGTGAGGAGCAACCTTCGGATAATATTTCCAGACATGATGTCTTTGCTGTTTAGTAGAGAGTTCATACCAACGCTCTGTCCGACGCTCTAGTCCCGATTCAACTACACATGTATTACGATAAAACTCAATAGGACAAGTGGTCGTACCCGGCTTCAGATCACAGCAAGTTTCCAGTACCAATATCCGCCCCTTCACGCGCCATCATTGGTAATCCCTCGACTCCTCCGAGTACCCCTTCCAGTGGAGCCTTCCTGCATACAAATACAATAGGGCGGGTACAGGCGAGAACACCAGCATTATCACGGCGAGTACCGTCGTTCCCACGCCGTAATTCAGTTTCTCGTACAGTCGGAATCCCACGACCGTGAAGACGCAGCCAAGCAGGCCTCTCATGACCACACCTGCCGCCACGGCGCTCGCTGCATAGTCCCCAAATGTGTCTACCATGTACGTCTGGATGCTGATGTAGGCAAGAATCATACCGAAGGAGTAGATGACTAAGCCCAGCAGCGGGATCGTCCAGTGGACGCGGTCTCTCGCTGACCAACCGAAGATGCAGAGCCCGACCGGCACAATAATCATACCGAGTTGCATGAGGGGGATTCGAAACTTGGGACTGCTCATTTGCAGTTCCTCAGCCAGAGCGTATGATTCATCGTGGCCGTTGAAAGCTCTGAAGCGTTTGGCATATCGGTTGCGCATGAACAGGTACATGCGGTTTGAGAAGAGCATGCAGAATGCTATACCTAGAATGATGCCCAGACCGGCTGCGAGTAGCGACAATCCACCCTGTGCCGTGTGGAATTCGTAGCTGAATAATCGCGTTCCGGGATCCCTGGGGCCGAACAGGAGTGGCATCGCCACCATGCTAAGATACATCACACCTTGGATCCTGTTCAGCGTCAGCTTCCATGCCTCGATAGCGTCCGGCCTTAGCACTTACAATCCCATGTACAGGCTCAGAATTGTACATATTGGCCTAAACAGCAACATTCGAATTGGCCGAGTCAACGTGACCATGAAAAGCTCGCCCAGGTCAAGCCTGGCTGGTGGCATCAAATGTGGGTTACCAACGGCGCGCTGAAGTCGTTTTGCTTTCTGGGCCAGCAAGTACGGACCGTAGGATTCCTTGAGGAAGAGAATGTTAACCACAGTCATGCAGCCCGACCCGATCACGATAGCCCATTCCATCCATCGCCAGTCTATGCGATCAGGAGTCGCCGTGAGGATGAACCCGCCCACCAGAGCCCCCAAAACAGCTCCCATGGTCGGTCCAAACGCGTAGATGGACTGCGCAAAGCCGCGAGCCTTTTTGTCGAACAAGTCGCCCACTGATCCAGCGCCCAGCGTGGCACTTGTCGAACCGGCGACACCGGCAAAGAATCTGAAAGTACAGAGTGCGGAGAAGGTCGGCGCCAGAGCGCACAACGCGGAGAACACTGTGAACATGGCGAGAGAAATGATATACACGATCCGCCGCCCGAACTGCTCAGAAAGAGGCGCCAAGAATAGCGGTCCCAGTCCGAATCCGAGCACGAAGACTGCTATCGGCAGACCCTTGATATCGACGTTGTTTCCTGTGTGGAAATATTGACTGATCAACTGGAGCGCTGTGGCAAGTATGCTGGATGCCGCTGTTGTGAGGGTCGCTTGTAAGCTCACGATGAGGACATTTAGCCATTTTTTACCGGCGCTCCAGTTCTTTGGATTCTCTTTGTCTGTGGCCGAGTCCCACGTCTTTTTCAAAAGTTAGTGGATGAAGGATTCCACGGAGACATACTGACAATTAGGTCCTCAATAGATGCCAGCGATGCTTCTGAATTTTGGCGAACATTTGTTCTCTTCTTGGCTTCCCAAGCTTGCTCCAACTCTTCCAGGGTAAAGATGTGGTAGTGCATTGCCGTATGGGCAGCAGATGGTGCTTTGAGCAAAGTTTTTTCCTCCAGCACGTTCATTCTTACAAGTTATGTATATGTGGCTCAGATGTGTCTCAAAATTCCGTCGATGATCTAATTTTGGAATAGGAAACTCGGAGAGACAGCCGAACGGCACGATTGAGAAATACAACGCCGTTGATCACCAGTGGTTTCGCTAATAGACGGTCATACGCCCGGTTCAAATTCTGGATCACATTGCTCCTCCAGCTGTTCTTGAGCGGACCTATCAGCCAACATTTTAAGTCTCTGACCGCAGCAAGCCTTTCGACATTTGATCGCTCGTGTCTACTCATCCACGACTGGGGTGAATCGCCTCAGCAAGCCGGTGAGATGCACCGAATTATGCGATTTTGGAGATCGACACTATTGGCTGTCTTGGTTGCTTCGTTTTTGGAAATGCCGCAGTCATGGACTTGTTTCAGTACAGTTTACCGAGTGCGTGGCGACGGTATATTGGCAGCATATTCGTGCAAAAGTCCGGGTGAGTGCCTAATCCTACCACCATCATCTTTTGGAAAATTTCGCGGTTGTTTGAACGTTCCGAGTTCTCGGCACATTCCAACAAACGGCAACCAATCAGTGCAATACAGATGCGGCAGCCACTCGCGAGCCTAGGCGTGATCGGGTCGCTTCGGAGTCTGAATTGCGAGATGCCGGGCGAGGCAATGTCACAGCCTTATGGGCAGCCTTATGATCTCCACCATCCGCTCATGTTATAATCTCCCGTTGCCTGCTTCTTATCTGCTTTCAAGCATCATCGAGTACTCTTTTTCCCAAGCATATAGATTTCACTGCAATATGGCACCGCTAGAGTACGATACATTGATTGTCGACATAGCAGACTACATCCACGCTCCCCTCGAAATCAGCGAAAGGACGTGGACCAACGCTCGTAACGCTCTTTTAGACTCCATTGGCTGCGCCATCGAAACAACTCACCAATCTGCAGAGTGTCGTCAAACGATTGGACCTATTGTTGCGGATACGAAAATATCGAATGGTTTCCGACTCCCCGGCACGAAATTTGAGTTGGATCCTGTAAAGGGTGCCTTTGATTTCGGAAGTTTGATACGGTATCTTGATCATAATGATGCGTATCCGGGAAAGGAATGGGGACATCCTTCAGGTACGTTTCTCTTGCCTTCGCCATCTGCCGCGCGCGCTCGCAACTACTTTTACTTGACTTGACGCGAGCATACGTACTAACACACTAAAAGACAGCATAGGCGCCCTGCTCGCCGTAGCAGATTGGCGCTCACGTACACACCTCTCCTGTACTGCCCCGGGCTCAAAAGCCATCACAATCCGCCTCCTTCTAACCGCAATCATCAAATCCTATGAAATCCAAGGTGTCTATCAAGAGCAAAACGCCTTCAACGAGTACGGTCTCGATCATACCCTGCTCACCAAACTCGCCGCTACCGCGTCCCTCTCTCTCCTTCTCGATATTTCTCACGCCCAGACTTGCGTTGCTGTTAGTCAGGTCTGGACAGACTCGTCTCCCCTCCGCTTGTTCCGACAGTCTCCCAATACGGGACCGAGGAAGGGGTGGGCGGCTGGTGATGCGTGCATGCGTGCTGTCCATCTTGCCCTGCTGACAGAGAAGGGGCAACCGGGATATCCTACCGCATTGACGGATCCAGCTTGGGGGTTCCTGAAATGCCATTATGGGAACCAACCTCTCATCACAAGACCGTTTGGAACCTCCGTCATCGACGGCCGTTTCGTCAAACTCGTCGCCGCAGAAGGTCACGGCATCTCCGCCGTCGAAGCGGCGCTCATTCTCTCCCAAACACTCAAGAACATGGGTATCGCGAACCCCGCCGAGGCCATCGCCAAGATCAAAATCCGCACCATGAAAGCCGCCATGCGAATCATTGACAAAAAGGGGCCGTTGAGGAATGCGGCGGATAGGGATCACTGCATGCGTTTCATGGTCGCACTCACCCTGCACAAACGAGATTGGCCCGAAGCAGCCGACTACGAAGACGCCTCTCCCTACGCCTCCAGCCCTGAGATTGAGACTCTCCGCTCCCGCATTGAGATGGTGGAAGACGCCCAATTGACGAGGGATTATCACGATCGCGCGAAACGGACTGGGGCGAGTGGTATCACCATTACTTTGAACTCTGGGAGTGAGGGGGGAGATGGGAAGGTGTTGGAGGAAGTGCTTGTGAAGTATCCGGTTGGACATCCCTGGCACGAGGGGACGGAGGGGGCGTTGAGGGAGAAGATTGAGCGGAATTTGAGGTTGGGGTTTTCGAGTGCGGAAGTGGAGGGGATCATGGGTGCTGCTGATGGAGAGGGGTTTTTGGACAGTGCGGTTGCTGGGTTTGTGGATTTGTTTTGGAAGGGTGGTGCGGTTGGGGGTGGGAGCGGAAAGGCGAGGGAGGGCGTTGATGAGGAGGAGAAGGGGGAGAAGGAGGAGATTTGTAAGGAGGACAGGATGGGACAGGAGACGAATGGGGATGGGCTCGGGATCTGGAAGAGGTGTGTTGTGATGTAAGCGGCGTCAGCGTTCATGATATCCGCTTCTCGCGCTACATCTGTACGAGTGCAACTTGGACCTTGTTTCTGTTTTCCGTGTGTGAATCAACGCCATGGTTTCCCTTGACCCTTCAGCACCAACCGCTTTTTCTTTGGCGCGCTGGGTCGGCTCGAGGGAAGCGCCTTCGCCACGTCCTACTTGGCATCGGCATCGACATCGGAATCGGAATCGGAATTAGTTTCTTCCTCTGATCATCCGCCAAAGCGACGACAACGAATGGTGCACAGGTACGATCCGACGCGACGATCTAGATATACACCAGTGGTAATCCACCACCAGCACCAGATACCACTCTCATCACAAAGCCTCCGTAACTGGCGAACATCAGAACGGGGATGGCTCCGCCCCTTCGCGTGACTGAGTTAGCGGCGAGTCTTCCATTCTCTAGCTCCCCTTGAGGTGGATTAGTCTAGCGCTGATTGACGAATCTCCCACTAGTCCTCCGCAGCGAACCTAATTTGGTGGAACGACTCCGGTAGTAGTCGAAGAAGAAGAAGAAGAAGAAGAAGAAGAAGAAGAAGAAGAAGAAGAAGAAACATCGGTAGCTTCGTACCCTCTCAGGGACTTCCGCATCAAAACAAAGGCTAGAGTCAAACTCGTCCCTAAACCAAGTAAGGGCCTTGTTAAGAGCAGGTACGAACCAAACCAGGAATCTCGAAAAGCCTCGTCCAGCCCCCAGACTAAGCTAAGCTAAGCCGCCGAACCATTACGTCGCAAAAGAACGATGAACACAGGGCTAAAAGAGGCTGATTTCTCCCAGCGAGAGAAACGGTCTCTCCCCGAGTATTATCGTCTCTGTGCTCTTGATTTCATGATCAACGAGAAGGATGGTCTACATGGCGCGTTGTCAGTCTTCAAAACCCCCGTGCTACCTAAGCCACTTGCAATCAGCACTCCATCCTCCCAATAATGTTTCTCCTCGTTAGGAGAGAGCGCAGGGAGGTTCGTTTGCGTATCCGGAATCCATTGCAGTGCAAGACATTGGTCCGACTCAAATGAGTGTCGTCTAGAACCTTGGAGCCTTGGCGAGACGAGGGCGACCGGTCTTGGCGAGGAGACGGCTTGTGCAAACGGGTGTTGGGGGGAATTTGCATTCGGCTTCTAAAGTCGTGCGTTTGAAGTGGGTGTGGGATGCAATATTGCATAATACGGTGAAAAAGAAGGAAAAAAGAGATCAAGGACGGAAGAGCGGCACAGGAAAAGTCATCAGCAAAACGGATTTTATCAATGTCGCTGTTGGTCCTTGTTCCTCTTCTTGTTCTGCAGGGACCCGTGTATGTGTAACACGATTCGTGACTCCAGCCACCACGACAGCACGGAATGTCTTTCAAGATCAACGCAGCAATGTACTTCATTGCAACGCCTTGAAACTGAGACCCAGCCTGCAGAGTTCGTGGTGAGACGATAATTTGTAGAGCTAGTAAATATCTCATCAATATCGTTTTCAACCTTGGAAGACTGTGCACGAATACTACAATTGCAGATCCTTAAATTAAGACGGACATCACTTGACAAGCCCGTTCTGAACTCCAGCAAGAGAGTCAGTACGGATTTCAAGAGACAGATATGGTTCTGAAAGGTATTCGCTTTTTATTCGTCGTACACCTTTAAGGTATGATCCCTAATTCGCTCGTCCTCATGTTTGTGGTAATCAAGCCATGCGAACAAGAAGAACTTGAGTTACCACAACTCGCAAGTCGGCTCCTGGACTGGGCAATTGAAGGCCTCCCTGAACTCCCTGGAATTCGCAGTGGTGCCCTACATTTTGTTAGCGATTGAATCTAGCACGGGGGGCAAGAAGCTTACCCGAATACGGAACAAGTCAGGACTGTGCGGATCCGTATAGATTCTCTGCACCATTTGTTCCTCCCTCGCCTTGCCACACCAAGTAAGACCATACGCCAAGAAGAAAATCTGTTCCTTGGTGAAGTACTCCAGACCTGGCAACATTTCATCCTTCACCTTCTCTTCATTACTCTTCCAAGCTTGGAAAGCGGCAGTAAGACCGCCAGCATCGGCGATATTTTCACCTAGGGTGAGTTTTCCATTGATAGGTAGAGGTCCATCCTTGGTTGGAATGGTGAAGTTGTGATATTGCTCGACGAAGCAATCAGTCTTCTTCTTGAACGCATCAATTGTCGATTTATCCCACCAGTCAGTGAAGTTGCCGTTCTGGTCATAGTTGCGACCCGTCGAGTCAAAAGCGTGCGACAACTCGTGACCAGCGACGGCCCCGAATGCGCCGTATGAGAGATAACTAGGAACGCTAGGGTCGTAGAAAACTGGTGCCTGCATGATACCAGCTGGGAACACGATTTCGTTGCCAGGTGGGTTGTAGTACGCATTGACTGTAAAAGCTGACATTCCCCAAGTTTCCTTGTCCACTGGCTTTCCGACCTGCGCCCACTCACGCGCGACCTCATCCTTCGTGGTAGATAGCCTGTTCTCGAAGAAGGTGCTCGCGGAAACTTTGACTTTGGTGTAGTACTCCTCCAATGCGGTGGCGTTGGTAATGTCTGGGCTGATGGTCGGATATCCAATCTTCTGGCGGATGATGCGGACTTTGTCTTTGGCGAGGTCGCGAACGCTGGGCGACATCCATTCAGAGTTTTCCAGTTTGATAGAAAACTCGTGTTTGATGTCTTGAATGATCTTGTCACCGAGATCTTTGGACTCTTTGGAAAAAGCTCGCTCTATGAAGAATCGGCTGAGAATCCAGGCTAAGGGAATCAGCGTTAAATGCAATGAATGATGGCAGAACGTCAACTTACATAAATCGCTACCGACCGTGCTAACACAGGTTCTCCATCGCTCGCCCTTGACGTCAGGGGCCTTACCTTGGAGCTTGTTGCGAAACCTTGCCAAAGGTTGCACGGCATCACCTTCGACGGAACTGCTCCAGGCCTGGACTGTTTTCCAAACAAAAAAGGCCTGCAGTACCTCACGGCTCTGCGATCTCAAAATTTTCGAGAGGGATTTGAGGTAATCTGGAGACATGACGATGATTTTCGATGGCTTGTAGCCGCCAGTGAATTTGTCAATAATGGTCGAGATGGAGATGTCGGGAATATACTTTTGAGCCTCTTTGACAGAGCGAGGGTTGTAGTATTGGGTGACATCTGACGCGTCCTCTGGGTCAGGAGAAGCAGCAGCCAGCGATGCTTCAAACTTGACAAGATCATCCACGAGAGTTTGATTTAAAACAGTGGGTTGATTGGCAGTTCGAAATATGGACAACGTTGTTGTGACATTTGGGTAGGCCTCCTTCAGTAGTGCCTCGAGGACTGCACCAATGGTTTCCTTGTATGAAGAAATAATTTCTGAGTTGTTGTAATACTCCTTTGATGGCAGCCCGAAAGACCATGGGCCCCCAAATGAGATGACATTCGCATCCGGGTCCTTGTCGTCTGCGCTGACGCCGAATCCAACAACACCATTCACACCGATACTGCTAAGAAGATAGGAGATGTCGGTGAGTGATGTGTCTGACTTCTTGGGTTTCTTTGTGGGATACGTTGTCTCGATCTCGAATAGCAGGTCTAGTAGAGGCTTGGAGCCAATAGACTTGAGCTCAGTCTCATTAACACAAGCTTGGTATGCATCCGAAAGCTTGTCGTGGATGATCTGATCTGGATCCGAAGCAGTCCAGAATAGGGAGGTTTTGCTGGGAGCTGGTGATTCCAAAATGCGTTTGAGGATGAGTTGGTTATCCTCAGACATCAGGAAGAGGCTCCCGACACTTGTTTGGTCTTCACGGATTTCATGGAGGGCATCAAAACCCTCACATGTGTAAGTGCGGAAGTCGTCGCATGGGTTGAGGTCCTTGTATCTAGGGGATATGCTCTTCAGGAGTGTTGCTGCTGCCAAAACGCAACCGGCCCCCGTGCAGATCGGCGGTCCGGAGTCGCCTGGGGTGCTTGGTGGTGCCGGATGAGGAGCCGGGGAAGACTCCTTTTTGTGTCGAGTGAGACCAAAGATGAGGACAAAGACCAGTGCAATAAATAGCAGAATAGAGAGAGCAATGACGACGGCGTTTTGCCAAAGCCAGCGTCTCAGCTTGACCCAGCGTGAGTTCCCTGATGAACTCGTCTCTGCACTATTGCTGGCTCTATTGCTGAATAGAGGAGTCTGCTCGTTAGGAGTTGGGGCGGAAGGCATGATGATCTCCTGTCGTTTGATGAGTTTGATGCCGGATTGTGCTGATCGGTGTCCGGTTGTGGTTGTATTCCAGGCAACCTGTTACGAGCCTAGTGGAACAGTGTATATGGCAGATGGAAGGAAAAGAGATGAAAATGACCAAGCTTGACAAGTGAATGCCAATATAGATGAAGGGAAGAGGAAGGGGAGAGGATGGGAGGAGGAAGAGAAGAGGATGGGGAGGTGAAGTGTGGAAAGGCTGGGAGTTCGCGTCGAGCCAAGGATCAAGTCGCGTCATAGTAGTTATGTCAGCAATTCGCTCACACAGTCCTCTCCTAATTGACTTGTAAGCAAAGGAACAATAATGCAACATTTGCTTTTCCAGCTGCATAGTAAATCCGATTTCTGCGCGGTAGTTTGTTGATTTCCCGGTAGGTCATGTGATCTTCCCAATCGGGTAAACTTTGCAGAACTTGAAGCACATCCTTCTATCACAGTCATCATCAACACCAAACACATCTGCATCTCATACACTACCCCTTCTTCGTCTTTGCGACAGGACTGGCTCCCTCCAGGACAGGCAGGCTACCAGTAGTAAACCTCTGGCCACTTCCCCTGACTCGGCACTTCTCAAGGAGCACGGTTCTCCTGGGCTGTCTGTTCTTATCAGCAGCAGTAAGCGCGCCTCTTGCCGCAGAGTTTCACATCTACTATGTATGTACGCGTCTGAAGTTGCAACCGCACGATACGCGACCGTCTTCTTTGCAAAAGCTCCCAGCCCTTCGCCTCTACATACTGGTGGACAGCATTGTAGCTTCGACCTCTTCGTCGAGTCTACCACAGCGGCGTCCAGTCGCAGTGTGGATGGCCTATACTTACCTCCCGGGCCCACAAACCGGTACTGTCGTGGTACGCAGCCCAATATGTTCTCACATATATGATATGGGAAACGGCTATTTCTGAGGCTCCACACGACTTTTGACAGCTGGGAACGTGCCGTTGTGGAGTTTTGATCATCAAAGCGTGCAACCCACCCCAGTCTCGGCAGCGAAGCCCTGGCTCCAGCTTCGGGATTTAGTGGGATGATAGCTTAAGACATGCTATATCAAACATCCTAGAACCGCTTCGGCCCACAAATCTGACGAGGGCACTGCGGAGGTGCTTGTACCGAGAAGACTACTATTTACCAGTTGGTTGTTGGGCTTTTACCGGTTCTACATCACAACGATGTCTACCGTACGGTCACATACGATTCGGATACGGCCTACCGCCCGACATTATTACGTGAATATTCGCATCGTCAACATAGTTGTCCAGATATCGTGTCTCATCGTGTGCATCTGCATCCTCGCCATACCGGAAGAGATTCTCAATTCCAAGCACGACCACGAACACGAGAGGAAAGAACAGACAGCAGCGACGCAACCAATACTGGCGCTGGTCACGGTACGTGCAGCACAGCCTGAGTCAACCCAAGATCTCGCTGATCGAGATCCCCTCAGATCGCTGCAACCGTCCATCTCAACGCGGTGGAGCTGTGTCGAACGAAAAGCTTTGATGCAATAACCCTGAGTGGTACCAAGACCTTGGCATTTCTTGCTGGTGCCGACATCGTGGCTTTCATATTGTTGATCGCTTCGCCCTTTCAAAGCTGGGGCACTTTCTTCTGGAGTAACGCCGTCGGTATTTGTTTGTGGTTCGTGATGTCGGTTTCTGGGTAAGTGGTATGGTGCCGACATCGTTGACCAAATCTCTCATGATCTGGTATAGCCTTCTTCATCTGGCCACAATGTCCTTCCCTTTCCAGGAGCTACAGCTCAAACGCCGGAACAAAGGTCTCGACGAGGAGAATAGGAGCGATGGCGTTGTGTTGGACAGTCTGCGATGACAGGCCCCTCGCTACGGTCGGTAGAGGCGATTCGATCCTGCAGTTTTTTAGGAAGTAGATCTTGGTGTTAATTCGCATACGAGGTAAGGGACATATCCTCGCGCCTTGCTCAAAGATCTCAATGAGTTTTAGGCATGTCGTGTTGTATAGAATTAGACATAGACACTTGATTAGAACGCAAATCCGGCGCTTTGGCGTATCGACCTGGGATCAACGGACATAGAGCAAATTCTTGTTGCGGGAAGAAAGAGTCAAGTACAGCGATAATTCACTTCAAACTTTAATTCTGAGACGTCGCGAGATCATCTCTCAGATTCAAGCTCATGACTTGTAAGATAGGAATGCTAGCGATGCAAATGCTGATCGATTCATCCAAAGCCAAATCGCTCTTCTTCTTCTTCTTCTTCTTCTTCTTCTCGTGCCCAACAAGAATCCTTTCAACGACTCGACAGCTTCTGCAACGAGTTCACAGAACCCGGCACCCAGATAAGCTTCTTCGCTGGCGACTCCTATTCCATGTCCATTAAAATATCTCTTCTCCATCCAAATGTTCTCAGCCGTAAGCGGTAATGATCATCACCACGGTGTTTCTCAATCAGGAAGAATGCTTGAAGGTTCCATAAAGCCGAGATCGTCGTGAGTCAAAAGATGTCAGCAATTGAACTCTCTTACAAGGAAAGATGGCCGCGTGTCAGGCACGTCGTAACGTAAATTTCTGTTGCCTTCACATGCTCATCTGTCCTCGACCGCCAGGTTTTTTGACCTTTACAGGCACAAAACACTCTTCGTTAGCATATTCCCCTCGTGTCGATACCTAGATCTCGGTAGCCGCTTCCCTGTAGGCTGGTCCTGTCTTTTCCAGACTTTCAACCCAGACAAGGCTGAGCTTCAGCCTCGGCTAGAACCCACAGCAACGTTTTCGACCGCGCTTCGCCACGCCACGCCATGCCATGCTTGCCCGTCCACCTAGCTATATTATTGCTTGATCTCTGTGCTTTCAGAGTACAAGGAGATATATACACACAACGCTTCTAGCTCGTGAACATTTTCTCGTCGCACTATCTGACGAACGAGAGCCAGTTCAGCTAGAAGCTTATCGCTGGCATCAGACAGTAGTCGGCGGCTATCATGTTCCCGTAGATTTGAGATTTCATCTCGTTTGTCTGCATGATATTGGGAAACAAAATTTTGAATATATATGTAGAGGATGAAAGTGCTCGTGACGAAATATCTAGTGTTCAGTGAGTGAGTAAGTGAGTGAAGGAGTAGGAATCCAGACTGTTTGGAGATCACACCGTGGGGCACATCACGACCGTCACGAGACCAAACACGATCAGGTCCACGAAACACTTTATCCATCATTCGCGTTGTGCGAGGGAGGCCGTCTATATCGAACGATCGAAGCCATTCCGGGCTCGCAACCATCCCGTCCTAATTGCTACATGTTTTCGCTTCTGCCACGGCATACCGCTCATCAAATGCGCTGACCTTCGCTGCTGCTGTGGGTATATTCCACCATTTGCATCAAATCCATCACTCAAATCCCACGGAGCTTGTCCACATGCTCCAAAAAATGCCGCCAACAACAATACCTTCAGTCATTTACTTCAGGTTCTTCATTTTTGTCCTCCTGTTCACTCTACAGTGGCGCTGTGGTGACCAAGACCTTTGTGAGGCCACTTCAAGCAGCGGCTCCATCGAGCGCCATCTCGCTGCCCTGCATCTCCCTCGTCGTCTTTCCTGCTCTCGCGCTCTTCATGGTCTTCTTGAGGGTCGCCTCAACGCTATCCCAATCACCAACAGGCAAGGGTAAGATCTGACAAGAAAGCGCACCCTGGATTACTTGCAGCATTTGCCATCCTTCCCGATCTGAGACGAAGCTGATGGCGACACCAACTTTCCCGAAACGCCCGGTTCGACCGATTCGATGGAGATAGGTCTCCGGATCGGCCTCACCACGTCGCTTTTCTGGAATATCGTAGTTGACCACAGCGGTGACAGTCTGAACGTCAATACCGCGAGCAAGGACATTCGTTGTGATGAGCACCTTGGCGGCACCACTTCGGAACTTGTCAATGACATTGTCGCGGTCTTTGCCTTCGAGGGCACCAGAAAGATGAGCGACCTGGTGGCCATCGGCGGTCATGCGACGCTCGATCTCTGCAGCAGTCTCTCGTTTCTATGAGGTCTTAGTATCATTGATGTAGTTATGTGAGCGGAGGCCATACCTTAACGAAAATGATAGACGAGTTGATTGAAAGGAGACTGTAAAATTGGACAAGCGTGTCGTATTTGGACTCTTCTGAATCGCAGTCGAAGAAGTATTGTGCAATGCCTTCAACAGTAAGCTCATCGGTCTTGAGTGTGAGCATATTTGAGTTGGGTGCGAAGATCTGTGCGAAGTGGAGGACGTCTTCGGGGAATGTGGCGGAAAAGAGGGTAGTTTGCACCTCTTTCGGGAGCATAGTCTTGACACGCTTGCATTGGTCTCCCAGACCTTGCTGGTCAAGCATGTTGTCAGCTTCGTCAAGGACCAGCACCTTGATCATTCGCGCGTCTAAAGTCCTTCGGCGGATCATATCGGTGACGGTGCCTGGTGTACCAACGATAATGTGTGCCTCCATTGGTCCACGTCGGGTCGGGTCTGGGATAGCAGCGGCCACATTAAGGCCCGTCATGTATTGTCCCATTGTGCGAACGACACCTTCAATCTGTCGGGCCAGCTCACGGGAGGGTGCGAGGACGAGTGCCTGTGGTTTATTGACATTGAGGTCGACGCGACTGAGCATGTTGAGAACGAAAGCCGCAGTTTTGCCAGTGCCGGACTGTGACTGTCCGATCAAGTTTTGGGGTGGGTCACGGAGAAGGAGTGGCAGAGCGCGTTCCTGGATCTTTGAAGGTTTGCGGAAGTTCATGGTGAAAATGCCCTTGAGAGCAGCTTCTGGTCTGCGCGGAGTCAGCATGAGTGACTTGTGGTGTTTCATAACTTCACTTACAGATTGAGGTCTTCAAAACGCTTGACAGAATAGAGCGGACTGTTGGGGTCGCCTTGCATGTCGATGAGCTTGACCTCGACTTCGAACTCGGGTTCATCGTGCAGGTTTGATCCATTTAGCTCGGCGGGTGCGCCATCGGTTCCTCCCTCAGCAACCACTTCTTTTGGTGTCTCGGTAGGTGCTGGTGATTCTTCTGCTGTGGCGGAGGGCTCATCGCGTGTGATGCGGCTGGCGAGCGAGGGGACAGCTGCCTTTTCTGCAGGGGCTGGAGAGTCAGACATGGTGTTCGTAGTGATATGAAGGTGTTCGTAAGTGGTTGGTGAAAACAATGGAGTGAGAGGTATAATTTATTGATGTGACGATGATTTCAGGCACAGGCGGTCGTGTGAGCGGGCGGCAGCCTAGTTGCCAGAGTCGATCGCGAATCGAAATTGAGGATAGAGGAGGGGAGATTCCGCGCGCGTAAGACTTGCTCAGCGAAATATTCCTCTTGTCGCGGTGGAGCAGTTGTGGTTGTTGCTTTGGACTTTGGAGGCTTGGGAGCTGTCCCTCATTTTGTCCAGGCCCCCCCACCTCTCTGCTTTGGGAAGACTGTTGTATCTTTCGAAAATGGAATCCCGTTGCAGTAATCGGCAGTATGGTACTTCTATCCTCCTGGTATTTGCAAAGAGAATAGACACAAATATACCATCCAGCAGTAAAAGCAAATGTAAATCCCACCTTTCCGCCTTAACTCTCTTGCCTTGGTATTCCTCATCTCTGGCTCGTGCCCTGCAAGCATAAGCATCCAACTGTCACAACTGCCGCGTCATATATAATAGTAACTCCATGTCGCCAACTGGACAGCTCCAACTGCTGTAAGTACATGTACATGAACATATCACGGATTTCCAATCATGGCAGACGTCGAGCTCGCTCCCAGTTTCGGCGCTGAATTGAAGGTAAACCCAAACTCCAACCACGAAGTGATATCATGCGAGGCTGACCAGCAAGTGTAGGACGGCTTCAAGCCTGTCAATGCCTGGGTACGTGATGTCACCGCCTCGCTCTCCACACTCCAGCTATCGAAATACATGCGCTGTGGACGAAACGCTGATTGCGCATTGTATAGGTGTCAGGAGGCATCGCATGGCTGGACGACATACAACAATTCTACCGCGAACGAAGCGTCATAGAGAAGGAGTATGCCGGAAGATTATCGGCTCTGGCGCGAAAATACTTTGAAAAGAAGGCAAAGAAATCGAGTGCGCTGAGTGTGGGAGAAACACCCGTGGTGACGCCGGGATCTCTGGAGAGGTGCGCATATGCTTCCAGAGATCGAGAAAGACAAATTACTCACTATGGATGTGTAGCGCATCGATGTCAACATGGAATACTCAACTCACGACCGTCGAACAACGAGCAGCAGAGCACGACAAATTCTCCGCGTCACTCGTTACGAACCTCGCCGAACCTCTCAAGCAGCTTGCCTTTCGCTATGAAGAACTGCGGAAACTTCACTCGGATTATGCTGTCAAATTGGAGAAAGAGAGGGACAACTCATACAACGACCTACGGAAAATGAAGAGCAAATACGACAGCGTCTGTCAAGAGGTGGAGAACCGCAGGAAGAAGATCGATGGCGACTTTGGCAAGCAGAAGGCACAGGCTGCGTATGCCCAGCAGATGTCGGAGATGCACAACGTGAAGGTGGGCTGGGACATTTCGTTGAGTGCATGCAGACTGACAAGACGCAGAACACATATATTATAAGCATCAACGTCACCAACAAGCAGAAAGAACGATATTACCACGATTACGTACCCGAGTTGCTGGATAGCATGCAAGATCTTAATGAAACTCGCGTAGCCGCTCTCAATGGCATCTGGTCACTTGCAGCATCAATCGAACGAGGAACTCTGAATCACAGCATGGAGTTGCTTGATCATTTGGCTGCCGAAATACCGCGCAACAAGCCTTCTCTGGACTCGATGATGTTCGCGCGGCATAACACAGCCAACTGGCAAGAGCCTGGGCAAATGGTCTTCGAGGCGAGTCCTGTGTGGTTGGACGATGACACGCTGGCAGCAGATGAAGCGGCCAAAAACTTTTTGCGGAACGTGTTGACAAAAAGCAAATCACAACTCGCACAGCTGAAAAGAGATGAAGACACAAAGAAGCGAGAAGTCGAGGGTGCGAAACGAGTCCGCATCAACGTGAGGGAAGGCCGCGACAAGAGAGACGAGGTTGAGGTTGTGCGCGCCCTCTTTGATATCCAGACTTCTCTCCACGAGACTTCACGTCAGAAGGTGACGGCGGAAGTTGAGATCTCGACGATTACATCCGCAGTGGGGGACGTCTCGATTGGTGCTCGAAATCACAATTTCAAGTCCGAAACTTTCAAGATTCCGACCAATTGCGATTACTGCGGGGAAAGAATCTGGGGAATCAATGCCAAAGGATTCAATTGCCGAGATTGCGGGTTTACATGTCATTCGAAGTGCGAAATGAAATGTGCAGCCGACTGTCCAGGCGAACAAACAAAAGAAGAGAAGAAGAAATTGAAGGCTGAACGACAAGAAGCAGCGAAGTCGAAAACAGTCGCAGCAAACGGTGGCACCGAACGCAATGGAAGTGCGCTAAATCTAAGTCGTAGTGACACGATGAACACACTTTCGAGTGGGTATTCAGCGACAGCACAAAGAAGTGTCAGCGGTACCACGCTCACAGATAGGACTTCTGAAGAGGAGACTCCTGCACCCAAAAAGTCAAGTTCGGTTCTCGGAGGTGCGAGGAGGAACAGACTTGTGGCACCGCCACCGCAGCAGTATGTCACGTCTGACCCAGGCGATGGTGCGAATGGAGAGTCGGCAGAGCAGAAAGGGAAGATGTTGTATGCATACCAGGCGAATTCTGAGGGAGAAATCACGGTGCAGGATGGGGTTGAGGTCGTGGTTGTCGAGGAAGATGGTATGGTTCTTGCCCTTTATCTGTTTTTGGTAGAAGTGGAGAGGGAAAGTTTACTAACTTGATGCATAGATGGCTCGGGCTGGCTCAAAGTTCGCGCCTCCTCGGGCACCGGTCTTGTACCCACAGCTTACGTTGAACTCCTCCCTTCATCAGCAGCTAGACCACCGTCAACGTATTCGAACTCTTCTGCGCATACAGCTTCCTCGTTGCCACCGGGGTCCTCGGCTGCAGCGAACGCGAAGAAGAAAGGCCCGGCTGTTGCGCCTAAGCGTGGTGCGAAGCGGTTGAAGTATGTGGAGGCGCTGTACGACTATGAAGCTAGGAGCGATGCGGAGCATGATATGAAGGAAGGAGAGAGGTTCGTGCTTGTGCGCGCGGATGAAGGTGATGGATGGGCGGATGTGGAGAGGGGTGGCGTTGTGAGGAGTGTGCCTGCGAACTATCTTGGTGATGCTTGATTGCGGTGCAAGGATCAGTGTGCCGTTTGTGGTGGGGAAACATTGGGCATGGCCTTGATTGTCGATGGGGTGGTTCTTTTGGTTACGAGGAATACGTACGGACGAACATGGCATGGTACAGATGCAGGCGAAGAATAGCTATGACATGCTTATAAGCAGAGACGAGTGATGCACTCACAAGCTCTCTTCTGCTCTGGGACAGCATTTCAATCCCGCGCTTAGAGTGCCAGATTGCTGCTCTTCGCGTCTTCAAGTTTTCATCGCGCCTCTGTTGAGGTGCTAGCCTAGTTTTCTTGTTCCCATGCGCCACTTCTTACGGCTTTGTGAAAACCACGCTCTTTTCGCTTCGAGTGTTCTTTTTTCTCATAACGAGGAGAAGAACGCGAGAGGAAGCAGTGAATTTTGGGCATTTGCTTACTTGGCGGTTGTGGCTTATTGAGCAGCAGACCTTGAAACTGAAGATTTGAGAGAGGTGTGCAAATACTGGGGCAGACTGTATGGAGGTAATAGAGTTCAATAGATCGAGTGAGTTCCCTTGCCAATCTCATCCTTGATTCCCTGGACTCATAGCTGGCAGCTAACTTCTGTCGGCACATCTTGGGAAGATTTTGGCTCGTAATCCTGTTGATGTATTGCTCGCGAATGCAGTCCAGCATTGTATGGTATTCGATGAAGCTTCGTCGCGGTAGATGATGTGTACCAAACCCGCGGTTGAGAATGCTGCAGCGTTTGTTGTGGTCTAGCCGTGTCTCCGGGATGGACGAGGTGAAGTGTAGGTGAGAATGCCTCAGGCAAACACGGCCGGCCTCCGATTTCGTCTTGTAGCAGCGTCCTGGGTGAGCACACCAAAATCTCTGTACAGAATGTCTATTCACGAACTCGTACACGTTCTCTCAAAGCCAGCGCTTTTATCCAACAATGCAAGGGGCAGTATAGATGCTCGATAGACGCGAGGCATTGAGGTTACATGGTGTGGCGAGGACGGGACGCCGTGGTACTCTGTTTGAAGGCCCTTCCGAGCTCCACGTTCCGAAAAGGGGTAGGACCGGATTGTTGCATTCGTATCTAACTATACGAGGTATGGAGACTAGACTACTGTGAAGATGGACCGTCTACCGGAATATCTAGACCCGCGCGCCTGAGCCTGAAAGCAACCCAAATGCAGCACGACGCTCGTCGCTCGCAGATGACCAAATTCCACGAACCCCTTAAACCCAATATTTGGCGAGGTGACGAGGATCAACAAAGGGCCGATGGGTTTTATATTTAGCAAGTGGGGGTACAAGGCGCAGATCTAGCGTCCGTTATAGGTAATTCGGGCTCCAGAATGTCAGATTCTCGTGCCTATCGATCCCCTGAAATTCCAGCTACGATTGCGGCTGAAGAACAGTGGCGGGAAATCCAAGATTACTTCTTACGGGAAACAGACCGACTTGGCTGTACAACCCAGCTTCAAATATCTACTGGTCGCTTCGTCTTCGATCTCTCCTCTCCTTCCACCCTAGATCCATCATCTCCAGTCGTCTATCGCTACCTTGCTTCTAATCCAATCACAGGCTTCTTACATTCGTTGACAAGATGCTTTTCGTTCAGTTCCTCGCTCTCGCCATTGGAGCTTCTGCTCTTTCGGTCACTTCACCAGCTCAGGGAGCAACCATCTCCCAGTCAGATAACCTCTCCATCTCCGTAAGTCAAATCCGTCATGCGCAAGGTTGCAAAATTCTGGCGCATATTCAGAATGGATGACTGATGCGCTTCCAGTGGGATGCCGTCGCTTCGGACACGGCCTCGTTCGACATCCAGCTAGCGTTGTCCACAGACTCTAGCAAATCCCAGACCATCAAGACTGGAGTCTCGCCTTCAGACAAATCCTACACGACTTCAGCCTCTTCGTTCAGCCCAGGAACCTACACCATCAACTTGGTCGGAATAAGCAAGGACAATTCCGGCATCTTGGCCCAATCCAAGGCATTCACCATCGTCAAGGGTTCGACTTCCTCGTCCTCGTCCTCATCCTCATCCTCATCCTCATCCTCCGCATCATCCTCATCCTCCGCGTCATCTACCTCCACTTCCGGCTCGTCCAGCGCTGCCCCTTCCACCATCTCAGGTACCTCTAGCTCGTCTAGCGCAGCCAAGACGTCCACTGCTACTGGACTCACCACTGACTCGACTGCGTATACAGCGTCAGGATCTTCCAACTCATCATCTTCATCGACCGCAACTGGCTCTTCCACCACGTCTGCATCTGCATCTGCATCTGCCTCTGCCTCCAAATCAACCGCTGCTTCTGGATCCTCCACCAATGCCACCAGTTCACGCGCCGCTTCTGCTTCTGCTACCGTCGTTCAGTCCAACCCTGCGTAAGTTTCGCTGCCATTGTCATAATGAGACCTTGCTGACAAGTCTCCAGTACCATCACGTCCGTCTCCGTCGTCGGCCTGTTCATGGCTGCCTTTGCCGCGTTCATGATCTAAATGTGGTGGGTCTTGAGTCAAGTCGTAGGCTATGAGCGTCAAACAGGAGAACTGGATTGGATGACAAATCGAACATAGCCCATAATACTGTCGAATTCGTTGTCGCAGATCGTGTGCTAAATGTATACCTTTGGATTCTAGAGCAATAGCAGTAATAGTAATCATACCGAGACTCGTTGTTTTACATCCATCAGCCACAGACGGGGGGTAAGGTTGTTAGGAGTGGGACTATGTCTGTTTTACTGGTGTAGCTTGGTCGCGATGGGCTATGGCCTCAGTCGCAATATCCTTTCTACCGTACACATTGACGAAAGTCTCCCGCGGCGTTTCAATCGTTCGCCTACGTACCTGCTTGTTCGCGCGTCCGCTTGTTCGACGGTGCGCACCGTCCGGCCAGGGGGGAAAGACTTGTGCGGATGGGTCTTCGCAAGGACGAGGTGAGGCGTTAGGTAAGGTAGGTGCTCAGCGTCGTGATTAGTAATGACGAGATGAAGATGGAAGACGGGAGGATTGGAGGTACGGTGTCGGTAAGCGAAGTACCCAATGTTAAGAACAGAGTGGCGTACTAGGCCCAAGATATTGTGTATTAGTGGTTGATTAAGCAACTGTAGCTGTCGATCGTCTAGACTATCCTAAGTTAAGCGTATCATAGTACGTATTTTACTTTCCGAGTTCAGCCTTAGCTCTACTATGTCTTGGTCTTTCGAACCCTACATATTCTCAATCGGGTCTACGTCGGGGCTTCATAGCGGCTAGATAAATCGAAAGTTACTAGCTTACTAAATCATGTGCTCCCAATCGGGCTAGTAGATCTTCAGCGTCTGACCCCACTGTTCTCACTTCGCTCGCTTGCCGACACTGTAAGTAGGCTCGGGATCTTTCGGTGATGGCTCGGAGCGGGGCGGAGATCTGATCTCCTCCCATCTCCCGCCTTTGATTTCCATGCTTGCTTTCATTCACGTTCATCATGAACCTGGGGAAATCATTCTTCCATTATCGCTACTGATTTTGGCAAGGACTATCATATCGTCACGCTCGCCACTGTGGTATCATCCTAACAACAAACGCGCCAAACCGCCAACCCCTAGCTTCCCTCAAAAACAACATGTCCCAAGGCATCTCTAAGCGAGCAAAGCAAGGAAGAGAAGAGAAAGTCCAGCCATTGCTGCTGAAGTCGCTCCGGACGACGATGTAGCGCTGTTACCACTTGCCGGTTTGGAAGCAGAAGCCGACGCAGTAGGTATCAGCACCGTCGCATTGGCTGCCTTCGTCGGCGACGCAGCAGGAGCAGTCGCCACAGTCGAGGCATTTCCAGGACTGACAGCGCTGGTGAAGGCTGGGAAAGGTGGTGAGTTCCCACCCACGTTCGTCCCCGAACCCGGCGGCATAGAATCATGCGGCATCGTCATCGTCGTCGAAGGAGTAGGTTCAGGCGCATCAGGGACGCCGGGGATGACTTCAATGCTATCCCAATTCCCAGTGCGATCTTTGTATCTGTATTCCTTGCCTGGTGAATGATTGACGATATTCACTTGGCTCAGGGTCATGGCGTAGGGGCCTTTGGAAAGATCTGCCTGACCGCCTGCCCATTCGATAACTCCCGGTGCGTCTGTAGGGGCGGCCCAAATTCCAATTTTGAGGCGGGCGGGGGTTTGTGGGAATCTTGAGCCGCCCTTCGCGTCGGCGTATTTCAGCGTTCGAACTGGTGCTCCGTCGATTGTCCAGGTAACGGCCGCCGCTGTCCAGTTGATGCCGTAGGTGTGGTACTCGGCTTGATTGTTGGCGATTGGGACGTAAATCATACGATCGTAAGTGGAGGTGTCGCCCTTTCCCTTTTGCGAGATTGTCAGCCACTGGTTTCGCACTCTAAAATACGTCTTCCTTTTGGGACCGCTCCACTTACAAAGTAATTGCTCTGCACACGATAATCTTCACTTCCCAGAAACTCCCAATCTATCTCGTCCAAGACATCACTCTGCAACACTATACTGCTGACGATTCCCTTGCCAGCAGCCGCCTTCATCTTCACCTCGAAGTTTCCGAACAACGCCATCCCGACCGTTTCAACAGACGTGCAGTCTTCCGCTTCTTTGTATCCGATCGTTGCGCCTCCGGGGCCGAAGGTAAGTGGACCTTTACATGGAACGCGTCGCCAACCGTTTGGTATACCGCTGGAGAATGAGGCAAAGAGCTCCGCAGGGATGGCTTTGTCGTTGGGACATGCTGCTACTCGTCAGTAGATGTACCAGTGCATGGGCCCCGGGAAACGCACTCTTTTGTAACGGGTTACATTCTGTGCTTGTCTGGGCTTGAACGAACGCCGCTGCCGATAGCAATGCAGCGAGTCGTGGACGCATGTTCGCCGTTGTTGTATGTTGACAAGATTAGGTTGATGGAGTGTCGCGAAACGAAAGAGAGAAGCAGGTTTGCTATCGACCGTCCCTAATCGAAACGAATCGCAACGGAAAACTCAGTGTTGAGAAGAAAGAAGGTATAATCGAGAAGCGTGAGATGTTGCAGGAATCCCTCAACACTAAGCGCCCTTTTGGATGAGGTTATAGGATACCCAGCAGTGATGACCCGTCCAATGGATCTAGCAACTTGCAGATACGATTCGTGTTTCCGCGACGCAGGAAGGATTGGTGACGGTTTGTACTGGGGTAAGATCGGGGAGCACGTGTGAATTAATCTATCCCAACCCTACCGTGAAGATATTGATTGACCGCGAGGCACAGCCTGCCCTATCTATATTAATGGAGGCGCTTCGCGAAGATCCGGCGGCACGAGTGTTTTTCCTTTCTCGGTATGATGCTTGACCCTTCTTTCGAGTGGAAATCCCCCTACGATCCTATTTTTTTTTGATTCAGCGCGTGGTCATGGTGGCGGTGGAAGGGTGGTGTGTGACCCGACCGCGAAGAAGGAGATCACCAAAATCATCTTGCTTTGCAAAAACGCGTCTCCCTCCTTCCAATCTCCATGAAAGAATCCTGCCGAATCCACCTCCTCCACATGATTCACCGCTCCAACCCATCTCCATGTCCATTTCCAGCGTCGCAGTCGCAATCGAAAGGTACCTACGACTACAAGCCCACAGCGCTAGTTATATTGCGTGGCTGTGCACCGTTGCACGCGTACTATGCAAAGTACCACAGTACCTTGTAGGTAGACGCCGGCTTTCTCCACTACCCTACCCACCTTGCATCATGAAATAAGCAGAAAACAGCCCGACACTCCTGGCAAACTATGCGAATGGGAATCGCTGCCTTCGCAAAATCAAAGGATAATCTTCAGATCCGCGGCGGTGTGATTGCTTTTTCATCTTTCTTTCTTTCTTTCTTTCTTTCTTTCTTTCTTTCTTTCTTTCCTTCTTTCTTTCGTCGAGGTTCTAGTGTGGCTGGCCGAATGTGACGTGACGCGACGCGCTGGAGGGAACGAGATGACGAGAGTAGAGGATACGGAGCTGTAGTAGTGGTTGATGACGATGGAAACAGCCCGGCATGATGGAGAAACCAAAGGAAGAGTGTTGTGGAAGAAGGTCCGAGTCCGAGTCCGAGTCCTGACATGATGATTGCGCAGAGGCCGCCCCTACTTGCAGGGAATACATAGACAAGTCCCCTAGGCCTCTGCCCAGTGTTATCCTGGTTGGCTCCTCACGGTAGATGACGAGGGATCTGGACGGAGGTATTTCGGGGCAGAGGTGAGGTGTGGGACGGATCCGGATGGGGATGGGGATGGGGATGCACCATCGAGGCGGTGACACCGTGTGAGTTTTATTCTGGAGTAGCGGTGCGACGATGAATGGCTACGACAGAGGGGGATGAGGTCAGGGGATCCTCCCGAGGCTTACTATGTACCATGTACTATGTACAGATTTATTTCTCGGTAATCGCCGGGCACGACATCTCGTCTTGATCGCGGATCCAGGCACAAAGCATTCAACTGCAATTGTATTGTATCAAGGCACGAGCAAGTAGGCTGCCTTTGACACAACTTCACTTTTACCAAATATCTTTGATGGAACGACTTTTGTCAGATAGATTCTTACATGCAGACAGCCTCATCAAGAAACCGATGGAGAAAAGCTCGCAGCCACCTGTACAAAGCCGTCGTGATTGTGCCAGTAGTAAAAAGGTGGCCAGACCCGCACACCCTCCAAAGCGTCAAGCAGCAAGATGCGCTTTAGTCCTTCTCCACGCATCAATCAAAAAACGGCTCAAGAACAAAACTCCTTCCCAATGTGAATAAGACCATTGCCTTATCAAGTATCTACTCAATTTCCCAGTATTGTGTCCACTGAAAAGCTTGGGTGGTTCGAGAAACCGCACAACACTTCGTAATGTCCATGCCACAGTATCGAGTGAATGTGAGATGACCCAGTGCGGCTAGGAAAGGTGCATCATCCTCTGCGTTCTATCTACCGCTGTTCTTCGAGAAACTGTGCACTGCCAGCGAGGAAGTGCACAGTTAGGCCACCATGGCTGTGGCCAACACTGTAGGTCCCTCCCCAGGTTTGCTACATGTGGTATCAGTAGATACGGAAGAACGAGGGAGATTGTGTGCAATCATACCGAGGACGATACATGAGTAGGATAGGGGCCGTCGGTAACCTGAAGGCTGAGCTTGATGATGACTGCCGCGTTGGGGTGTCTGGTAGCCAATTTCGAAATGAGTCCATTGTCCTCCAAAAGGTGTCGAGGTCGTAAGGCTGCAGTGAGTAGCAGCGGGTCCGTGGTGGCAACTTGGTTGGCAGCGGGCATCGGATGGACGACGCTCTGCGTCGCACGATAACAAGAGTAGATCAGACTCTTCAGGCCGACGAGGGATAGGATCGGGTCGGCGTGTTTCTCGTTCAACAAGATATGATCGGAAAGCTGAAGATGGTGAATTCTGCTGAATGAGAGCTGTCCAATCGTCTTCCCGAACTCTGGGAAGCTATTTCCGTATTTTGTGGTGAACCTGTTGCTGTAGAGGAAATCGGTGCACTCAGTATAGATCTGCTGGCTGCAGCGGATGAACTGCGAGCTTGCAGGGACAATGTGGGCACGGCTCTTCCAGGGATTGACGATGTCACCGGAACGAGTCTTGACGTTGGGTTTGCGCGCCCGCTGGATGGTGATGGCTTTGGGAATTTCCAAGACCTCGTCTTCGATGTTGCAGAGATTCTTATAGATTTTTTCACGGAGTTCCAATGATAGATCCGTAAAGCTGCCATTGAGGACGACTGCTGGAGGGCCGGACTGGCCTGTGGAGGCCATTGTGCTTAGTAGTGTGATTGCGGAGAAGGTAGGAGGTTTTTTGCTTTGTTATGGACGCATAGTGATAAAGAGGGCTTTGTGTTTTCGGGAGATGGGATTTGTGGTGGATAGAATTTCTCATTCGGCCTTGTGCACTGGCCCAGCCTCAGGCTTTGAGACAGGCATTATGCCTCACGACGTAAGCAGGCAGATGCGAAGAACACACAAGCCTCCAAGGAACTACGAGCATTAGCAGTTTCCAAAGATAATCAAGATGCCATACAAGGACACCCAGGACTTACCGATCCAGCTTGGTGGCTTGATGTTTCCAGTCTCTTTCCGGCTCCAGGCGACACCGAGGAATACGTCTAGAGAGTGGTCGAGGAATACCCAAGGACTCCGACATCATACAACATACGGACCGCCTGGTGATGAAGTGCGAGGCCCAAGGAGATAGGGCTGGAAAGACTTTGCCACGGTGTCGCTGAGCATTGCTCAAATGCCGTGATACTCCTCAAGATTTCAACCAGACCTTTGAGCAGTCGGCGACCCGTTTGCTTCTGAAAACAAAGCGACAGAAGCCGATCTATGAAGTAGACTGCTCGCGCACCTCACCATACTTGATCGCACTGGTCAAATCCGGCAGACTTTATCGACCGGAAATATTGAGGATATGAGGTGGATTTGATGCCGCAACTATGGGTGCTATCTCCCAGTCAGTTGCGGCTGGAAACCTCCTACCAAGGTACGAATGTTGAATAGGCTTTGCATGCAAAATGCGGTCCATCTTGTCCCGCGTTTTGAACAATTTGTCAAACTACTCGTCGGTTTGGACTCGATCCACATTCGCAGATAAATATTGAAGGCTGCGCTCTTCCTGAAGTATTCACTACTCCCGACCACCATGAGCTCCTAAGGTTCTCTGTCAGATCGGTGGCCAGAAAAAGGGAAAAGAAGGTTCAGGTTCTATCCGAGATTTCGAATCCGATGAAATCTTGATTGAGCTTCCGAATCCATGATCTGACAAGGCTTATGGATCCCTTTTACGTGGGCATGATTTCAAGGGTGTTTAGCCTCGGAAGTCCGGCAAATGGACAGTATCTTGCTTCTTCCCGCACCATGATGTGCTCCTCAGTCCACTTCCCCTGCTAATGACTCACATAGAAGCTCGGTTCCCTGATTCAGTCTACTATTTTTCCTAAATGTAGCAAGACGCTTGACAATCCTACTTTTCCTGATTGTCATCAGGGTAGCAATGTTAAGCTCGAGATAAAGTTGGAAATTAGATTCAGCTGCCACCAAAGGACAATGGCCAATGAGGGATGGTGGTGCTCTCACCAATCCGTTCCGAGCTGCTTAGTCGAATGATGGATTGGAAGTATGTGATGGTTGCAGATCCAGAAAATACTGCTGCGTCTCTTGGCCCATCGTTCTGCTGTTGCCTAGCTCTTCCCAATTTGAGGTACCCAAACTCCCACCCCTTGAGCTAAGATCGAATGGATTCTTTTTTTCATCTCATTCGGGCATCTGGTGACGGTTCTCTTGCAACATTCTTTGATAGCCAACTTTACCAGCCAAGCATTTCCGCAAGAAAAGGCTGTCTGGTTTTAGTTGATTCGAAGTCGTAACGCATCTTTCGTTGTTCCTGGCTGGCGAAAGTGACTTTCGAAGCTTGCTTCAGAGTGCAATGGTTGCTCGAATTTGGGCTGCAGACGGGCCGCAGAATGGAAGCGGGAAGGCCAAAGGATGCTCTCCAGGCGAGAGGCAAACCCACTTGATGATAGAGAGTACGCCTTTCTCGTCAAGAATGGCCATGGTGTGGAGCTAGTCAGTGGTGGTGAGGTGGTGGCTTCCAATGTGGGTCGAAGGTTGCCGTTCCAATGCTGGGGTGCTTTTGTGCAGCTCAACGCCAGTCCCTCACCCTTCCTTAACCCTCTCTCATCGCAGCTCGTCGTTACTGCAAGCCACAGAGAGGGCGCTCGCATCGAAGTGACGTAGGAATTGATCGGGATGGCAACGCGATGATTGTTGTTGAGGTCGTGAGGGCCGAGACGTGTCCTTGAGGTCTCTGGGAGGTATCAGATACCCACCTAGGTAGTACCCTTTCGCACCTCCACCGCATTAAAACGACTTCCATTACAATTCCCTGTCGGCTCACGCTCACAAGCTCTCGCCTACGGGAAGTTAGGGGTCATTCTCCATCCAAGCGGAGGTCTTTCCTCTCTTCATCCCCCAGCCAGAGGCCTCTGCCCAAGCCATTCCATCGACTCGACCCTTCTGTCCAGGCCAACACGAACGCTTCCCGCTCACCCACGAATACATCGAACAGCCTTGAGGATGGGGCAAGAGTTGTGTAAAAGAGGACGTTGAAGCATTGAATCTGGCACTCGTCGGATTTGCAGATGTGGCATATAGCATAGCACGTTGCCCCCAGGAGTAAGGCGATGGACTAGATGAGCAGAGCGGCTCGTTTCCCAGGGACGCGACTGGCGTTCATTCACACCACAGTTCCTCACGAACTCTGCTGGTCTCCTCCATCCTCACAGCAGGATTTCAGGCCTCAGGAAACATTTCTGTACCTGCATGATGGGGCCGGGTGCCGATAGCGCGCCGATCATCAACCCCGCAAGTTGATGGCATTATTCCCATCACTCCCGCTTCTCTCTAGGTAACCATCTTCATCCAACATCAATTCGCTCTCTTTCTCTCCAGAAATTCATTTTGTAATGCTTCGATACCCAATTCGAGCCTTGCACAGTCGAGTAAGTGTCATATACTTGAGACCAACAGGCAGAGCCACGAAGTCGATCCAACGTTTTCTAAGCACCATTTCTCAAAGAACAGCGCCACCAACAGCCACTGCCCTTAAAAACGAGATTGGAGATAATGTCAAGCTTGGTGCACTTGGCAGAACCGTATCGGGAAAGAAGTTGAATATAAGAACTTATCCTCGATTCGATTGTCTGGAAGATGAACGCCTATATAGGAAACAACATCTCGCAGCTGCGTTCCGGGTCTTTGCTGACAGGGGCTTTGACGAAGGGGTTGCCGGACATATTAGTACGTGCCTCCCTCTTCCCGTGACCAAGAGGATGGGACGGAGCTGATTATTTGCTTTGTAGGTGTGAGAGATCCAATTTTGACTGATCATTTCTGTATGCAACAAGCCGGTTGTCGAGATACTATGTAAGATACTTTGTTCACGATCCGACAGGGCTTAACCCTCTATCCCGCCACTTCTCCCTCATCCGCGTCTCGGATCTCATCATGGTCGACGAATCAGGAACAGTCGTCCACGGCGACGAACCTATCAACGCTGCCGCCTTCGCCATCCATTCTGCCATCCATCGCGCGCGTCCAAATGCCAATGCTGCCTGTCATGCTCACTCTGTCTACGGCAAAGCTTTTTCGGCATTTGGGAGACATTTGGACATGATCACCCAGGACTCACTTCGATTTTATAATCATCATGGCGTCTACAAGCATTTTGGTGGTGTGGTGCTGGACGAGGGTGAAGGTGATCGGATTGCTGAATGTCTTGGGGATGGGAAGGCTATCATATTACAGTAAGTCTTGTTCAACCTCTATCCTTGCTCAACTCTCTTCACTGACTTGCGGCAGAAACCATGGTCTTCTCACAGTCGGCGAAAGTGTCGATGAAGCCGCTTTCTGGTTCATGAGCCTCGATCGAACGTGCCAGGCACAACTTCTCGTTGACGCAGCAGCCGGCAAGAACGGAAACGAGAAGAAAATCATCAATGAGGAGGAAGCGAAATATTCATTCAACAATGTTGGCACACCGGAGAAGGGGTGGCTAGCCTTTCAAGGGTACTACGACGCGTTACTCGAGAAGACCAAGGGCGATTTCTTGCACTAGATAGTATGTATGCTAGCCAACCATTGCCATCCCTCTTTCCGCTTCCACCCTGTCAAGCTGAAGAGCATGCCTTCCGGACCTAACCATCGACACCTCGATCAATTAATATCAACGACCTGGCCGCCCTCCACATGGCACACTCGTCTCCTCCGTAACGGCGCTTGCCGCGCACCCGGAACCGAACTCCTACTGGCAAAGAAAGGATCCACGTCTGACCGTTCAACGTGACAATCACATCTGTGAGGGCGCGAGGAAGAACTCGGCGCAATTTCTCGTTGATGCATGTATTTCCGAATGCTGGTTGAAAACAGGGCCAGCGATAAAAGCTAAGCTCTCGACTAAGCCGTCGCCCATTTCCGCGAGGAGTTCGCCCAGGGACGATACATGGTCGGGGATTATGTGGGAATATTGTTTCGCTGGTCAAGTGAGATCGTTGGGTCCGTCGTTATATACATATAACGGACCATCGGGTAATCCTCTTTACACAGAAATCGCCACAGCCGACATCTATCAGGAATCAGGTATACTATGCCACATATCCATCCTACTCTTGGATCCAATCCAAACCTTTTCTCTGATCCCAGTTTTCATTCCGTATCCAGAACTTCTATTCAAGGCAGCTCTGCACGTCTTGACCGACTTCACATGACAATACAGCACCCCTTGAGCGCTCTCACCACGCCAGGAAGCACCTTCTTGACCACCTCCTCAATCTCATCGTTCTGGTTATTCCCCTGTTGTTGCTGGTGCTGTCCACCATACTGCTGATTCCCATGACTTTGCTGTTGATGACCACCATGCTGCTGTCCTCCGTGATGCTGTGGCTTGCCGCCATGCTGCCCTCCCCAATTCTGCCCATACCCACTCGGCGGCGGTGGCATGGAACCCACCGGTTTGCCCGTCAAATCAACATAGATCCTTCCCTCGTTCTGCTCCGTCTGATACTGCAGCCCCAACTCTCTGCAGACCTCCTCCACCCTCGGTTTGATCTTCTGAATGTGTTGAGGACTATGGTTTCCCTTGCCCACAATCACATGAAGATGGCTTTGGCCCTGTTGCTGCGCGGCTCGAATCCTGGTCTCCAGGATACGCTCTGCTTCTTCGACGAACTGGCCGTGGAGGTCTATGGTATCGCTCGGAACGCGGTCGGGGGAGTTGTTTTCGCGGAAGATGTAGTCGGACGCTTGTTTGTTGTATTGATCTACCTTTGCGGCGTGCTGTTTTGATTCTTCGCTGAGTTGGTGGGCGCGGGCGCCGTCCCCGGCATTGTATGCTTCATGCGCGCGGGACGAGGCAGATTGTTTCTTTGCGAGTTCAGCGCGGGCGAGGCCTCGTAGGCGGTCGTATTCTTGTTCGGCGTCGTTGGAGGAGTTGTGGTTGAAGGCTGGGAGGGTGTGTTAACAGGAGCGCGTGGTCCGTATATCAATCGCAGTTACCTCGCGACCCGAGCTCATTCATTGCGTAGGAAGACATGACAGGTGCTTTGGGGTCGGGAGAGGAAAGAAGAATGCTTACATTAGTAGGCAAATTGATTGCGCTGGACTTGTTCGTGAGAGAAGGGCCGGATAGGGAGATAAGGTAGGCTGCTAACCGAAGCAGGTAATCGACCAGAACAACAGGGTTCCCGATCTTTCCCCCTGATTTGCCAGCTGTCAAATCACCATCTTCACTTTGTCATGCCGGTTCAGCGAATGGAAATAGTCCAATAGGTGGCAGCAAATTCGATGCTTCAATAATGTGCCTTGAGATCGCGGGCTGAGCTGCCCCCATAATAGCGGAGGTGGCATCCCAAGGTCCACACGAATCGAACATCACCGAGAGCTTGATCAGCAACAACAGCGGGGGACCAGTCTTCATCATGTGAAATCTACAAGAGAGCGTCATCTTGATTTCCGATTGAGCCCGTGCAAGCCCAGAAGCGGGGAAACATGGAGGCCTCATCATCTCGATTGGGAATCAAGCTGTTCTTTTAAATACACTTCCTTTCCCTCCTCTTCGCTCAAGCCTTTCACATCACTCTCAACCTCGAAATTCTTTTCCAGTTTGGCAAGCAACCAGCGACCAAGACTCCGTCAGTCCACCGATCAGCTCGATCCGCTCTCAAAATCAAATCACAATGCCGTCCGCCACCGCAAAGATCAACGGAACCACAATTGCTTCGGCTGATTCATACGAGACAGTCGAAGGAAACATATACTTCCCTCCCAGCTCTATCAATAAAGACTTCTTCAAGTCGACCAGTACTCATACACATTGTCCTTGGAAAGGCGATGCGTCCTACTACACAATTGAAGTGGATGGGAAGGTACGCTCACGTTTTCCTTGCCAGCATGTATAATCATAGTGGTACTGGAGAGCCGTGAAATAGGGAGGAGGGTTGAGCTTCACGAATATTTCGCTAACCGATGGTGTCAGGAGTTGAAGGACGCGGCGTGGTATTACCCCGAGCCATTGGAGAAGGCAAAACACATCAAGGATTATGTTGCGTTCTGTAAGTGTTTTCCGGACTCGTTTGCCAAAGTTGATGAGGCTGAAGAAGAAGGGGGCTGATTTGAGAGTAGATAAGAGCAAGGTTGACATCTCGACTGAGTAAGCCGGAAGAAGGAATGAAGGCTTCGAGTGAACAATTTGTATCAAACGCTTTGCTCCCCATCTTCGTGGAATGATAATTCATCTCTAAGGCGAGGGATTGTTCTGCAGTTCGCTCATCCATAATCCGGATCTACTCAAAGTTTCTTCCATCACGATCTCACTGTGTCCATCCTTCATCTAACTCATGAGGCATCTCATTTCGATCGCTCCCAATCTACTCAATCGCTTCGTGCGTGTCTGCCGCAGGTAATCATATATTCTTGGAGAAAATAAAAAGCCGCTCATCGCCGTGGGAAAGCAAGAGCTATCAAGTTGAGGCTTATATGAAGTGTTATAGATCCAACTCACAGATCTTGGGTCCCCCTCTCCAAACCCTTTCTCCATTACCACGACCAAACATCTTTAGCTACGTCTGCTCGCGCGTTTGCCGAGTTATACAACAAGGGAAAATCCGGGAAATTCGGGGCCCGATGCGGTACCTTAGCAATGATCAACTGCGGAGATACTCCTTCCCTAGTCGTGATGTTGAAGCTTTCGAAAGACTGGGAGGCTCGGGTATACTGGAGGCCTGTAGCAAAGACGTACCCGTCGGCCTGGCATGTCGTGGGTTCCAGGTTGAAGAAGTGGTCTTTGCCCACTGTCGACTACCATTGCATTGGCGTTAAAATCCAACTCCGCCACATTACCACTGAGGATTTACGCAGAAACCCGTTTGTGCGACTACGGGGCTAAACTACTGGAAGCTGTCTCGCTGCTCCATTTTCCGCTTTGTCTTTGACCACACAATCCTTCATATTGTTCTTACTATTGTTCTCGAATACCCCCAGAATTCTTGAGAGGTTCAACCCCCATCAGTCCTGCTTGTTGCGATTCCCCGTCTCACTTTTCTCCTCCACAGGCATCCATAGGAGGAAATCTGTGTCCTTGCCTCCGTCAGCCTTATCTCGCTTAGGACGGCGCACGTCTCTGTATCTCGGCGACAGGAAGCCTGCAGGCAATCACGAGAAAGGATGTGACACGGCATTGTTGGCAGTGCGCTGCCGGGCCTGTTGGATTTGCGGATAGGAGCATCACGTCCCTGTTTTGATCCGATGGCAAAGGAACATTTCTGTCCAACATCTATAATTTACGAAACCTTTGCTTCCTACTTGATATGTCTAGCTTCCCTTGGCAAAATATCCGGCAGAGTTCTTCTCGGGCTACACTGTTGGAATTGAGACCTCATCTACATTTTTTCTACCCTGTCCGAAGCTCAAGGAATGACTCCACACGCACCTTCGCCCGAGGTTCTTCATCTTCCATTTGGGGATGTAGAGACCATGGACTGCGGCCGACTCTCGTCATCGTTAGCATCTACCTCATACGAGCAGATACCGCGTTCGGGGTCTTCGAAAAATCACAAACACCAGAGCAATGCCACCTACCTTCCTCCCAGGTCTTTCTCTTCCTCGAGCAGGACCACAATGCAGCGATTCTCTTACCAAGCCGCTGTGGCCTTCCTGTTGTCCGTATGGTGTGGATGTCTCTGGGGCTTCACTCTCCACTGGCCATATCGAATGGATCCCCATGTGCAAAATCCATGTCCACTCAACGATACGTTTAGTTGGTTCACGCCTACGGTGGTGTACGGGACTTTCACCCTCGGCCAGGCAAAGGCCGTCGACGTCTCTTGGAACATGATTGTCGGCCGGGCGGCACAGGCTTTCATCGGCCATCTTTTCTACAGTGTGCTGATGGATGTGTCGATGCGGATGATGGAGATGACCACCTTGCCCATCGATCTCTTCACTTCTCTCGTCCTCAACCCTTTCAGCTTCGCTTCTAAAGTGAGACTTGTCAGGTCTCTCGATCGCGTCACCGGTTGGAGGTTGACCACGGCCACGATCTGGATCTTCTTCTCAACCGTCTATATCGCTTCGATCCCGGCCATCAACGACGCCATGACTGGATACGTCCCTCACCACACGGCCTGGGTCATTACCAAAGACGGCAGTCGCGTTGTATTCAGTGACGGTCCCGAAGACCCCGAGTTCTCCGCTTACATCACCAACCTACTTCTCGACGGCGCCGATCTAGTCTGCGAACAGAACAACACTTACAAATGGGGCTTCGCGGCCTTTTGGGTCCTCCTCTCCGTCACATGCTGCACAGCCTTGATCATCGGCACCTACGCCATCTGGCTCGACGCACAGCACCATTCGGAGCTGGTCCGCAAAGGACGAAAAATGGGAGTGAATCGCGCCATCATCGATGCTGCGGAAGCCATCAAAGAAGCCTTGGGACCAGATGACAATGCTTACGCTGAGCGAGAACTGGAAAAGGCGTTGAAGAAGCACCCTGGTGTCATGTTTTCCGTGGAAGAGGGGTTCGAGACGGACACAGATCATATCAAGCTCTCCTACCGCAAGGATGAGAAATTGCAACTGTCGTGGATGCAGAAGTATGGTGCTTAGATTCGATGCGCTGGCAATGATGACGCTGGTGGGTATCATCATGGTCGCGATATTTACTGCAATCTGGTTGCTTTGTCAATTTGCCGTACCTTAGCCTCTCTAGATATTGCGGTAGTTACTTGAATCTAATTTCTACTCAGTAACTGCTGTCTACGAGGAAGAGTGCCGCGTTGACAAGGAGCTGACCACCTTGTTCGAGGAAGGTTTGAACAGGGACAGCACCTGAGTATAACGAGAGCTTAGAGGATAAATGTGAAGCTTTAAATTCATTGCGTTCCGAACATTGACGATTTTGGGATGATCATGTGTGAAGTCCACACAGCTCAGATATTGCTTGACGCGTCTTTCGTCGCGACACCACAACGCGATACATATAAAACTCTTAAAATCTGATCGCGATGTCGGTGAACGACGTTTACGCGGCGAGGGTGCCTACACAGGCACAAAAAGGTAAGCAAGTCGTCCTCCTTCTGACAGCTCAGTGCTGACATAGGTACAGAGCAAGCGAGGCTGCGACTCGAGCAAGAAGCAAGAGAACAACGAGAAGCAAAAGAATAACGAGAAGCAAAAGAATAACGAGAAGCAAGATAAGAACAACAAGTAAGCGAATCACGAGAAGAGAACAATGAGAAGCAAGACAACGGAGGGAAGAAGAAGAGAGACGGGCGTCGCGAGGTCGTCATTTCGCGGTGCCTCAGACGCGGCAACGAGAACTACAGAGGAATGCAGCTGGTGCTTCGAGAATACGCACTAAGAGTAACACCGCAGCCGAGAAACCTCCACCGACTGACATGCGAATCAGGCACCCGAATCGGCCATATCTCGAGTACGAAAAACAGATTCGGTGCTGTCTTGATGGTAACAGGCCTGTAGGGAAGGAGTGGTGGTGGTGGAAATGCCTCCGCTGTGGCCTCCGGGACCATCAAAGACGGAGACGAGGTCTATGTTGTGTCTGATCGTATTTTGGCCTTGGAGAAGAAGTTTCAGGCGGGATGACTACTTCCGGCTTATACATTATTTAGTAGAGAAGATTCCGTCCAGGAACAACAGGTGAGCCATACCATATGCTTTCACAACTTCGCAAGCCGCTTTGAGTTTATGGACCCATGTCAAAGCATCCACCGCAATACGAAGCAAAGGTTCATGTTTTACAGAGTCGTCATGAGCCAATTTTGTGAAAGCGACGTCTTCACCAGTGTGCGTGGCATCTCTTTCAATCCTGTCCCATAGTCTAGTACCTATTAGTAGCACTCCGTTTATCGACAGGGCGACGAACCCAGGGACTCCCATGGTAACTGTTGATGAGGAAATCGAGGCGAGAAAGAGACGAGGGATGCGACGCGACGCGACGCGCGAGAGTGAAAATAAGGCCCAAGCGCCATTGCATCATCTGATTCGCGCCATGAGCTAGGTGGCGTCGACATTATTCCTACACAGTGTCTCGCCAGATATTTATCGATATTGATCTTAAGTTGGCGACGTTTAGATTTGGAAAAAAACGTCGTGATACCTGAAGCCTGGGAGGCACTGAAGTGATGAAGCCATTATGCCTGTTCGCCAACGACAAATCTGCTGCGGTCCTCCCCGTTGTTTCGAGCGTGAAGATGCATTCGCAACGCAAAAGTGTAAATCCGTTTCGAGTCAAACCATTAGTCGCCCATCATTCCCCTCGCCGTAACAAAGACCTTCTTGCCCTCTCCCCTCTCCTCCTCTTTGACATACGAATACCCACCATCTGTCGCAAAGAAAGTGGCCTCGTCCACAATATCCCACGTCACATCCTCCGCAATCTGCTCCTTGTATCTCTCACCCAACGCCCTTGGCTTTCTCTTCTCCTCAACACCCTCGTCCGAAAGTGACGAAATGATAGCGGAGGGCCTCACCACGTCTGTCGTTCCGCTCATTCCTACATCCCCAGGTCCAGACAATTGTAAATCCTCAGGAGGGCACCAGAAATTTGGTCCGAAATTCGTCTCCGCAATCCCACCACTGAAAGACGACACGGCAGGGTAATATCCCAAATACCCGTCATCAAATCCAACCCTCGCACCCGTGCTTGCCGGTACCACACTGGCCGGCGGCAAGAAAGCCATCAGTCCTTCAAAAGCCGTACCAATTAATTTTCCATTCTTGTAAACCTTAATACTCGAGTATGGTAGATTTCTTAGGCAAACATCTTCGTGGTTTGGATGTGGATTGATTTTGTTGAACGGACCACGGTCTGAATACGTTTCCATAGATTTCGTGATCTGATACTCGAATTGTTCAAAGTAGATATTGCCACGGTAGGGAACTGGGATGCGATCGCGAATGATGTCGGAGGGTCCGTTGAACGATGGCGGATCCTCGAAGCCATCACCAACGTCTACGGCAGGGTTGTAAATGCCATCGACTACTTTCCGATGAAGCCCTATGGAGGGCAGTGTGATTAAGAGTCCTATCACATCGCCTTGCCGTATTTGATCGTTCTCGTGGACGGGAGCAGGGTGCACCACTTTCCTGTTCTTGCTCTTGGACTTGGGTTGGGGGAGAGTGATCTTGCCAAATCTTGATTTGTGCAATGTCTGAAAAGATGTGTCCGCGATAGCATAGCTGTAGCCGTCAAATCCCACAGGCGCATCCAGTGGTGCCTCTCTTCTTGCCCAGCCTATCCGAATGTGCGGCTGCGGTGATGAATCGTCAACAGGAGTGTCACCAGCTGGGATGCCCTTCGCAATCTTGACTTCATAGTATAGGCTGCCCTCTCGGGCGAAGACGTTTGCTCGAGAAGTCCTCCACCCCTTCTCATTTGTGACAAAACGACAGGATGAATCGAAGTGGAATGTTCGGTCGCTGTCCTCGATGGACATCCGAGGTCCATAGGGTTTGGGATCAGATTGGCGGTAGTATTGTTTGTGATGGAAGAGAGGGTCTGCTACACAATGGCTGTATCTGTATGCCTTCTTATTTTCTGCGCTGATGCATGTTAGCCGCAGCAGCTGAGAAACATGGAGTATGGTCCCCACTGGTCTATCGGCTTCTTCAGCTCAGTCCGCCCGTCTGGCGTGAATAAAGGCAACGGTTCATGGCTAGTAAGAATGGGATCTTTGGGAGGCTCGTAGTCGTGCGTCTTTGGCTCTGGAATGCTGTACCGCATAGGCGAGGGCACCACTGGCCCTTTGCCTTTCTTGCCCTTCACATCTGGAGTATTGCCTCTCGAATCGCCTGATGCTTCGCGCTTCTTCAGTGACTCCTTCTTTTCGCGCTGTTCTCGTTCGCGAACCGGGGCTTTGGGCGCTTTCGCGGCGGCTGGATTGAGAGGTGATGGAACTGCTGGGGCATGATCGACTTCAAGAGGGCGTCTTTCGGAGGAAATCACGGTGGGTGTCGATGCGCCGGCGTCCATTGTGGTGGTGGAGGTGTGGTTATAGTAGCTAGCGAGCGTGGAGGTTTCGGCGCGTTGTCACCTGAAGAGGGGTGACCCCCCTTTGGGTTAGAGGCTTCCCGCCTAGAATAGTCGCGCAAATTACTGTCCCTATACTGAACATTCCAAACCACAGGACATCACGTATCAATGATAGCAAGTTACCGATCGCGACCAAAATTCGGGTTCAATCACAGATTCAGAGCCTCTCAGAAGAATTTCAACACAAAGCTTTTCGCTGGGCTAGATCTGCCAAATATCGAAGACAACTGCTCTCTAAGAAAGAAAAGAGAGGAAGAGCTGAGTCTGGTACCACCCAAACGTAGAACGGCATCGCCAATCCATACCTGCTTGAGTCAAGAGTCCGAGTGGACTAAAAGAAGTTATTGTATTATAAAGATACAAATACCAATACAGTTGCGATTCACATCTCTCCTCTCCATTCCAACAACAAAAAGAACTTCTGCGTTATGATGCATGGGTTCATGCTGGGGCCCGCATTACTCGCTCAGACATTTGTCACAAAGGCTCTTCTAGTCCCTGGATTATTTGATGGATAGTGATCTTACTGGGCTGCTAACTGATCCGTTGACAGGAATTTAGCGACATCGATCCCGAGCCGAAGAGGTCGAAAGTCCAGAAGCAGAGGGACGATCTCGGTGTGTTGCCGGCGAATGGCCTCAAGCGACAATTCGAGGCGCAAAACGGCAACGAGATACTTCACGAAGATGTGGTCGAATAACCGCTGCAGGAGGGGACATCGATGAAGGGAGACGTGGCACCAGGTCTGGCGTGGGCATCACCGTTCGCGAATGACGTTCTACCGGCAGTAGCATTCGTCCATTCTCTGGGGAATCACTCTCTGCGGTGTTTGGTGCGGGCGACCTGAAGTTGAAACCTCGCCTCTCTCTCTGTTGTAATCGTCAGCCCTGAAGGAAGATGGGTTGAGCTTCTCTGGGTATGATTGGCATCCTTGCGGATGTCCTCTGGCTTCTCTGCTTTCTTTCTCTCTTCCTCCACAAGGTCTGGTCGCCCATATAAGCTTATTCTCGCTACGCCTAAGCCCAACGGGTCAGCATCTTCTCCGACCCTTTGAAAGCACGATTTCACTCACCTCTCTTCGCCTATCCAGGCATTCTCTCATTGAATTGATCGGAATCAGCCTTCATCTTGTGTGTCTGTGTAGTTGCCTGGTGTTGGTTGGAAGAAGACGCGTCAAATAATATTTGATAGTGGGAGGACTCATGTAATTTTCTCACGCAAAGACGACGAAGAAGATGTTCCGCATCGATTATCGATTGGTGGATAGGAATCAAGTCAAGAGTATGCTAAGTTCCCAGCAATCGCGAAGAGGCTCGTTTCTAGAAATTTGACGAGCGAGCTTGAGGTGTTGCGCAGCTGCAGATGCTGTGATGAAGAGAACATGGCCAGGACTCCCAGCATCAGTGACAAGAGGAGGTTCATACTCCTGTTTCCACAGTACATTGCACAGGTCCATAGACCTCGTCGTCTGAGTCCCTCATCTGATTCCTGCCTTCCAGGTTCTCATACCAGCCAAGCCTACCATAATCCACCTCACTACCACCACACACCTCTAATCCCATCGTCTTGTGCGCAGAAGGAGGATGCAGACCAGCCTCGTCTTTGGCGTTCTGTATCAGCATATCGATCTCAGAGCTCAACTCCTCTGTCGTCATGGCCGCAATCTGCGCCTCCAGCCTGGCTCTCACTGAATTAATTGGGCCCTGCTCCACTCTCAGATTGCTGACATTCGGTAACTACAATCTTGTTAGCCTCTATCCTCACACAAGCAGCGAGGCAGTGATGCTCACTTCATCCTCACCCTCACCCTCATCCTCGTCTCGATTGCGCTTCCTCCAGTCCGTACGGTAAGCAGGTTCATAAGGCGTAGGACTCAACCGTCCAACTCTTTGGTGGTATTCGAAACGTGTGGGACTTCTGCTGCGTCTGTCTCGTTCTCGGCTCCAAGCATAGTCGCGATCGCGGTTGTGCGTGCGGCCTGTCCACTCTTCTTGATATCTCTGGGATTTGTGCTTGTATGAGTGCTTGTCCCGATGCTTGGAATCGTGGTACTTGTAGGCATTTGAATCCTGAGGACGAGTGTAATCACGGTGGTCGCGGTCGCGGTCCGTCATTGTAGTGGTACAATCGAGCAAATTGAGAGAGCGGTCGCGGTCGCGGTTGGACTTTGTGGGAGTCGTTGTTTACAGCGAGTGAAAGTGGGCGGATACAGCCACGGCTGTTGATCATGTAGGGGCCAAACTTGGTGGTAAATTCAGTATTCAGATGGTTCAGAAATCCTGGCGAGTCGTGATGGGAACTTGTTAGAACAACTGCTGACCGCCTTTCGGTCTCAAAGTATTTGGCTGGCTCTTTGCTGTTCCACATATCCAGCAGAAGAATATCATCGTGTAGCTACATCAATCCAAGTGAGACTTTGGATGTGACAGACTTCGTTCACAACATTCTAAGAATAGTGAGCCTTCTCATAGTGCGCTCCATATATTGATATTTGACAACTGGCTGGAAACAACTTACTTAGGCAATCAGCCTTTGACAGTCTCTTCCGACTATCTCCAAGACGCCCTTTTGTTCTTGCCCCCCACTCGTCACGACTTCGACTTCTGGTCGAAGGTACAAGGGAAAATCCGATTATCTATACAATTCTCGACCCTCTCCCACGAACCTCTTATCACCCCTGCCTAACATCCTCGTGTCCCTCTCCCTCGGCGCAGTGCCTCGCTTATCCGGGACCAAGAATCACGTAGGCTCCGTCTTCCTCCTCGGGGCACACTTCCTCGAGCTTCACTTTTTCTTTCTCGAACTCCTCCGTGAGTTTGCGCTTTTCTTGGCGTCCTCAAATTCAGTTTTATCAGGAAAGACTTTCTTGCCACTCAAGTACTCAGCCCTGTCGGCCATCAAATCCAATCAAACAGCCTCAGCAAGAGCCTGGTACGCAAATTCCAGATCCTCAAGCCCTTCTCTCAGCTCGACCACGTTGGCTTGGATCAAGCGTTTCTCGCGAGTGTCAGGCTCAATAGGCGGAATTGCCAGCCAGTCATGCCGAATGACATCCGCGCATTGCTCGAAGTGCATCTCGTGCCCTCGGAAGTTCACGCCAAGGGGTGGATCGCGGTTTACTGTACGTGTGCGATGGTGTTAGCAAAAGGCGCGACGCGACTTGTTTAGGGGTGAAAAATCAGTGGATCATAGCAACGAGCTTCAAAGATCACAAATTTCGGTACATCATTTGATACTGCATAAAGGTCCTTTTTGGTCTTCGGAATTCATGACGATCGAAGTGCCTAAAGGCGAACAGGCGTGCTAACATTCTGTGTTTCTTGCGGGTGCTCGGCAATGTCCTCGCTTCCTTCTCTTTGCTCATTAGTCCGCGTTCGAAGCCTCTGAAGCCTGCGATTTTGGATGAGTTGCTGGTCAGTCTGAATTTCCTAGCCATGTTGGCAGACTTATCATAACGATCTATAGAGCGGATCAGCCAATGTTTGAACGCTTGTGGAGAGCGTCTGAACTACAGCTCCTGAGAAAATTAGCAAAGCCTAAGCCTGCAGCAATCTTGAAATGCGTAGCGAGCTTGCAAACATCCCGGTAAGATCTCAATATCACTTTTCCCGGAAAACTTCCGCCATCAATAACGAATCGAGAATGGTCGTTAGTTTGACAGTGTCATCATCTCCCTGTCCGTAGTCCATCCCTATCGTTCCGTCGTCGCTATACTGGTTGAAGAACTGTTGCCGGCTGGTTTGATCTCAACATGCAATTTTGAGCCGAGTAAACCGTGATCGATGCTGGTAAAACGAGTAGATGCTTTAGCGATCTCTGGAATTCTGGAAAACAAATCTTGCAAGAGTCTCATCAAACGCCGAAGGGAAATTTGGGTTACGATTTCATCTGCCAATGAGACCAAAGATCCCATCACCTCCTGAAACAGCTCTTGCGAATTCTTGCTGTGCATTATACATGATTTTTTAAGGAGTATGTTGCCATCGTCGTCCTCCACGATCAATGGAAGACATCAGTCTCCACATTCTTCAGCCTGATCCTCAATAAGCATAACATTGACCTAAGCTCCGAGCTCTTGATGTTATCTTTCTCGATCGTCACGCATCGTGTTCATCGCCTTATCAGCCTAAATCATGGAGGTCTACAGTCAGAGTGTTTCCGGAGGCGTGCAAGGGTGCTTTGCAAAAACGAGAATAAAGAAGAGAGATAAGAACAGGGATGGGATGGATCTGAAGTGGAAAATTTCGAACTTGGGACGATCACGTGAATATACCCAGCTTCTCCAGTCAATCTCTTTGCGCTTTACTATGGCTATTTCTAGTTTCGCCAAATTGTAATTTCTCGATATGCCCTGTTTACTTTGATAAAGTTGTATGCTCGAGAATTCATAGGTAGTTTAAGCGGAATCAACCCGCGACCTCCCCGAAAAATTGCCAGACCAAAAAGGTAATCCACCACCAAAAATTATCGCCAACACCTCCAAAGTCCGATACACGCAATTATGCCCAAAATACCGCGCCCAGCGCAGTCGTCCGAGCGCCACAACCCGCTAGCAGAAGAATACTCGGGCGCGCAATCATTCAAAACCAAAGCACCGAAAAAGCGCAGTCGAAAAGACGAGGACGAAGATGCGGTGGTGGGCACGAAAGCGTCGCGGAAGATCCTAAAGATTGGGCAAGAATTGGCGGATGAAGACGAAGAGGAAAGGAGGTTGTTAAGAGCAGAGGGAGTGACAGTGCCAAACCCGGCCTTTTCATTCGAGTCGAGGTTACAGCACGATGTAGAAAGTGAAGAGGAGACGGAAAAATACGACGACCAGGGTGAAGAGGCATGGGGAGAAGAGGAGGAAACCTTTGAAGTTGAGGTACACGCCATCCCTCTTGCGGTCTCTATCACATGGCACTAATCCTCTGCACAGGAAATCGACGCCAACGACCTCGACACTTTCAACAAATTCCTTCCTCCCTCTTTCGACGACCCGATACTACGGCCAGGCGAAGAAGCGATAGAGCGGCCGCCAATCAATCTGGCAGACAAGATATTAGCAGCCATAGCTCAACATGAAGCAGCACAGAATGGTGGACAGCCCGATGAAGGCATTGCGGAGGACGAAGAAGAATTGCAATTACCACCGTCAGCTGTGGAAACATACACCCAGTGCGTTGTATTCTCTCTCAAAAAGGCATCTACTAATTCGTCCAACAGAGTCGGCCTGATGATGTCCCGCTACAAGTCCGGCAAACTCTCCAAACCATTCAAAATCCTACCTACCCTACCTCCTCAGATCCTAGGTCTCATTATCCCTCTCACACGGCCTGACGAGTGGACGCCGAATGCCATATTAGCCGCCACCCGCCTCTTCGTCTCTTCCAACTCCGTCACCTCAGAAGCCTTCCTAAAGGTAATTCTTCTCGAACGAGTCCGGGAAGACATCGCCGAATCAAAGAAGCTCAACATACACTTGTACAACGCTATCAAGAAATCTCTCTACAAGCCCAAAGATTTTTTCCGCGGGTTCCTCTTCCCACTCGTCGAAAGCGGGACTTGCACACTCCGCGAGGCGGCCATCATCTCCTCGGCCCTCACTCGCGTCTCCATCCCGGTACTACATTCTGCCTACGCACTGGCGAGACTATGCGAGATAGCAGCAGAACAAATGAGCGTCGACACCGAAGCTGGCGGTGCAACGAACGTCTTCATCAAGACTCTACTGGAGAAACGGTACGCACTCCCTTACCAAACCATCGACGCCCTCGTCTTCCATTTCCTACGATTCAGACCGGTGATGGGGCAACCCCTCCCTTCGCAAGCGGAAGCCATGGAGCTGGACGTCGAAATGACAGCACGGACACAAGATTTTGCAACGAGAAATGGTGGCATTGGCGGACGCAGGTTGAATCAACAGAAATGGCTTCCATCGAGGGAGCAGGGCATCATGGGGAAGTTACCGGTCATCTGGCATCAATGTTTACTGGCGTTTGCCCAGAGATACCGAGACGACATCACGGAGGACCAGAGAGAGGCGCTTCTAGATCTGCTGTTGGCCAAGGGACACAAAGATATTGGGCCTGAGGTTCGGAGGGAGCTTCTCGCTGGAAGAGGGAGGGGTGTTGTACCTCTTGCGCCTGGAGGTGGTGGTGAAGAAATGGCTGTTGAGGCCGATGGAGGCGATGATACCATGATGGGATGATGGAGATGAGATGGGTGTGGCAGAATTGATGTCTGTTTGATGATTGGAGAACCTTTAGATACCATGTCTGACGCGTCACGGCGGAAACATTGGTCTCCATGCTATGATTTGTTGAAATTAGCAACGCCGAAGTCGTCGAAAAGACACTCACGTTCCTGTTTACATGTTGTGCGTGACGACATTTTGCTTCTGCATTATTGGAATTGGACGGAGGAGCTTCTGGGGTTGGTTGTTAGTGTGTGCTTCGCAACCTGTTGAGAGCTTTTCACTGCTTCGATGATATAGGCAGACTGTGGATGGAAATGGGAAGCGGCATCTTCCAGCGTGAGGATCTGAAATTGCGCTTCAGCTCAACGTGTACGACCAGAAGTACAAAAGGGCAGGCCGAGCAAAGATAAATTATTGACACACTCCACCCCCGGGCCCCAGATCAGATGGACAGCATTGTGCTGAAATACAGGGGTTGTTCTAGACCCTTGCAAACCCCTTCCCAAAATCAACAGTAGGGAATTCACTCATATGCACCTTAGCGCCCCCATAAGGAATCAACTTGACATCAAAAGCCTCACCAATGCATTCCCTCTCCTCACCCACAGGAACAGGTCCAGGCGTCCCCTTCCAATCCTCCCACTCAATCTCACACGCCCTCCCTTCCATCCACGTCGGCAACTCCTCTTCTCCCTGATCCGTCCACAGTGGATTCGGGAGAGGTGGTTCCGGTTCACCGGGGGCGCTGTATTGGGAGTGGAGGGAGAGAGAGGCGGGATCGATGGCTACAGCCCATTTCGCGCCTTGTTCTGGAAAAATCTGGTAGTCGCGGAGGGCGCCAATGGCTGAGGGGGATTTTGGAGCGGGTTTGGAGGGGGTGGTTGCATTTGTGCTGTTGGTTTGGGGGGAGAAGGGGTTGGCTGTTCCGGCATCGTTGTAGGCTTTTACGGCTGTGCTGGTGTTGTAAGAGGGGATTTGGAGGGCGTAGAGGAGGGGACCTGCCTGCACAGCGATGGAGGAGTTAGCGCGCGGGATGATTCGGATGGCGCATGCCAGATTGAGGGAGAGTGTTGATGTTCCTGATGAGAGGGAGATGGTGTGGAGTCCTGAGTGGGCATCTGGAGATATGGTGACGGTATTTGTGGATGGTTGGCCTGTCGATGAGGTCGTCGTGATGGTGATGTTGGATGAAGGACTCGGGATATGCCATCCCGGAATCCTGATGGCGAAATCGAAGGGCGCGGATGAATCTACTGAGTAAGACAAGGCGTTGCTGAAAGGATAATTCGTCAGGCATGAGACTTTGACTTTGACTCCCGATGGTAATGTCGTCTCCACCTTGCCAGGTCCCAGCATCGCATGCGCCAATCCATTCTGCCCAACACCGACAAACATCCCGCTCAAGAATTTGGGATACCCTTGAGGATGATTGACAGTGCAGCACGGATAATTCGGTTCCAGACCATACGTATTCCCCCACCCATTAACATTCCACCACGGCGTCTCGTCCAAGTATTTGGCAGCGGGTTGGTTCGGCTGCGTCACATACTGATGCGCCCACCAATCCGGCGTCAAAGCAACAGGAAGTGCATTGAACGCCGCAAGCTCGGCTCGATCAGCAAACGAAGAGTCGCCCAGGGTTTGATATAGATAGGTGAGGGAATACATGGTTTCTACTGTCGTACAAAGTTCGGAGCCGTAGTAGGGACCTAAACCTCTGAGGCGCTCGTCGGCGAGGATAGTGCCGGAGGCTGCGCCGTGGTAGGTGAATGTCCAATCGACGGCGCGGCGAGCCATGGTGAGCAGTGAGTCGTTACGTGTGAAACGATTGATCACGGCGCCGGCTTTAAGGCCTGCAGTTGTTAGCCGTGAGAACTCTTTTGTCAAATGCTAGGCTAACCTTGTCCAACATTGACGCCTGCACCTATTAGCACCGTATCTCAAAATTGGAAGACCATAGTTACCATGGGCATAAGCAAAAATCGGCTTCAACTTCTCCTCCGGTATCGTACTAAAGTCTTCCTTGATATAAACACCCTCTCTATACCACTCCGCCCAATCAATCTGTCCTCGCCGCAGATAATCCAAATTCTCAATCAACATCACTTCCTGTCCTGCAGGATCATGTTCATACAGCCATTGCAAGGTGATCATCATATCTGCCACTCTCACTCTCCCCCATCCATGATCTTCAGAACTCAGCGCATCGCCAGGGCGTTCAAGATAGCCCTGAGAATCATTCTTGAGCATTTTGTTTTGCAGAGCGACGAAATCATGGAGGGCTGGGAGGATGGTCGCTTTGTAAGACGAGTCTGCCTCTAGAAGTTGGGTCATCCCAAGGAAGAGGGGATAGCGGGCCCAGAAATTACGAGCCCCTCCTATTTCTGGTCCGATCCAGCCATCGCTTGCTCGCCTTTGCAGTACAATGCTCACGCTTTGTCTGATCTGGTCTTTTAATCTTTCATCATCGAGACCGTAAGCTAGTGGGACGAGTCCATTGAACCAGTAGGGAAATCCTTCATTCAATTTGCTGTATTCAGAGCCACCGCCTAGCCAGGAGGATTCGGATACAAAGCGGTAGAAATCATGCTCGTGACCTGCTAGACCAGATGCCATCAGTTGCATCTGGTCTTGAAGCCACCCCTGTGGTTTGATCGAGCCAAGCGGGAGAGGACGGAATGTGAAAGGGACGACTACGGTATGTCAGACGTGTTTGGCGAGACTTGGAGGGAAGACCTACGTGGCTGTGTTGAGTTTGCCATTCCTGATGAGTGGTGTATTATCGATGCCAGAACTGTGAATAGTCAGTATGTTTCTCCTCCCGTCGAGATCACAGTTTTCCAAGCTCTTTCGAAAAAGATGGCGATGCTACAATCTACACTTGGATGCGCGTAGACTCTTCGGATCTGAATCTCAAAAAGTCCCAACACAAAAATCGAGTCGAACATGGAGCCATTCGTCATAATGCAAGAACCTGACAATGCTAAAGTAAAGCACCAAACTCACCTCCAGCTCCCCATCCATACCAATGGACAACCCCCATTATTACAACCAGTACGCCAAGAAAAATGCACTCCCAAAGATACGGTACGAAAGCCGTTCGTTGTCGTTCAGTCACAGGACGCAGGACAACATTTACAAAAGTACCATAAGAACTCCTCGGGCCTTCCGTTCCATGCTCCCTCCGCCCTCTCTCACATCTTATACCACATCCCGCCCTTTTCTCCACGTCGGAATGTGCTTCTGCATTCGCCACCGAGACGGGCGAGGAACACCCCAGCTCCGATCTTTCCGCCAACGCACTGCGGGCATTGGCACCACGTCGACCTTTGCCGCAAACGGGGGGCAAAGTGGTGGAGGTCATGGCCGGACATGCACAAACGACGACAAGACTACCGGACGATCCATGGGTTTAAGGACGTTCGACTTCCCCTCCTCCCTCCTGGGGGATGGTGCGCGTGATGCTGGCAGCTGCCGTTCCGTCAAGTCATCGGCTCTCTCGATGCAAGGAAGAAAGGTCAGACAGTGGTTCTGAGGGAAAGACCGATAGAATCTGTGGATTGGAGAGAGTCGGACAGACAAATGGGCTGAAGAGCAGAAAACAAGGATGCCGCCGGAGGAGGATGGACTACTGTGGTAGAAGCCGTGCAGCAGGTGATGGGTTTGGGATCATGAGGTGCGGACTGCGGAGGAGAGGGAGCCTTAGTGTTGTGGAGAAATCCCTGTTTCAGCCCGGCTGTTTTAGGCAGGACGGCTGTGATTGGTCAGGCATGATCTACTGTGTACTTGTGTATAGAATAGATATTCCAAAGACATTTCTTGGCGCTCGTGCAAAGTGAGACCATCTATTGAGACTTGTCTGTCTGTTGCCAAAGGAGGACTCAAAAATCACTTTACGTTAGGATTACGCAGTCTGTCTTGCAGGATGAGGCTGAACACAAGCCTCGGCACATTCCCCCTTTTGGAGCTCAAATTGACAATGTAACAGCGAGGTAGCTGTTGATAGGCTGCCTCGCATTTCTATTGTTGCTCCTTTCTGCAATCTGAAAACGAATTCAGCATCGTGAACAAAGCTACTAAACAGCCGCGATCCCCACGGCCAAATCTAAAACCTTTGGGCTTTCCTCTTTTTAACAGCTCCGAGTCCCTACATGCAAAATGCCACTCGTCAGCCACTGCACCAACTCTCGCATATTAAACACGAATCTGTTCAGCATAACACCCTCAATCCAAGGTCGAAATAGAACAACTCCAGCGACCCGACGAAAAACGAATTGCAAGAAGTCGAGACACATCCATCTCCAAATAGTCAATTGCTTTCCAAGATAGCACCTATAGTTCGCCTGCAAAATTTTCTTTCGTTCCAACAATCTCTGCGAATTATCAAAGTCTGAACCTTGACAGGACCACGAAATTCGCCCATCCAAGCTCTTTGGATCCAGCACTGCGAAAAATCAATCGTGGACGAGGAAACAGGTGTAACATTTTCTGAATATTCTCGACCGCTAAAGCTGGTATAGGATACATACTGTGATCCCAAGATGCCCGGGATTCCAAAACAACGCCCCTACGCCTGCGCAATGTTGAATAGTGGGTGAGGATATAAAGTGCCAGAAGACACAAACCTGTCGCCAAACACCAGACACCAAGCCAGTCCCAATCCAGCGAATAATAACTCCCTGCTTTTCCCTCACAGATCCAAGTTATCCAAACCCCAAATCTCAATGTGCTTCACATCCTCCAAACAAGCCGGTCTAACAACCCTCCTCGACCTCTTTCCCTCTTCCTGAACAACCTCCCTTAGCTCATAGATATTCGGTCCAACCCCCAACCACCTCAATTTGTGAATATCCTCGTGCGCACATTTCTGTCCCAAAGCATAACAATGAACCTCGTCTACAATATCATCGATCTTCCTATACGTTTCGTCTTCTTCTCTGATCAAAAGTCTGAGGGCCTTGAGATTTCTGAGGTACGGCATTGATTGTCGGAGAACATCGAAATCGTTGTTTTGGACGCAGAGTCCTAGTTGCTCGAGGTTGGGGCAGGCTTTTACTATGTTGAGGACGACGGAAGCGCTGAGTGCCCATAGATTAGAAAGCAGAAGTTTCTTGAGGGCTGGGCCGTGGCGGGATGTGATGGCGGCGATGTACGAAGATCCGGATGTGATCATTGTGCGGGAGTATTCTGCGGCGCTTGGTGTGGAGGGCGTCGGACTCGTGGACGCACTCGTGAAACATTTCGTCATGGTGTTTCCGTTGCCCTCTCCATTCAGTGCGCTCGTCTGCGTGAGTGCTTTCGGCGGTCCTTCGGGACTGACAAGAAAAATGCCTTCCAATGCTCCCATGGCGCCCAATGGCTGTTCAGTATGCGCGTCCAAGCGATCAATCCTTAGCTCTTTCATATTCAGATTCGTCTCCTCACTGTGTGTTTGCTCTACCATCCACGTCCTGTCGATGAACACTGTAGCCTGGTCTGCGGGATCCACACAATTGATGAAGTGGACTGTTTCCACTTTCTTGGTATCAAATGCTTGTTCCATTTCTGAATCTTTACGGCAGTAGAGATTCTTCATGCCCAAATGTTTAAGGGGGATCTTGTGGTTGGCGCGGACACAGCGATTGAATATTTGTTGGAGGGAGATGGAGGGTTCTTTTTCTCGGCGCATTCGGGGGGACCATTCCAGTTTCAGCGAAGAGAGCTTTTTGGATTGTAGTAGGAGTAGGGAAGGATCGTCTGGGTAGCACAGGGGATCTATGTTCTGGAGGTGGAGAGATTGGAGAGATGGTATGCCAGGCATGAGAACCGTCGGCCGTGGTATTCGATTGGTGGGAAAGCGAATTGTGAGAGATTGAAGAGTTGATCGTGAGCCTAGACCTTGATATGTCGTTCGCAAAGGTTTGGTGTTGAGTTTCCAGCTGTTCAGGTCGTCAGTAGTGTCCAGCTCACTCGAGCAGGCAAAGTCTATTGACCCACCAGAATCTCTCCAACTTCTCCATCTTGTCTAATGCCGCCTTGACGACGATATTCAACATCATAGTATTATCGGGTACCCTGCCTTTCTCAAACTCCTCAGATCCCACCTCTCTCCACGCCCCTTCCAATCTCAGCTCTCTCACGTAGCCTCCAATATTCCTACTAACCAGGCCGTCCAATGCCATGCTGAAGGGGCTACCGCTGCCAAACCCTTCTGCGCGGCCATCTTTGTATCGGATCTCGGGATAGGAGTGGAGTATGACACGTTCGTATAGTTTGGGGAGAGTGAGGTAGTAAAGAAGTCTCGAGGCGCGAGTTACACGTGCGATGTCGCCTATGTCGTCGAGCTGTAACCATGGTTAGCAAGCTCACAACCGTCTTGTTATGATGCCACAGTTCAATTCCCGACTTTCCCACATCCTGCTCCTCCACGTGGTTTATCTTAGCGTTGTGCTTCTTCTATAACTGTGAATCATTCAAATGCTATCCTCTCATCCCGCCACTCATCCCCCTTCACCAGCCCTCTTCGCCTTGTCCTTCGATGATGCGACCACTATATGATGTCAAGAAATGCACTCACAAATCCAAGAATCATCAGGATCAGCCCAAGCGGTAACTGCCTCGTCTTCCGGTACTCTCCTTGTATCGCCACTGGGCTCGTCGCCATAATATAAGCCGGCGGCATCTCCCTCTCATTCTGATTTCCTTTCCCCACCGCGACAACGGGAGGCACGGACTTGCGGCCATTGGGACCCGATCGATCGAGTATTGGGTTATTGCTGTGATCAGAGGACGGCCTTCGATTCTGTAAGCTCCCATATGTCGGCGATCTGCGATTATGGTTGGGGTTGGTGGTGCCGTTGGCTAGCGGAGAGGTGCGTTTCGGCGGATACGCGGGCGCCTCCATTTTCCGCTTGAGTGGGTTTATTGGGGGTTGTGAGGATGTCATTGCCATTGTCTCTCTTGCGGAACAAGAGGTGTGATAAGGGGTGCGAGTGAGGATAGGAGGAGTAGCATGTCAGATGTCGAGGTAGAAACTTTGATCATCGGAAATAGGTTCGACCGGCTTCGTCTGCTTTCGCAAAACGGTACCAAGTCGAGTCATGTCAATATAAACATCCACAATATATCTCAATTTATTTTTTCTTGTGCTGCATTGGAGCAGGCATTTTTCTCGTTGGACTTCGTCTTATGGTATCACGCATCGCCGTTGCGTCGTAAGACACTTTCACGCTTCGTGCCCAGATTCCACACTGCATCGCAACAAACATCAACACGGTATCTCCTTCGTTCATCGCGAGACGGAGCACTGGGTTCCCCCAACTGCTACGCGAGACTACTTGCAAAATCACAGAGTACCATGTAGTACACTTGTGAAACTGCCTTGTGTCTCGCTCTCGGGCAGAGCGCGTATGTATAACTAGTCAAGCGTAAGATGTTCCTACTCTTTTCTACCTCCAGTCTATACGCCAGTTGCCCTGAAGAGATCGTGTGCCTAGAATGGGGTTCAAGATCTCGCTTCAGCTCGGTTATTGGAGTCGTCACTTCAAGTCCCGGCAGGAGCCGCAGACCAGTAACCTCCCTCACACAAACAATCCATGTTCAAGGCGCAAATCCTGTCCCATTAGCATGTGAGCATTCATCGAGGACCTGACTGATTACTCACTCTCCGCATCAAGTAGGGTATTCTCCCTCCAGCTCTCGCAGATCCAATCAATGGTCACCAGTCTTGGAAAGCGTGGTTTCCTGTGAGAGGTGTTAAAACAGCACAGATCGGATGCAATGGGGCACTAACAATGAGTTTCGACTCCGGATCTCTCGCATTCTGTTCTCATCGCCGCCGACAACGACGTGAGTAATTTCTGTATCGTCGAGGTCGTCGGCCAGTCTTCCTCCAGCAAAATGAACGATGTGGCTAGCGAGCTTGGTATCAAGGTCGTATCCAGTGTCGCCATTTGGATGAGGAATCGTCTTTTCCTTCTTGTCAAAATAGACGACGAAGCCATTAAACATCCAGCCTGGTGTTTCGGCAAGGTCAGGATTATGTGCTTTAAATTGAGCGAGGAGCAGGTGATGGTCAATCTCGTGCTCAGGTTTTGGCACATTGTCAAAGATCTATCGGGCATCAGCTTTGATCTGAAACCAGAAGTCTTTACGCACCATCTTCAGATCATCAACAGTAACATCGCGGCAGTAGCTGTCTCCAAACTCGTCAACATTGTGTGCAATCATCTCGCGATCTTTGTCTGCAACATGTAACATATGGCTACGGAGAAGTCAGCATTGCAATCTTGGTCACGCCATCCGACATACCTTGGTTCCGTGGGCAGCAGAAACCTCTCCTTCCCAACGTCCATGGCATTCTGCTCGATGCAATGGAAAATCCACGACGGTCGCACAATACTAACCAGGTTGTCTTTCTCGATCGACCTCACAGTCAGTACGAATCTGTCAGCTACGATAACAACATCGGGGAGGTCCCGCTTCTGTGTGATGGCGCCGCCGTTGGCCTTCACCAGGTGCTCAAGCTCGGCTTTCGATTTCTTCCATGGTTTGAGCGCTTCGGTGGCAATGAAGAAAGTCAACCCTTCAAAGACTTTCGTGTTTGGTCCAGCATACGGGGTCTTGACTTCCTGGTTATCGCCCATAACGGTAAGCGGCTTCTTCCTCGTGCCCGTTGATGCACGGTGCTGTTTTCGCTCGTTGTCAACTTCGAATCTCTTCTGCTCCTTCTCCTTCTCGGCATCGATCTTCAATTGGATGAATTCATTGATCGATAGCGCCTCTTTCCAACTCTTGTCGTCTCGCAATCTCTTATACCGAGGAAAGCGCAAGGTAAATCCAGTGCGAAACTGATCGGTCCCACCAACGGAAGCAGCCTTCACTTCCAACACAACTGAGTCCTCCGGCCTTATCCACACGTCCGGCTTCTCGTACTGTGCATAATTCTTTCCAGCCAGTTCAATCCAGTCCGTGGGGGGCCTCTTGTCGTCCCAATCAATCCACTTTCCTTCTGTTCGCTGGGCGATATTTTCGTAGTCCGATCTAGCCATGCCACCACCAACTTTGAAGAAAGAATAACACTTTTGTGGGTTAGCTCCCTTTTTGATCTGCGCTTCGTCGACGCGTAGTCCACACAGAAAGCTAGAGAGAGTGTTACCGCGACGTCCACTACCCCAATAGCCTCCCACAACGACGCAATCGAGGGCCTCGCCGAATTCAGTCATGTATTCAGGCTTGACTTTCACCCAATTGTCATTTCGCATTGCAAGTGCATATGATGATCGAGGCGATTTCAGAACAAGGCCTTCAGAGGCCTCGGCTACCACTCTTCGCAAAGCTGGCTCAATGTCTGCGGCGCTTTGAGCGACAGTGTATTCATGGATCTCGAGACGTCGATGCACGCCAATCACAGCTGCTGAGAGTGCATTGCGACGATCGCGAAGGGTATAATTCGTGAGTGACTTATTGTTGAGCAACAGACAATCGAAGACACGGAAGACAGGGCGCTGTCCGTTGCTGTACGGATTTCGTCCCTCAGACAGTGCTGCTGTCTTTAGAGTGCCAAAATTGACAATCCGGTCCATCTCCATATCCCAAGTGATCATTTCACCATCCAGAATGATATTGCGCACATTTCCTTTGAACGCCTCTTTGAGATGCTGCGTCAATGCGCCGCTCGAGTCTTCAAGGCTGTTGCCATATAGGTAGGTATAATCCTTGGATTTGCGCGACCAGAACCCAAATCGCATCCCACCTGGCGTGCCGTCATCCTCGCACATGTGAAGCTGAATGCGCTCTCCATCAAGCTTCTCCTCGATCCAGAACTCGGGATCTTCTGCTGTAAGGTGCATTTTGCGTACGCTTACTTCGAATGAATGTTGCTGAAAAGCTGCCAGCATTGGACGAAAACACTGCATGAGAGTGATGTCACATTTGTCGCCTTCGAGGCGGATGGAAGGGTCAAACAACTCCCAGCACACACGACGAAGGTTGGACGAAATGTTGAAGAGATTGTTAGCATCGGGATGCCAAATCTCGAAGAACGTGTTTTCAGTGCCACCAATCTTCAGGTCACGCAGGATAATGCGAATCAACCACATTAGCTCTTCTGGATTCAAGGCTTCGTAGAACTGCTGAAGAATTGGCTGCTGGTCCTCGTCTTTTGACGCAATCGATAACTTGTCTAGACCCTCGTTGACTTCAGCAATGGATAGCGCGGATGGTCCAGTTCTCCAGGGTCGTTTTGAGAGCACTTCATAGCATCGGCCAGCAAAATCACCTGCTGTTGAGGCAGCTTTCTTGCCTGGCAGTTTCCAGTGTATCAGATTGTATGCGTCATCGGAGTTCTTGTCAATACCGATAATCTTGATGAACAATTTGGCGATGGTCGCTTCTTTTAGACCATACATCAAGCGATCCCGATCTCTGGCTGGAACCATGAGACGCATGGCTGGGTAGATGTCGTCGCCAACCTGTCGCCGCCATTTTCCGAAGAATTTCTCGATGGTTTGTCTCTTCTTTTCGGCAGGTCCAAGAATAGTCGGACCATGAGGTCCCTGTTTTTTCCGTCCCGCGGCGGATTTGGCAGGCTGTTTCTTGATCTCGAGAAGCGGATCGAAAAGGAGTGTGATAAGCTCGTTGAAAGGAAGAGTCTTGTGAACATTGCGAGGTCGGTTTGGATATCTTTGCCTTCGGTTAGCTCTTGAAGCGCCGAGAAAGATGATCGAGATGACTTTTCATTCATTTCCTCGACTGTGAGCGCTCCACGTCCATATTGAATGTCCTCTTCATGGACGGCATCCTCATCTTGCATTTCCACATCGCCGCTCATCGTGTACACGCACTCGTAAACTATGAGCAACAATGAAGTTAAGGATATTGAAAGTGGCAATGTGAGAAGGAAGAAGTGGAAGCCTGGGTACGCGTTACATCACGCTACTAGTATTTAGTGCGACAGTTTCTGGGAGCGTTATCCCGTGACTGAAATGCTGCAGTGGAACTTTTTGACGATCGGCACTTCTGTCAAACAACCACCAATCATGTCGCATTGCCAGTCCCTTCGAATAGCATTATACCGAGTCTTTGTGCGGCCAGCACTCCTCAATCCAAAAGTACCATGTCTCCTCCCGAGCTCAGCGTACCAAGCTCGCTGGAATACGACCAACCAACGGCCTCCAGTCGAGCCATCACAGCAGAATGCAGCCGCCAGCAATGTTCCGCCCAAGAAACGAAGCTACAAGGACAGGATTGCGGATAAAGAAGCAGCACGGAGTCCAAGTGCTCGGTGAGCAACGTCTCAAATGCCCCGTTGGCGTTTTCTAACCATCGAATACAGGGAACCCATCACCCAAGCCCCAAAAATAAAAGGAGCCCCTGAGCGCCGTCCTCAAGACACCGAGATCCGCTCAAAATACATCGACTTCATTGATCGTGAGGGCAGATTCAATGCTCGGGTTAGACGCGACGATGTGCTTAAGTTAGTCGATCCTCGGAGAGAACACCTCGTCCAAGTCGCTCTCCCCAATCCAGACGACCCGCAAGCCGTACCAAAGTGTAAAATCTTTACAAAGGCCTACATGCGCGAACAAGAGAGGTTGAAAAATGAGATAGCAAAGGAGCGGCTGAAGGTTGAAAGGTCTGGCAAGATCGTGGAGTTGAACTGGGCAATCGCGCCGGGAGATCTGGAGATGAAGTTGAGTAAGGCAATATCATTTTTGGAGGAAGGGAGGAAGGTCGATATTATAATTGCGCCCAAGAAGAGGAAGAGAGCTGCTACGAAGCACGAGATGGACGGGCTTTTGAGAAAGATGTTGGAGAGTGTGGAAGGCGTGGAGGGAGTGAAGCAGATCGCTCCAAGAGAGGGAGAGGTAGGCGACACGGTGATCTATTTCTTCGAAAAGAAAAAGCCTTGAATGTGGTTGTTCGAGTGCGATAACCAGTCGTGAAAGGCCTCCCGCAACACACGCTCACAAGGCTGGAGTTCCCGACAGACGTCTCCCATGCCGGGTGGACTAAGAAGCCAGCACTTTTACTCTCCCCGCAGAATTTCGGCTAATCGCGATGGAGTCTCACTCGAAATCGATTGCATAAGGATTATTAAAGCTGCAACGATCATTGCGATGGCAGTCGTGAGCGGTCTTGTCCCAGTCAGTCTCACGACATGAGACCTGAGGGTTCTGTATAAATATGAAGTTTGCCCACTCAGCATTGATTCTCTTTCTTATTCATTCTGCTCCGCATTCACGCACTTTCGTATCCCTTTGACCATCCAGAATGGCAGCTTCATCATCAATAATAAGGTGCAGATTCATTGCTGACTAAATCACAGTATCGCTTCGACGACTACCTTACCTGCAGCACTGCCTGGTCCATCGAGGCACCTGGCCAGTACTCTCACAATTCCTCGTACACACGAAGCAGATCAGGGGCACCTCATTCGATCGTTCCTGAAAGTCTTTTGTAGAACGGGCATGATTGATTGGAAATGATGAATTCGTCCCGACATCGAGCAAGCAGAATTCAGCGTCCCAATTTTCGGCCCACAACGATGTTTGGCTGTTGGCATGCTCAGGTTTTACAATGAGCGTTCGCATTTTGCCTATGTGATCTATTGTGCGAACCGTCGTTTTAGCATCAGAAATGCTCAACACCGTTCCCAATCCGATCACTGTTCAAGTGCGGCAGAGTCGATGCACTTTGCCGGACTACCGATCGACAATGACCATTTGCCATAGTGCGGATCAAGAAAGTTGCCATAGTGCGAAAGAAGAAAGAAAGGTAGCGCACGAGGGATTTTTGTCTGAAGTGACTGACCAAAGTGTAGACTATCAAGGCGAGGATCTGGAGTTGTGAGGCCAGTTTAGAGAAGAGCGAACTCAACTCGCACATACCGGTTCTTCACCACTAAGACTTTTTTAGCGCGGCAAAAAGACGTTGTATCCAGGATGTCCCCCTAGCTATAGGTTCACTGTTGAAACGGTGGTCGGCGATACGGGCCATGCTCGATCTTCGATTGTTGGCGAAACATAGGGCTAGAATTAACGAGCTGCGGGTCACTTCGGTCAGCCATTTGTTCGTCGTCGTGTAGCAACCCTGATTTTGTTTCAAATACAGCAACGCTCCGGCCTAAGCTCGACAAATACAGGTAACTTTCAATCTACTGAGATTGCTGCTTCGCATGCAAATTCTCCATGACAGACCTGCTTCTCATTGAATACACGGTCCGTGTGCCATGGTTAGCAACGATAACGAGCTTATATGAACAACTAAGATTTTAGCGAGAGCTAATCGATGCTTATATACATACATTAGCTGCCCCATCCGCCTTTCGCACGAACGCACATTTCTACTTCAGCCTCACTGGATACACTCTTTAGACTTTCGATATGAAGTTCCTCGCTCTGCTACCAGCTGTGCCACTGGCTATGGCCGGCGTTATCGGCAGTCCAGATGAACAGCTCGTAGCCAAGTCCGGGAAAGAGGGTGCAGTGCGCAAGATCTTTACCTTGTCAAAGAGTGAGTCCCGACCGCTGTGACGAGCTAACAACACGTACTGACCGATTGCAGCCTTCAACTTGGCCGCAGGTGGAGCAGCGATTAAAGGTATGGGCAATGGGGAGACCATCTCGATAACTGGGGCTCAGCTTTGTGGCGAATGCACGGTTTTGGAAGGACAAATCCACCTGACCAACGCTGCCGATGGAAGTCCCGTGGACGAGAAAGTTGTATACAACCACCACATCCTGACCAACGGGCCAAGGATCCCGTTTCCCCTCAAGTCGTCTGGCGTCAGCATGGCAATGGCTGGTGGTTTCGTTGGTGCCGGCGGTGATAATGGCAACAGTCCTTTCATGTACTACGATCCAGCTCAACCCAAGTCCGTCGTTACTGGCTACCAGATGAAGCCTACAACAACCTTTTCGACTAATGTTGTCCTTGTGAACAAGAGCCAACAGCCCCAGGCCATCAAGGTCAATTACGAACTCGAGTACATCCCAGGCACCAAGGGAGAGAACGTGCAATCTGCTCTTGTCTCCGCGACCTTCGTGCCCAAGGCCAATGGCAAGAGTAGGAGTGGAGTTCTTGTTTGGGAGAAGCCTGGCACGTTCATCTTTGGCAAGGGACATTTGCGTAAGATTTCTCCCCGTGATCTTCGTCTTACCAAGTGAAATTAATGCATTCAGATGACGGAGGCGAGTCGATGGACATGTGGTTCTGGAAGGCTGGCGAGAGTACCACCACTGCTAAACCATACTACGAGTGCCACTCTGTTGCAAAGTATGAGAACAAGGCTATTGTTGGCATGAACGCATGTGAGCCCACCAAGGTCGGCAAGGGCGATCAGGTTATCATTGAATCATCGTACAAAGCGTCACTTGGCTCGTAAGTTTCCTCCATCTGCGTTGAAAATCGAGTGAGAGAAGGGAAGCTAATAATTTTTAAAGCAACTCGGCTGCTGGCGGTAACATGGCCATGTTCCGAATGATTTACGCTTCTTAAAGTCGGTTTAGCTTGTCACCCCTCGACTATCGTTGGTACATAATTCAACCGTATTTCACTCTTCGTTAGCCACGAGTAGGGGCCCCGTCCTGAAGGTTTGGAATCCTTCCCACTTACATCCATTACTCTATTTGCACACCGAGATATGACAAGACATTCACACGCACTAACCACAATCTCGTTATCCCCAAATTCACTACTGACTATTTCCTAACCGTTCGCCCACTCATCATGCTGCCTCAGTCTCAAAAAAACTCCCTGATCATGAAACCTGGACAATAGCTCACGTCTCCAACCCCCACCATTTCTACTCCCTTTCACTAGATGATTAAACGATTAAACGCGCTCTGAGCGTCATCTCCCGAACGCCGTTAATCCTGCACAAACTCAAGTTGTTACCAAGCTCCGAGACCATGAAGCTCGTAGAGGTACAGACATGATGAACGTCGACCCCAAGGAGCCGATCTCGCCCGCCTCCACCATCGCCTGACAACGAACTGCGGAACCGTTTGTTTCGTGCCGTGTCGGGAACGGTGTTTGGAGGCCCCCGGGTCACCTGAGGTAGGTTAGTTCGTTGAAGGTGCTGTCGGGATTCCTTGGGATGGTGGGGGTTTCTGTTGGAAAGATTGGTCAGTTGGTGAGGTGGAAGGTTTGGGGTGTCTACTGCATTTAGTTATTTCTTCGCGAAATCTATTCGGACAGTTTCGCCCAAAGCTTCTGGGATTAGGGAACAATTCATGCTGGTGAGCTTGGTAGTACATGGTGTGTACCACGGATCAAAGTGACGGAAGTTCTTTTTCTTCGCAGCTTCTTTGTCTCCTGAGTAAGGCCTCATGGTGATGCAGAAGTCTACGAGATGCCGGAGGGAAATATTTCGCCGCTATAACACGCTATGATGACCATGTGGAGTGTTAAACAACAATTATGTGAGGAATCAATTATGAGCTTTGTTGTTGTTCACGTCTCTTCGTTAAAAATATTATTCTGAGGAACCTTAAGGTACTCTGCTGGTTTTGGTATCCCTGTGGTGTCATACCATCAATACTTTTTGCGGCTCCTACAGGGCATGTCGAGGAATGGTGTTGATGTCTGTTTCAGACAAAGCGTTGATGACGATTGCATCAATGATGCAACGATTTGGGCCCTTCGGATATGACAAATTTTGGAAAATATCTCTGGGCAAAGCTGGTCTCTAAGTATCGAGGAGAAATCAATATTGTTTCGATTTCCTTCGGTTATGCTGATGCCTTGAGAAGATGATGGCTCTTTGTGTATATCAGATCGCTCGTTATTGCAACGCCAGAACTGGACGAGGTATGATTAACTCTGCTCAATTTTCAGATGCACTCGCGACTTGACCAAACGGGTAGAATCCGGAACTGAATGAGCTTACTGTGAATCGAAACAGAAATCCAGATTTTGGAGTGGCAATGCAGCTCAAAAAAAAGCCTGTTCGTGACAAGGCCATTGGCAGTACAAGGGAACCGACGAAGTCTTCAAGATTGAGATGATGATACAGCTACAAAGGGACACGGTGCATCTTACGCGGAAGAGAATGAGCGGGCGAAGTCAAGTTATGAGAAAAGGCAAAAGAGTTGACTGTGCTTCAATGGGTTAGCCATATGATACGGACTCCGTGATCAACCCGACTTTCACCCCTCTCTGATCTGACTAACACAATTATGATATCCATAAGATAGGTTCCTACCCTGGCCACATTTCGGCGCTCTGACGGAGTGGTTAACGTGTTTGACTCGAACGGCCCAACAATGCTGGACTCAATTAGAACATCAAATTCCTTCGGGAGCGCAGGTTCGGTAAGTTGTGGCTGTGGCGGGCGATTCGTGTTTATAGTCTGACCGACGTTAGAATCCTGCGGGCGTCGCATTCTCCTTTTGCCCTTTCCCAGCGTTCACAGTGTTCTTTGCCAGCGAGTAATGCGGCGATTCGATGCAGAGGAGAATTATCAAGTGTCCTCGTTTTCTTCCTTTTAACGTATTCGCGGTTGTAAAAGCCTACGTAGTTTGAGTGGGGAGCTCGGTCCTGCATCAAAAGCGCCTTCACAAAACTCGAGTATATATTCCTGTCTCACCCAGATCAGTCGTGACTCTCCAGCGCAAGGCTTCGAGCTGGCCTTGTACTCAATCTCGGCAGTCTATTTTTGGACGGCGTGGGAAACGTGGTTAGCGAGCCGCGTATTAATCGAGCAATACACCTAGTCGACACTTCGATAGGCGCGACCTCAACTTCTGTCGCGACAGAGCATCGCGGTACAGCCCTTCTCGTACGCAGCCATGGGCAAAGGCAAGATACATGCACTCTGTCTACGTCAATCACGATGCTAATGATGCGTCACTAGGAACCGACAAACTCTACATAACACACTCGGAATGGGCATCCGGCGACAGCTTTGGTGCCAGCTCTGGCGCAGGAACCTCTGGCAAGTCCAAAGTGGACGGCGCATCCTTCAAACGATTACCCTACAATTATTGCGCCCTCAGTCTTCAACCTTTCAGTCACCCAGTCTGCACTCCAGCTGGTTCCATATTCGACCTCACCAACATACTCCCCTGGCTAAAGAAACACGGCACGAACCCAGTCAACGGCGAACCCTTGAAGAGCTCGGAACTGATCAAGCTAAACTTTGCCAAAAACGATGATGGCGAATACGTGGATCCAGTCACCTACAAGGTCTTTACGGATAATACGCACATCGTGGCGCTGGGAAATACTGGAAATGTGTTTGCTTGGGATACGGTGGAGAGGTTGAATATCAAGGCCAAGAATTGGCAGGATTTGGTGACGGATCAGGGGTTCAGTCGGAAGGACATCATCACGATACAGGATCCACAGAGTCTCGAGTCGAGGGATCTGAGCTCGTTCAAGTATCTGAAGGAAGGAGTGAGCACGTTGACGCCGGAGCAGGAGGCCGAAAGAGATGATCCTACAGCGAACATGAATACGGCGGCTCTCGGTAGCTCGGCCAAAATCATCAAGGCAAAAGAGGCGGTGGCAAGAGCAAGAGCAGAGCGCGACAAAGCAACCAACGAAGCCAGGATAGAGACGAGCAAGTCTGCAACGACGCAGAAGAAAGCCGCTTCCGCAATACAAACGAAGAAGACACCCTACAACGCAGCCCAATACACATCCGGCAAAGCAGCAATGTCCTTCACATCCACAGGCCTAACACCCGAAACCTCGAACGAACTCGCCCTCCTCACTGACGAGGAATACATGCTAAAACCCAAACGCGTAAAAACAAAGGGCTACGCAAGAATGCAGACAAACCACGGCTCCCTCAACATAGAACTGTACCCGGAATTCGCACCAAAGGCCGTCTGGAATTTCGTGCAGCTGGCGAAAAAGGGATACTACCGCAACCTCGTCTTCCACAGAAACATCCGCAATTTCATGATCCAAGGTGGTGATCCCTCAGGCACAGGCCGAGGCGGCACGTCCACCTGGGGCAAAAACTTTGAAGACGAATTCGAGGGACCACTCAAACACGACACGAGGGGGACATTGAGTATGGCCAACAAAGGCAAGAACACAAACTCGAGCCAGTTCTTCATCACCTACCGCGCGGCCAAACATCTCGATCTCAAGCACACCATCTTCGGCCGCGTGGTCGGCGGTCTGGACGTTCTCGCCAAACTCGAGAATGTGCAGACGGATGACAAAGACCGCCCGTTGGAAGACATCAAAATGGAGGACGTCGTCGTCTTCGTGGACCCGTTTGAAGAGTTTCAGAAACAGAGGGCGGCGGATGACAGGTTGGAGAAGCAGAAGGAGGAGGTTAGGAAGGCAGGTGGGACGGAGGATGACAGGACGACTTGGACGGGGAAGAGGATCAGGGCGGATGGGAAGGTGGAGCAGACGGGGAGTGTGGGTGTGGGCAAGTATTTGAAGGCTGCGCTCGAGGCGAAGAAGGGTGGAGAGGAAGATGAGATTGTGGGGATGTGGGAAGATGAGGTTGAGCCGGAGCCTGTGAGGAAAAAGGTCAAGACTGCGGGTTTTGGGAATTTTGATAATTGGTGAGCGTAGGCGGAGTTGGTCGGTGGTTGTGATTCAGCACATCCGTAGACCTCTGGACGCTGTGGGGAATATGGTATGCTACCTATACTCGTACCGTTTACCGTCTGCCGAATGTCCTTGTGCGCTGTTGTAAGTTCTGCGCCCAAGCTCCGCGTATCTATTCCTAATGCCTAATAGTGCACGCACTCGATGCGAAAAATGTAAAGCTAAAACATACCCATAACCTCAAATCAGTCAAACGAAGGCAAAAATGTTGCGTCTTGCTGCACCCCCTACGCGCCTTCTTCACCGTCGCCTCCGCCTCTTCAGTGGCGTGCTGCATGCACTTTCCACGTCCGATGCGTCAGTCACCTCAGTCACCTCAAAATCCTCGTCAAATCCATCGTCTGGAACGACGAAGTCCATAATGTCATCTTCGTCCTCGTAGTCATCAAGCTCAGGCATAGCCCGCCTGGTCGGGGCAGATGGAAGTTTCGTGCGCTGCTTTTGCGGAACTCCATGACAGGTTTTGGCAGGGCTCTTCATCTTCCGCTTTCTGGGTGTCTCGGGTTTCCCCTTCTCCTCTTCCCTCGCACATCGTGGAGAAGTACATTCATTTGAAGCCCGTCGTGCGAATTTACGCCGCCTTTGCTGACGGTCGAGAGCCAGATCCGCGTCGTTTACTGTTGGTGCTGGTGCTGGTGCAACACTGACGCTGAGATGTCGACGGATCCTTGCGCCCAGGCGGATCAGATCTTGGTCTTCTCCATCTTCTTCGCCAGAATGACATCTTGAGCAGTAGCAGTTTTCGAACCAGCCGGCGAGTTTCTCCTTTCTATCTGATTTGGACAAACTGGCGACTTCCTCGTGGCCGATATAGCTGATGTAGATTTCGTCTCCAGCTGCGACTGGTCGGAGTGTTGTTATTTTGAGAGTAGTACCACCGCCGACGTGCTCCCATTTGGCATTGGGCAGACAAGAGTTGTTGAAAAAAGAGAACAACAGGCTGATAGCTTCAATCTCGACACCGTCTATAGTTCTCTCCCAGCTGTTCGCTCTAAGCCGAGCTTTAATTGTTTGGATCACCCAGGTGTCGAAGTCTGGCGTCGTGAAGACATCGACCCCAATCTGTTCCAGCATGTTCATGGGCCAAACGATATCCTCCTCCAGGGAAAACTTGACGGCTTGTCTTGCTCCTTTTGCGTTTGTGAGGCCCTTCATCAGTCCAGATTCAAGTGGGTGAAGGGAGTATTCTCGGTAGTCTTTGCTAGCTGCCTGAAGCACTTTCTCGAGCAATTTGGCTTGGGACATCTCTGTCTCTGAGATTTCATCCTCTTGCCGGAATGGCTCACCTGGCCTGCGTCTCATACCGAATAAGTCGCGGAAAAACACTTTGACATGTGCTTCGGTGTTGTCGAAAGCCTTGGAACAGCTATAGTCTTCATGGTGGATTATCTGTGTAAAAAATTTTGCGCATGATAACGAGCAGAAAGACTTGTCGCAGCACTCGAGCCGGACGGGAGGTGTAGGCAACTCGTCGCAACAACCGTAGCAGCGGTCTATTTCACTGCATCCACTGAAATAGGTTGTGCTGAGCAGGATTTGGGAGCCTGCTTGCAAGGTCTTCCTCGCGAAAATGCCGTACATGCTATTTGGAGCGTTCCTTGGCACTTGCGTCGAAGATGGACCACGACCGATCATGCTCTTCCCAATGCTACATTGACCGCCTGAGTCCCGCTCAAAACAAGCATTGAAAATTGCCATGGTCTCTGCGCTTCGATGAGCACGGCCTCCTGCCGTGAACGGGTAGTCAGTCCACGAGATCCTGCCCGAGCGCATGTACTCTTCCACCCCATCTGGACCAACACGTTCCTTCTCTAGCTCTTTCCGCTCGTCGGCCTCAGCCCGTTCAGCAAGTCTGCTGAGGTCTGCAATCTTTCTGGACCACTGTGACCACTTCAAAAAATGGATGCATTCGACAAAAGAGTTGGCAAAGAAGAGGGACTCGCACAGGGTCGTCTTGACGTCGTTTGTGAGGGAGCGGATGATGGTGATCAACTCGGTCGATGGGTACTCCCTTCGAATCTCTCGTCGTACAGCTTCAGCATGCTTCCAGGTATCGATAGATATTGCTTGGACAAGAAGCAACGCCTTGTAGGCATCACCGACTGCCAGTTCCGGCCAGCCAAGTTTCAGCAAGGCTTTTGCTCTTTCTCTCCATCTCCACGGTCTGAATGGACGACGGCGGAGGCCGCTTGTCAAGCTCTTCACAACAGCTCTGAGTTTTACCACTTCCTATCATGATATTAGCAAAATTTGCAGATTTGTGACTGGCTCCCACTCACCCCGTCCTCTGCTCGTGCAGTGTCTGGGTACATGATGGTATACTCAGCGTGGAATTTTCTAGTGTCGACCTGGTAGATGTGACCGTAAACCTCGCCAATCCAAACTTCCTCCATCTTGAACAGTGTCAAGCTAAAGATCGAACGATGCTGCACAGAAGTGCGAAAAGAAAGCGCTTGCGGAACGGAAATGCGATTGTTGGTGGAGAAATCCAGAGGAGCTCGAGATGAAATGGGTGCGAGGTCTGCAGTCCATAGTAGCAAGGACAATAGTGCTATTGTCGCCTAATACGACCCGGGCCTGACTGGCACGCTACTCAGAGCTGAGATCTGCTCTCAGATCTGAAGCGAGGAAGAGTTCACTTCGTCTGCAGCACTGGGCGAGAAAGTGAAGAGTGAAGCGAGAGACGAGTATCACATGGCCAGCTAGGCTGTTGACGAGGCATGTCTGTTTTGATGCGAAGTTGGTTGCCATGGTGGTGGGTAAGGTCGTGTTGTCAACACGCTGTGGGGAGAATGTGGGAACGATGAGTAGGTGGGAACTGACATTGAGCAGCGTGGTTCGGCACGGACAAGGGCGTTGTTGTTTGCCAGGTAGAACTGTTGGCATCAGCGAAGTTACTAACTATTTAGACTGCGTGGCCACAAGCGGCTGAGAAGGTACGGCCAGGTATTTGAGGCTCAAGCCGTCACCGCGAACTCTTTAATTCAGCGTCGCCATCATTCGATTAGCCTCATGTTTCGAGTACCGAGACCACACGAGGATCGAAGGCGATCAAGTCCTGCCAGCTCTTGGTTTGCCAGTTTCGATACTGAATCCTCGGCATCATGTATCTGAATTCTGAAAAATATCTATATAATGAAATTCATAACTCACTAAAGATCAACATCGCCAGATTTCTGGCAATCGTGAAGGATCCGGCAGCCGAGGATTCATCAGTGTCGACCCTAATTGAGAAGGAAAAGGAGGGAGTCGAGAACAAGCAGACCTTAGCACGACTACATGAGGCATGCAAAATGCACCTCCATTGCCTATGAACACTGGCTGTCCCACGCTGTCCGTGTCGATGTCGGTCCTACACCACGCTGGGACAGATCGCCTTCGAGTCTCCAGTGAGATCGATCTCTCCAACTGTTGATCTCGACTTCAAGACCTGGAAAATCTGGGTGGACGGCCATCCTGCCAACAGGCTTCCCGAGTGGAAAGTCTAGGGAGAGGTTCGCGACGAACGCCGGGTCGGGTCAGCAGGGAGGAATACGAGACTGTTCCAGAACGAGTGTGACCGCCACAGCTTGGGTCGCAACATGTGAAAGTCGGGTGCAAGCTGCTCTTGGAATCAATTGGTGATGTTGATGTACTCTGCTAGACACGCGAATCGCACGCACACATTTATGTTAACCTCCTGACTCGTCTTGACTTGTTACTTCATTAAACATCACCACTCTCCAACATCATATTGGCTGCTGTTTTCTGGGGTTCTTATCTGAAGAGAAGTGATTGGAAGAACCAACCACTAGAAATATTCTTACTCGCCCCAGACTCAGCTAGTAGGTACTGACAATAATTGGTCCACAGCGGATCGGCGCTAAAGCTGCATAGGAACGATCTTGCCAACCAAGGGCCGCCAGGAGCCGGCTCACGCAAACCAAGCTAACAATTGCGACGATGAAATCCCATGTTCACACCAATATATTTTCACCATGGCCGCCACTGTCCGCCTGCAGGACGATCCACCAACAAAATCTGCAGGACCTGCATCGAGCCGCCAGAATGTCCATGCTTCTTCCTCCACCGAGCAGGGGAATTACGAGCCCAGGGACAAAGCGGGATTTCCGCATTCCTCCCCGACATCCAATTCGAGAAAGGTCGTATCTTTTTCGGAGTACATGCGAGAAGCTGAGGGCCCGATGGCTAGAGAAAGAGACTATGCTAGAAGAAGGAGGCAAGAGGGGGACAATAGCGCAGACGAGGAGACGAGTATCCTTGCAAGTGAGGTTGGTGGGCCGAGAACGGGTTACTCGAGCGGACCAAGTCCTGGCACATTGAAATCGGGTTTGAAGGCTGGTTCTGGAACGAGGAGTCCGGTTCCACGAGCGCCGAATGGGTTGGAGGCATCAAGAGACTCTTTGGGTTCGCCCGTGAGGGGGAGGAGTCTAATTCCTCCTCGAGAAGTGCAGAAGAAAGTGCCAGACACCTGGTGGAGGAAACAGGTTGAGAAGTATGGGAGCGTGGAATTGGAGAACAAAGGCAGTGTCGCCCGAGATCACCTTGCCTTAGGTATCTTATAGATGTCACAAATATTGCAAATACGATACTAATTCGTGCGATAGAACGAACCTTTCTCGCCTGGCTTCGAACCTCCCTCTCCTTCGCTTCGATCGGTATCGCAATCACACAACTCTTCCGTCTGAACACATCCATCACTGGAGGAGGGAAAGAGTCAAAGTTGCATCATGTTGGAAAACCGCTTGGATCTACGTTCATTGCTATTTCGATCCTTATACTCTTCATTGGCTTCCATCGATATTTCGAGAGCCAGCATTATGTTATTCGAGGCAAGTTCCCTGCGAGCCGTGGAAGCATAGTACTTGTCGCTGTGATTGCAGGCGCTCTTATTGTAGCAAGTCTGGTTGTTGTACTTGCCATAGGGAGAGGCACATTTGAGAAATGAGATACCATGGATACACTATCCGTGTTGCTGGAGTTCTTGAGTAGTTTATGCCAAGGGGCGAGATTTACGTCTTCCTGAATATATGTTTGAGATAGATCTACTGACTTATACTCTGCTTATTATTGCTAAATCATGAGGCGAACTGCTCAATTTGTCTCCTTCAATAGGTATTCTGCTCGTTTCGTTGTGATACGCTTCTACAAGCACATTTTACACTTGATTGTCTTTCCACCCCGACAATAGACTATTCCTACAGCACAATGCCTATCTCTTTGAATATATAAGGCCTTGAAGAGGAACATTCTGTCAGTAACATGTGAAGACAGTGCTATGCCCTTGGCTGTTCTGGCCAATCAGCAGCGTCAGGGTCTATAGACCACTCCAACCTCATCCTCTTCGTGCAGAAGACATCCACCATCTTCACACATCCATCAGACTGTCCTTATCGTTATTCTTACATACTATCATACTATGCTGTTCTATCGTTATTTTCTCTGCTGCAAGAGTCGTACAGATCACTTTGAGACATGCAAAGAAGCTTATTGGGCCTCTTCAATTTAATCTTACTTTCGCATAGCTTAATTCTATGCGCCGTCTGCACAACTCATCTTTGAACCGCTTACCGTTTGTTTGCAGTGTTCCCGATACTTTCAAGAGCGGACGCGGGTCATTACAGAACGTAATTGTTGTGCTCTTCATTATGGGCATTGCCTTCGTTCTCAGTCTGATTTCCTGGTGTTTTATTATCATCCGGATCTCCTAATGCACAGGATGTCCATTCTCCTAGTATGGTCACTTCTTATTCAGTCCGGTATCCCACTGTTAAAGGTTTTCTCCGTTCTTTGCTGTTGACTGTGATAAGTCGTCGCTGTTAACACCATACAGCTCTTTAAATTTCTTTACATACATGCATTCATATCCACCATTTCCTCTCCCAAACTTCCACTTTCCTCCAACATCATGCCTCCCAATGATGATCGCACTGCGCGAGAAGTCGCTATTCCTGTTGTCCTCGAAGACAAGGGGGGATGTGATCAACGGCCACACTCGTCAACGCAGAGTTGCGGGCGAAGCGCCGCTTCTGACCGAAGAAGTCGTTCAGGGTTCCAAGCTCTACTATCGATCGAGTCTCAGCCAAGAATCAGAAATCATTCAGGGATCAGAATCCGACCAGGGATCAAAACTTTCCCAGACAATAGAGCCTTTATAGGCATTAAAACTCAATCCGAGGACCGAACCGACCCAGAACTTAGATCGCACCAAATAATCGGCCCCCGATACAGACACACCGCTCATCTATACCAGCGATCTTTCCCTCCCACCAGCTGAGCAATATGTCGAGGTCGCGAATGACTTCAAAAAAGCCCTCACCGGTCTTCCTGAAGTGATTGCTGATCTTGCCGCAGGATTAGGTCTCAGTTCCTACACTGAACGGCAAAACGGCTTGCCAAATTTTTTGAGAAAAGTCTATTCCGATGAGGAGACGGAAGAGCTTAGAGGCATAAGCCAAGCTCTAAGGTTGGAGATGTACTTTCTTGTCGACTTCAGTACCCTGGTAGAGATGTTCATAGCATGCACGAGCGGTGGCATGAAAACGAGTGACGGCGACAACAAAAGCATGGTCCACTTCCGGAGGATCGATCTCGGCATAGATGCGTTGAGAGAGTTGGTTGTGCAGTTTGAGTATGTGGACACGCTGCAGGAAAAGCCGTGTTGGCTATGTTGGTTTCGTGGGGATCATGCTCGAGCTCGCAACAGCTCTCCTTCGATCAGACGGGATATCAAGTATTACTCAAATCACCTTGCGATACTGTTCAGACTTAGGCCATCAAATGCTTTGAGGATTAGGGTTGCGCCAGTATCGAAGACTTGCAGAATTTGTTGGAGATGTTTCCAGCTGTGAATGCGGGTACATACTTCGCCGCAATCATGGATCCGAAAAAGGGCGAGGTTGCTTGGTGTCGACATAGGATACATCCTCTCGAGGAACCGATGGAGTTTGACCCGGTGCCGGTGTTAGGCAAAGAGATGGTGCGACAGGCTTTGACAATGTGAAAACAATTATGATGCCAAGGGAGTATTTCACATAGCTATGATGTGTTCCAGATCCTGGTAAATTGGAAGAAATTCAAGCTTCCTGTAATTTTGAGTCGGCAATCTTGGTCTAGATACTAGAGTGCTACTCACAGGATACTAGAATATACACAGTATCAATTTGATTGGATTCTTTTGGATGAGTTGAACATTTACAAACATCTTTGGAATATCGAATAGATGGACCAAATATTCGATCAAAACCACATCCATAGACATTATCCAAAATTTTTAAAAAATGTTCTCATCAAATGACAGTTGGCACCTATTGAGGCTTAGACGACCGACCAATTCAATCAAAGCTTCCACACCTTTCAATGACCTTGGAACTTTTGTTTCCTATGATGGACTTCCTCTTTGGGTTGTGAAACGCCACAGTGCCCCATATTTGAGCCACTCCGCTTCGGCTGACGACGAACCACTTCAGCCCAAGTATTGGTGCCTTCAACACCATTGCGCATCCTCTCACCACACAGACCACTTTCTCGACTCGACGGAAATTCTCACAAGATGTCGACCGAGGCGCCCATTGGTATGGCCTGCATCTACTACCATCCCATGACCCTCCACGGACTCAGACCCTCGCTAACGGAGCTCCCACAGTCCTCGATGGAGGTACCGGTTTTCTCAAGGCCGGTTATGCCGGACAGGTATGCTCTATGATCAGGAAAGCGTACGAGTTGCTTAACCTGGGCTGATATTGCTTCCCACAGAATTTCCCAGACTTCCAATACCCCTCCATCGTTGGCCGACCTATATTGCGATCCGAAGAACAGACAGGAGACATTGTGGTCAAGGACTTGATGTGCGGACAGGAAGCTGCTGACGCAAGATCGATGCTTCAAATTACATATCCCGTGTGTAGAGCTGTAGTGGAATGGAATCAAAAAGGCAATGACTGACCACCGCCCACAGATGGAAAACGGTATTGTCAAGAGATGGGACGACATGCAACATCTCTGGGACTACACATTCTACGAGAAAATGAAGGTCGACCCAACCGGCCGCAAAATCCTCCTCACCGAACCTCCCATGAACCCTCTTAAGAACCGCGAGCAGATGTGCGAAGTAATGTTCGAAAGATATAATTTCGGAGGCGTATACGTAGCAATCCAGGCTGTGCTTGCTCTCTACGCGCAAGGTCTTAGTTCTGGTGTTGTGGTAGATTCTGGCGACGGTGTCACGCATATCGTACCAGTGTACGAAAGCACAGTGCTCAACCACTTGACGCGACGGCTGGACGTTGCTGGAAGAGACGTCACAAGGAATTTGATCGCGCTGTTGCTCCGAAGAGGATATGCATTAAATCGAACAGCAGATTTCGAGACTGTTCGTCAAATCAAGGAGAAGCTCTGCTACGTGTCATACGACCTAGAACTGGATCAACGACTCAGCGAGGACACAACTGTGCTTGTCGAATCGTACACTTTGCCAGACGGACGAGTGATAAGAGTTGGAAGTGAGAGATTTGAGGCACCAGAATGCCTGTTCCAGCCTCACTTGGTGGATGTGGAACAGCCTGGTATTGCAGAATTCTTGTTCAACACGATCCAGGCAGCGGATGTGGACGTGAGGAGCAGTCTATATAAAGCGATTGTCTTGTCAGGCGGAAGTAGCATGTACCCGGGTCTTCCCAGTCGACTGGAGAAAGAGCTGAAGCAGTTGTGGCTGACGAAGGTATTGAAAGGCGACCCGGAGAGACTGAATGTATGTCGCGATGATGTTGGGGTTTATGTGTTTGCTAACATGGATACAGAAATTCAAGGTTCGTATTGAGGACCCTCCACGACGGAGGCACATGGTCTTCCTAGGAGGCGCCGTGCTGGCCAATATCATGGCGGATAAACATGACATGTGGATAACGAAGCAGGAGTGGGAAGAACAGGGTGTAAAAGCGCTTGAAAAACTGGGACCAAGGTAAGGAATCCGAAAAAGTCAAGGTTATTGTTGTATGGTGTATGGATTGAGGAAGTCTACATCGGGAATCTGGGGGTGGTTTTGTAGATGCAGTACTCCTAGATCAACATGAATTCAAAGCACGTCAATTATTCGAATGATCAGCAGACTTTGAGCTATTAGATATGAGTCATATGGAGGGAGCCGAAAGTTTGGCCGTCAAAAGAATGCATAGATCTTTGCCAGACACAGTAGTTAGCCTCACAGTGGTGTTGGAAACAATTTATCACCACAATGTAGGTTCTTCGGTTCAAGGCGTTCAACTATTCATCAATAGAGATAGATTCCTGGCAATCTGGTTCCAGAAATAGCCAGATGACTGTCGGGTTGACGCCGAATTGAAAGATCACTGATCGAATGCGACGTGCGGTGCGCCGTGAATCCAACTTGTAGTGAAGGTGATCCGCACCTAAAATAATCCATCTGGGATCAATTCCTGCGAAATCTATATAAAGAGGCCTTTTCCTCGAAAATTGGGTGCAAAAACACGTCCGTCCCAGTCGCGTCTGCCTCTCACGTGAAGGGGCCAAGGCTGGCCAATCATTTGACGCGCCTACCAAAGCTTCCAACCTTCTCCCGAGACTTTGGCGTTTGGCACTTCAACATCCAACGACCTCGCAATTTCTCCCTCTCTCGACCATCGGCAACACATATCACACGCAGAACCGACGCGTATCAACCTCCACCGTTGCCCACCTCTTGGTCGGCTCACTACTTCGCCTGCATTTACTCCACATTTGCTTGTTAACGCGGCGCGCCAGAAATACGGCTGTCCAGCCCCCAGTGTCGCGACTTTCCTTCGAGATTGGAGAGACTTCGATTGCCATGGTGGAGAGGAATAGATAGTCTTGTGTGCTACGCCATTCCCGTCTTTGAAGACGTACAACCAGTGCTCTTTTGGGGCTCCAAACAAGTCGAACAGGACGTCCGCCATGTCGACACCCTGCCAGTCGCCGGCTCCCTTGGAGACTCAAGATGCTGGCCGGCCAGCTCCACCGGATGGCGACGGATCCGAACCTGAGATTCCAAAGCGAATGATGCGAGGTAGGGCCACTGTAGGCAGAGATGGCAGCAGAGACTAACGGACGAGCAGTCAAGGTTCTCTACACGTTTGACGATGATAACAAGACGAATTGCTTGGCCAGATTGCCCAATGCTATGCCTATTCCCGTCGTGGCTCTCGATGAAACTGAAATCGGTATCATGGAGCTCAAGATCTGCATACAGGCTATTGTTGCCTCGAGGTAGGATCTCAAGCTTCTCTTACTGAATACGCTAATTGAGATTCCTTGCAGTCCTGAATTAATTGCTAAGCTCGAGCACGATTACACCGTATATGCTTACGACTACTCAGAATACGAAACTCCCCTCGTCGGACAAGGCATGTTATCTTGGGTTCTGGCGTCCGCGTCGCCCACTCCTAGCGCCCCTGCCAGCCAGTCTCAGACCATGATCACCGGACGCGTTTGCAAGAATATTTTGGGTCTCTTCTCTTCGAATGGCATCAAGGAAACATTGGAGGTGAAACTCAAATTGGTACCGGTTCCAACAAGATCGAAAAATGAGTTTCTGCAGAACATGGCAGTTTATCGGAATCCGAGCGTCGTCATGCCTGATGGTTTCGACAACAACGCTTGGGATTCCTTCTTACAGGCTATTCCGCTCCCGAACCTCACGGAGGAAGCACATATCAACATGGCATCATCGAACGGAGGTCGTGGTCAGTCGGCAAGGACTGGAACTGGTGGCGTGGACCAATTGCACGACATGCTGACACCCAAGTTCGAGCCAGATGACGACTTGTACTCGATGGGCCAACTCAACAGTCGTAGCGGAAGCCCAGCTCCCAGCCACCACTCTTATTCGGCACCGCAACCTGTCTTCGATGGCTCGAGGCCGAATTCGCGACTCAGTATGCGCGGACAACAGCAGCAGCAACAACAACCACAGCAACAGCAGCAGAATTCTTTTGCCATGGACGACCAAGGTTTCGAGGAAGGCCCTGCTCCTAAACGTGCTCGTCTTCAACAGGCAGACTGGCACGGTAGAGGTTCATTTGGTAGTACCAGAGACTCTTTACGAGTTGCGGTCAGCACATCCGCGTCTATTCGTGGATTCCGACCTGGATCCATTGCTGCAAACTCTTCTGCCAGCCATGAGATGATCCCTCGAGCTCCCACGCCACAGCCCGGCGAGAAGCGAGGTGGTCGGCCTGCGGTTCGAAATAGAACGAGCAATCTGCGCCGAGAATCTTCCGCGAGTTACACGAATCCACATCAAATGGACGCAAACACGATGCGCACTGATTCTGGTATCTATTCTCATGATGATGACGACGCACAATCCAGCCATTTCAGCTCACCCAGCCCGAATCTTCCATCTTCACCACCAGAATATACCCCTATCGAAGATTCCTTTCCTCCTTCTAGCCCTGGTCTTCCTGAACTGCCTTTCCCAGCTGACTCGGGTTTCCAAAGCGATTTTTTCAATGAAGCGCCTTCAGAACAGCCCACCATGAGAGCGTCACGCTTCGCTAACAATCAACGAGCTCATAGTAATGGTCAAATTCAATTCATGCCACTCGAGACGGGTCCCAACGGAGAAAAGCCGATCATACAAGCCTCTCGCGTCGATGAAGTGTCACAAAGAAGAGCAGCGTGTTCCTTGGGTCGCAGGTCGATTGATCCAAATCTTCCACCATCTTCCCCCACACTGCGCCCAACACAACCACACATTGGGCGGTCTCACTTGCAAAGGCATCATACAGCCCCTACATCACGGAATCCGTCCTTAACATCTTTTCATCCTGATGCACCCTCTCCGAATAACGCGATCGAGTCGATCGAAGCACAGATGGAGAACAACTCACCGGGAGACAGTACTAGTGTGATGCAAACCCCTGCAGCTCCGAAAAATACCTCCGAAGCACAAGTGCTGCCTTGTGGGCCTCAAGGGAAGCAGCACGATGCAAAAACTTCGACAAATTCCCTCCCGCCGTTGAACCACCGCTCACAACCAGGACAGGCTCCACAGCAAGGAGTCAAAAGGACCATGGCGAGAGCTCAAACCTGGACCGCTGGCGCTGATTCGTCAGATGTCGAGTCTGACGGTCCTGCAGGCAACAACAGGCCAGAGTCTTCGAGATTCACAGCTGGCCCTGAGCGAATGAGAGCCCTTGATCCGAAATTGGTCGAGGCTGTGCAGACTGGAGCGCCAGTCAAGTACTGCCTCAACTGTGGAGAGATCAAGACATCCACTTGGAGGCCCTATTGGGTACGCACCTGTGATGGCAACGGAGCTGAATACTACAACACAAAGACAATCGGAGTCCACTTCGTTGAACCGCTTACCAAGGACCTCAATGGGAATACCACCAAATACCGTGTCTATAAGCAGTATTCTCGCCTTACTGCTGAGGAGAAGAGTGCCAACGTTTTTGAACAATTCAACTTTTGCAACCCTTGTGGCGATTACATTCGCAAGTGGGCTTGCCATAGACCTCAGGAGCGATGGGACCCTACATTCAAGCCCGTCAAAAATGTCAAAAGATCGAGAAAACGACAGCCTAATCCATTCACAAGTGATGCCATCGCACCTAGCTCGGACTTCGATGGACCACCTTCGACAAAACGATTTTCAACCATGCCAGACTATATGGATCCTTTTTTACCGAGTGAGGGCCCGACCGGCCCTGCAACTGACGCCTCTAGACCGCCTACTACCGGTGCTAATCAAGCACCTCAGCAGGTCTCCCCTTTAGATCAGCAGCAAAGCGTGCAGCTAGTGGTGGCGGCGCAGGGTGGAAGTGATACATGGGATGCTGATGAGCTGGAGCATGCGCTTGAGAAGGCTATTGCATCAAGTCCAGCGCGACACTTGGGGAGTGCCACGAGCCCAATCGAGATTGCGGAGGAATCTCCAAACCCCACACGGCGGTTGCTTTTCCCCAGTCCCAGGAAGGACGGGGAGTTTAAGTCCTTAGCTGACCCTCCTGCGGCCGGGAAAGGTGGCGACGTGACACAGACAAGAACCTCGTCTCAGCCGCAGAAGCAGCAACAGAAGAATAGTAAGAAGAGTCCACCAAAGCCGCGGATAGAACATGATGAGGTTGATAAGGAAAATTTGCCACCGATCGAAGAGGGAGAGGAAGAAGACTTTGCGCACCTGTTCGATGATACAATCCTCACAGGAACGCCGATTCCCGTTACACCGAGGACTGAGAAGACAATCCAGAGAATGTTCAGGACGCCGACGCCTGCCAAGACTCGTACTCCGCGTACTGGGAACGAGAACGGGTCTAAGAGATCGAGAACGAGCTATCTTCTGGAAACGCCAACACGATCATCTGGTGGTATCTTCAAGAGTCCCAGGTTTTCTGGACGAAGTGCATCTAGTGGACTGATGAAGAAGTTCGAGCAGCAACAACTTACACCAATATCTGCATCGCTCAATCAGCTTCTGAGAGAGGCCATCCGCAGCTCACCTGGGAAACCCTTTGGATGTAGTGCGGGCAAACTTTTTGGGGACGTTCTAGGAAACATGAATTTCGATGCTGATGGTAGTGGCCAATATCCAGTCCCGAGCAGCCCTCCAATTTTCCACAGCGGAGACTTCCCTGGGATGAATGATGGCGGGACGGGTGGAGAAGATTTTGGCGGTGTCTTGGATTTACCTAGTTTCGAGATGTGGGAGGATTCATCAGCCACAGATCCTGTCAAGGGATGGGAAGAGTTTCTGGCGAGTGAGGTTGCGGGATCTGGTGCAAATGATACCAATCCAGATGGAGAGAAGAGTGGGGGCTGTGAGACGGCCGCGAATGAAGAGAAGAATGACGTGGAAGTTGAGCTTGAGCGGGGGGTTGAAAAGTGCGTGCTGAAAGAGGTGGCAAAAGAAGTTGCCCTGGAGGTTGAGACGACGGTCACTGCGTAGGGTAACGAAGGCATGGATGCGATGGGAAGTGGGATTGGGACTGACTGAATACGCAATCTTGGCGCAGCTTTAGCGAGTGTTTTCTGTTTATTGGGCTGCGTTTGCTGGATGCTTTTTGCACTGCATATTGTGATTGTTTATGTGATATGATACTGGTTACTGGGGGGGGGGCCATTCGAAGAGATACATATAAGGTCTATTGTATGTAGAGTAGCAGCCCATCAGGCGAGATGGAGGAATGAGAGAAGTGATATTGATGAAGTGCTTGTGACGTTGATGGATAGCGTCTTTGTATTGGGTAGAAACCCATGTTTTTTTTTTGTTTTTTTTTGCTAGCTTGGATTCGATGGAAGTGCAGTGGGAGTGATGGTGGTGGTGGTGGTGGTGGAGACAGTTTCTGACTGCACGGGATTCCTCAGGGTTGCGATCCAAGAGCAAAGATTGTACCCTGGATGCATCGGAAACGCAGGAACGAGTTTGCAATTGCATCGCGTCTTGAATGTGGGACTCGGGGGCATTGGGATGGCGGAGTGATTGTGTGGAATGGAATGATGTGTTTGTAGCTACATCATGGGTGAGATGAGGGCGGATGGGAGAGGCGATTGTGTGTTGGGGGGGGGGGGGATTTAATGGTTGGATTTAGACTTGTATTGTTTGATTTCTAAGCGTGACGGGTGTGGTTCTTGATGGGACGTCGTACTGAGGACGCTGGTCAAAGGGCTGTTTGTTTTGTCAATGCGGACTCGCTACTGCGATCACCCATTCTGATTGAACATCCTTCCGCTTCATGCTGATGCTCTCGGTGGACTGACACGGCTGGCGCTTGCACATCCTAGTGCCCGTGTCTAGTCTTGCTACATCAGACCTGCTGCGTAAAGGCTCGACAGACAGCATGAACGTTCCCCACTCCCCACACTAGGCGCGATAAACCAGTTGATCACAAGGGCTGGTGGAGGCTATACGGCGGTGGGCGCCCGCGACTTTCAGGCTGGTTTTGACGCCACATCATCGACTCCCTTTCTTGTTCTTCTTCCCCTTCTGCTTTGAGGAGGATATCGCTGTTGCTTTTCAGATTGATGTTCAAATGCTCTTCTTCGATGGTTGTCCTCGTCTCCATCAAGGCTTCTCGAATCAGCCTTTGCGCCATAGCGGGGAAATTCGAGACATCATGCTCCAGTTGAAAGCCTGCCAAAGACTCTGCTTGCGTGAATTGGACGTGCACATGCCGCGTCTTGTTCGGATTTGAGAGTCTGAACAGGCCGACAATCTCTTCCAGTTTTGCTGCAGGGGAGAATGACACATCGTTGCTGGGCGCATCCATGGGACATAAGATAATCTGATATCGCAGATATTGGACCTTTAGAATCGTCCGTCTGTGGCAGGTGCCGGGTTCGAACCGAGAAGTGGCGTCCCCAAGTAGTGAAGAGCACGTCAAACTGACAAAGGTATCTCTAAATTCTCCTGATGCTGCGTCGCAACAGATGTCGGATTGTTCGGCGCTATGCATGCGCGTGATTGTTCTCGGAAGATTGTGGTCGGAATTATGGAGTTTTCGGATTGTATCCTATGGAGGAATAACGGGTAGGAGAATGATAATGTGGCAGTGGATTCCATCCTTCATCTCTTGTGAAAGAGAGAGGAATTTGAAGTAAGGAGACCTAGACGGTAGGATCAATGATCCTTTCTTCGATGAGAGATTGGGCGACACTTACGTCAGAGCAACTCGCAATACACGAAGCTCTTAGGGGGAGTGTGCAGCAAGGGCACGTTGGACATTTGGAGGCAGTCTTTTGAGCCTTATTTGATTCAATGAAGCCATGAGTGATGAACAGTTGAGAATGTCGCGATATCAAGCAAGTTGTAGTAATAAGATGGCTGCCATTCTTCGTCACCTCAGCTCCACTTCTTCACCGGTGCAGCATCCCTTCCGCAGCGTACCATTACCATGAGATCAAGATGAAGTTCGTAAAGCTTCTGGCAAATCCTCCCTTCAAATTGGTCCCTCATTGATTTCCATCTGTAGCGGATCGAGTGTGATGTGTTGATCCTGTCGATCAGCTGGGAGCAAATCTGGAGTCGTACAGAATTGCTTGTAAGAGATGAGGTCCTGAGCAGATGGTTACGTCAAAGTCTCCATTCCCACCATGGCCAAATGAGCCATAGTGGTAGCAGGGAAGTATAATGGTAAGTCAGCGAGCCGGACCAAATTTTCTTCGACACCGATCATGACATTCTTCCTCAACATGTTTCACTGCTTTCTACGCGCAGTGTCGACCGTGTTCTGGTTGCATCTCATTTCTAGCTTTCGGGAGAGGTTCAATCTTATAGATTGGAGGTTATCGTTGAAGGATTGAAACGTTTGGTGTATTCCTGCCTTTGAGATGAAACTCCTGACTTTGTTTATGGCATCGAGGATGAGCCGTTCAGGTACAGCTAGCCAGCCATCGGTGTCGGAGATTGGTAGTCGAGTGCCATGCACCGGTTGAACGATGGACTTTGACAGAGAGCGTGACTACAGCCGTAGCCTGCTAGGAACTTAGCAAACATATCAAGAACGTGTTGTAGAACAACGACAAAGGGAAGTGATCGTATAGGTAATGAGCGAATGCTTCTCGCCAAAGGCAAAACGCGAAATGTATCCTAGGTACGCGCGCAGGAGAATCCCTGCTGACAAAGCCCAGATTGTAAGCCGCCCGCCCGCGTACCTATTCCTATTATTACAAAGGAATACGCCAAACCTTACATGATATCGAGAGACGGCCTCACCCTCTATACCTCTTCTCCATTCGCCACCGCTGGCTTGTCACCCTCTACCAGCTATGTAGCTAGCAGCCTTCTCGACAAGATCATCGAGCTGTCCGGACAGTCACTTCACGCCTCACGCCTCATGGTCGATCAGACACCACAAGCACGACTCTCCAACCAAATCAGATCTCCCTCAAGAATCAATCGAGACACGTTCGAACCGCCTGAAAAAGAAACAGGTCACAAAGACCACATGATCGACGAGAAGAATCTTCATTATCATCCTAACAAGATGATCAAATCGACCACTCGCCAGGCGACATCACTAATACGAAGATGCAAAAACAAATAGTATCGAACAATGGAAAGCCCCGACCGGAAGTAGAGAGATAGACAAAAGAACAACGACCGGCCCACAACAAAACTCAGAAGCCATAAGAAGAGGAAGAGACCGTGAAAACTCGACATCCTCATGCTGCTCCCAGACTCCATACAAATGCTCATCAATATCGTTCGTGATCCATCGTTAAGACGGAAAATCCGCTCCCCAGAGACACGCCACGACGCCGTTGAAACAAGCACGACAAACTCACACGAAACGCGCGGCTTGGCCATTATACCTTCTTCGCAGCCGCGCTCACAGTTCCCAGACTGCCCACTCTCCCACTCGTCTTGCGCACGCTCACAGCACCCTTGACCTCGCCACTTCGCCGCGAAGGTGAAGATCGCAGCTTCGACATGGGAATATCGCCCTTACCGCTCCCGGAATTGGAGTTTCGCGCAGGCGTCTTCGGTCGTCCGGAAACACGATTCTCAACATCACTCTCAGCACCCGCACTCGCCAAGCTGGTCGACCACTCTCGAGTCTTCGTAATTGTCGTCGTACTCGTGCAGGAGACGGCTCGTCGTTTGTCAGGAGATACAGGCGAACGAGATGCCCGTCGCGCAATCATACGAAGTTGGTATTCTTCCTCTGATTCAGAGTCACCCCGAGTATGCCGCGAGACGGAGACGATCTCGGTGTCTGGACGAACGAATGGCTCGTTTTCAGGGCTGCGGTGTCGTGATGAGGTGCCGTAGATCTTGCTCGTCTTGCGCGGCTGGCCTGGCGTTGGAGCTGGAAGGTTCTCATCAGATACACCGGTGGGTGCATGCTGGTCGTTGATCTCGATCTCGCCGAGTGCAGATCGCTTGGAACTGCCATTCGGCGGGGTAAAGGTCTGTCCATTGGAAGCCAGTCGCTGCTTGCTGTGGAGTCTCGTCGGTGTGGAAGGCATCATTGCTGCCATCTTCTCCTTCATCTGATCTTCAAACCACCACTCACGAAACTTTTGCTGGTTCAGATGTAACCAGTGTTGTTGTGGTCCGACCACCATTCCTGGGCGCATAAAGCGCATGTATGCAATGACCTCGTTGGCAGTGAAGCCATGGCAGAAGATGAGGTAGGCGCCTATCAGGCACCCGGTGCGACCAAGGCCTGCTTTGCAGTGGACTGCGATGCCTTGCTTCCGAACCTCGATGACCTCTTTTGCCAAGTTGATGAATGTTCGAACCAAGCTCAGTGGTGGGCATGTGCCGTCGTCAAATATCATATCCAGATGTTGAATACCGAGGGCTTCGAAGTAGGAGGACGAGTACAACTGCGAGTTGAGGCGCACAACGAGACCAATGTTGCGCTCTTCGAAGTGACAAAGGACATTCTTGAAGGGAGGGGGTATCGTCTTTGACCGCAAGACCTCGTTGGATGTCTTTGGTAGTCTGTCCCAGTCTGCTGAACTCCGTGGGATGGTCGTGACTGGAGCAAATTGAGGTGATGCAAAGGCAAGGAAATCCGGTGAAATCCAATTGAAGTCGCCCATGTCCACACGCTCATACAACTCATATCTAGATTTGTTAGTCAAGTTCAACAGCAGGGATTTGCAAAGACCCACTCTTCCAGGCTGAACTCCTTCAAGCTGAAAAGACCATTCTCCTTGGCCTTCCAGACTCCATACACGACATCCTGGATATTCAGTACATAATCGGCCTGGCTGTATCCTGCATCTCTGAATGGCATGCATGGAGGATCCATCTGCGCTATTGGTGCCAGGGCAAGATGAGGCGGCCAGTTCTGTATGAGCACCATGTAGCAAGCGAGCATGCATGCAGCATTTGCGCGACCTGTATACTCTGTTAGCGCATGAACAGTTGCATCCAAAACGTAAGCTGCTCACTTCTCGAATCTGCCTCGCTCCAAAACACAACACCCCTATCTGTGTTCGCTGGGTCTGCCAGTACTTCGTGCAATGTTACCGCAAATCGATACAAATGTCCAATGTGGAGTGGACCGAAATCGGCATGGAAAGCATTGTATACAAGTTGTTTGTCGATGGAGAAATACACTGGAGGAGATATCTTGGGACCCGTGGAGGTTGGGCCAGGCTGGGCGCGTGAAGAGCGTTTTGAAGGTGTGCGACCTTGTTGTTTTTGAGGATACGGGAAAGGGGTGTGCGCAGTTGGTGGATGAGTATATGACCCGAGATACAACCGGTCTGAGAATCGAGTGTCGAGTCAGTTCTCTGCTGTTCAGGGAAGAAAAACGGGGTTAATGCTGTTGTTGTTGCGCACCTTGGATATACTCAATGACTTGTCCAGTGCTGATTGCGCCAACAGCCGGCACCGACGTCGGGCCAGCGGTGATGTGGGCAGTTTCCCTAGGCATGATGAGCCCCAGGTGCACTGGTTAAGTGACTCGAGTGCCGGTTATGCGCAATGTTGAGGTGGAACAGGCTGTTATTGTCCAATGTTTTGACCACCGCCTGGATGCAGCGGGGACCTCGTCGTGGATATTCTTGTCAATGGGCGACGAGACAGCACCAAGGATGAGATGGACAGAAGGGTGGAGTGGGGTGGCGGTCCTGGGAACTCTTCTGAAGAATACTGGAGATGGGATGGGAGTATCTGCGGAGAGTTGAGCTTCATGAAGTAGATTCGTTTTCGAAACCTCCAAGTCCTTCCCCATGGCAACCAAGCGCCGCGAAAACAAACAAGCCGGCAAAACACTCGTGACCTTTGTTTTTCTGCGCGAAACCCCCCTTGCAACAACAATGGGATCCCTGAGATACACCCCTTGCGGCCCAAGGTCTGGTCCGTTGCGATGTGCTACCACCCAGACTTCATGCGTTGTCCGCTTGGAGTTCATGGATGATCCATAGCTTCTTCCACAGTAACCGCTTGCGTCTCGCTGCCTCCAAGCAATAATTCAGTCTCCTATTGCTCTATCTTGTACTCGACATCTACCTCTGGAGGTGTCTGGCTTTCCAATTCATTTTGGTGTCCTAGTCCTACGGTCCTAAAGGCCATGATGATACGTTCCTTGCAGATTGCACACCGTTCGCCCCAATCAAACCCTGATCAATACGTCGAAAGTTGAACGTTCCAAGAATTGTCGCTGGTTCAGATCCGGTAATGCACGTCGGCTCGATTCGTCTCTTCTTGGCCTAGCCTCTGATTTTGTAACTATGAACTAGATTCCATCAGAGGCCTTATCGATGCGGAGCACGGAGGTCCTTTTTTTCAGCGTCAAGAACTAACTACCTCCTGATCGAGATCGAATGTCCACCGGACATGTGAGAAATCACAATTACCATAGTCTAGACAGCTCAAGCGCTCTTTGGCCTTTTGTGTTGATCAAGACGTAAGTGCTCAGAACGCCAGTCTCTTTTCGATCAGATGTCGAAAGCCAGGACATTCGATGCGCGCTCCCACGGAACCTTGGAGAAGGGGAGTATGTACAAAATGTATTCACCAAGACCGAAGAGGAAATCTTCCAGAAGCCACTCGTCCAGGCTAAAAATAGTGTCGTGGCAATGGACATTCCTCGATACCAGATTCCTGCGAGTTCAATCGCAGATTAAAACCAACTTTCGCATACATCAAGCGTGTAAGTGACAGATTTATGTACCATGTGCTCTCATGTCTAAACGTGGCTGCTGTCCGTGTGGGAACTCGAGATCGCGCCACACCTCAATTTTCAACCACATTGCCACCACTCCACAACACGAAGATATCGATATCATCACGGGGTCCACGAAACCTAGTACTGCATTCCTCCTCAAAGGATATCCACGAGCCATCAAATCTTGTCCAATTAAGGTGAACTCCAGGCAGAAAGAATCACACGAAATTCAATTGTCAGATTTTCATCGCCATTGACCACCATTGACACGCATCAAAGAAACGGCGGAAGAAAAGGCAGCTGCCTGATAGAAATTTCATCAAAATCATCATCACCTTCACTACCCCCCTCCTCCCTCGGCATGATCCGTCGCGCCCGGCAAGCAGGCCATCTGACCCTCCCAATCTCCTCTCTCGAACCCTGGGCAAGACTCAACGGCGTCTCCTTCAACGGCGTCAAATGCGACGACATTCCCGGATCGGGATCAGGCGTGGTGGCCGATCGCGATTTGAAGGGCGCCAGTGACGAGCAGCGTGGTTGTGGTGACGGCCCATTGATGACGGTTCCGAAAGAGCTGATTTTGAGTTTGGAGAGGGTCAGCATGTTTGCGCTGGCCGATCGGGATTTCAATGAGGTGCTAGAGGTTATGGGGGATTTTGCACGGGTGAGTCTTTCCCTTCCTCTGCCTAGTTTGTTGGTGATTTGAGGTGCTGTGATGGAGAGTGCTTCCGTTCTTCTTGTCCGTGATACATCGTTTGAGGTCGATTTTGATGAATTTTGGTGGTTTTCACTGGATGTCGGTGTGAGGTTTGTCGATTTTGATGGGACGTGTCGGACACGGCATGTTGCAAGATTTGACAATCCAGAAACCACAAAGGGAGGCCCTTGCTCAATACTTATCTCGAGATGTACCGTCCTTCCGTTGGTTTCGATTGTTGAGATTGAGATCAAGGAAGCAGAAAAGAGGCCTCCATAAACTCCTGACTGCGAAGTCCTCAACATCATGATTAAATCTCAACTTTGTCACAAACGTCTACTTTCAAAATTCGTAAATCTGGATATTGCTCGCACAAAGCCCAACCAGCGGCACAAAGGACTTCCTCATCCAACCCTCCCCTTCCCAACATGTCAAACCGCGCTAAACCAACCACCAGACAACCAGAGGCGCAATCATGCTCTTCCTCCTATCGCAATTCACAACCGCGCTCCCCTCCCTCCACCCCTCCAAAGTCGGCACTCACACCCCCTTCACGTCCTACATCCAATTCCTCCCCTCGGACGACCTCCTCCTCCTCCTCCCCACACTCTGGACCCCCTCCGAACGCTCCCTCCTGACATCCACGACCCTCCTCCCCGCCACGGCCGCAAAACTGCGCTCCCTGACCCGCGAATACGACGCCCTGCACTCCCTCACCGAGAACGTCAAGTGGTGCAGGGACACGTGGTGGAACCCCGCTTCACCCGCTCGCCTGGAGTTTGAGGATTGGAAAACGGTGGATGCCCTGTACCGGTCCCGCGCGCTCGAGCACCCGGATACCGGCGACGCGATGGTCCCCTGTATCGATATGGCGAACCATGCCGCTGGACGCGGGACGAGGGCGTGGTATGAGACGGACGGGGAGGGGAATGCTGTGTTGCTCCTCCGGGAGGGCGTGGGTGTGGAGAAAGGCGGGGAGGTGACAATCACGTACGGCGACACCAAGGGCGCCTGCGAAATGATATTCTCGTATGGATTTGTCGATGCCGTGACGGGGGGTGCAAAGGAGATCTTTTTGCAGTTGGACATGATGGGGGATGATCCTTTGGGTGTGGCTAAGAAACGGATATCGACGGCCGCGCCGGGGGTCAAGGTCATGTGTCGAGAGGGGGGGAAAGTGGAATGGTTCAGTGAGTTTGTGTGGCTTGTTGTTGTCAATGAGGAGGATGGCTTGGAGTTTGAGGTTCTGCAGACTACGGATGGGAACCGTGAATTACAGGTTTCGTGGAAGGGCAAACCATGGTCTGGTATTGGTACCTTTCGCTCTCTGCTCGAGAAAGAACATCTGTGGCCTGTCTTCCAACTCCGCGCCGCAGCGATTGTTCAAGCACGCGTGGAAGAACAATTGAATGGTATGAAAGCGTTTGGCGAAGAGTTGCAGAATGTCGAGTTCGGAGAAGGTACGGAGATTAGAGAGGCTCCGCGTGAGATGGCGGTGAAGTTGCACGCGTTGGAGAAAGAGCTGTGTATCAAAGCCAGCCAGGAATTGGCGATGGAGGTGGAAGCGTTATCTGGGAATGAGATTGTGAAGAGGTATATCGCCGACATGAATGGAGAAGGAGACCTAGATGAGGAAGTGGACTTATCGTGAATGAGAGAGAGGACTTCAGCGGATGATTCTGGGTATGGATAAAACTCCTCCAAAACCAGGCTGTGATCAAGATCGACAAAATATTTGGAGGTGAGGTGCTGGAGTGTGTTCCGCTTTCGATCGCATACTGGAATCAACCAAAGAGATCCAACACCCGTCAAGTCTACCAGCTTCCACACATGATCTGTCACAAGAACGAATCTGATGTTTGATGAATTAAAAGACATGTGATCTTCGATGGTGTAAGTCAGTCGCCTGGAACAACGTCCTGATGACCAGGCAAAGCCCACGGTGATCTCCTACTAAGCTGTGGAACAAAACTTCGGTGCTCAGTCTCGCATGCGATCGCCATTGAAATCCAGGTGGAAATGCATCTCGATCATCCACATCCTGTTCAGTAATCCAAGATTCGAACCGAGCGATATCCCAACCGCCAGGTCATAATTACTGCATCATAAGCAATGCGGAAACGTGCTCTTTCTTGAACTTCTATCGTGAGCTATTGTAATGGATTTCCGCAATCCGCCAAGCGTAGTCGAGTAGTGTGACGGCGAGGCGCGGATGTGAACCACATCCGACGGCGTGGCTTCGGCCCTTTCCCCAGGTTTTGAAGATCGGCATACTGCAGATCCCTTCGGAGTTGACGGGAGATTTTGGGCTTTTGATTAGGGCTTGGGCGTGCTTGCTGGTGAGTTTGGCATATCATGTTGCGGTCGGTGCCCTATTGATCATTCTAGGGCTACGAGAGTGAAGTGCTCGCGATGCTCGCGGTGCTTTGGGTGTGCGTAATTGGCAATGGTATTTCTTCGGCGTGATCATTGTTCTCGTGGTTTGAGCTCTGTCTTGCTAGTGCACTTCCCAAGCGCTTGGTATATGGGGCACGCAGTGGCCCCCTCAAGAGTCAATCATAGTGATGTATACTTATCATGAGCAGATAGATGCGGACTATACTTCTCCCTGCTTTTTCGATGTGTTGTATGGTGCTTGGGAATTGTTCCTGCGCAGTTCGGCCACCGGGCAGGCACCATGTGTTGAGCTACGCCTTGAGTCGAGATGCGGATGATGTATCCGCAAACTGCCTAGATGATTTTAGTGCAGACGCCTCAGCGGTTTTACTCCTCGCATATGCTCGCCATCTGGTCTAGGGATCATCCGCTTTTAGAAGGTTGCTGCGTACTTGGTAGCTTCTACGATGGAGTGTCTTGTGATGTTCAGCCAATCACAAAATTGGCTTGATATGCAGATATTCGTAGTGATACATGTGAGCAAGATGCCAAACCCCTGAAACTGCTGAACTCAAGGCCATCCAGGTTCGAGGAGTTGAGGTCGTGATATCCTCGCTTCGTTGGACGGGTGAGCCAGGGCTGGCGGTACAGTTAGTCGTTACTGCGCCGGAGATGTCGAATTGATGAATTCGCGTCTTGAGAGGAGGTTGGCGATGGATTCATTGGTAACAGTCCATCCAGAATGGGATTAAGCACAACAAGATCGACCGTGAGGAGTTGCAATGGCTGCAACATCTCCTCGGATCTTGCCGTGTCGACTCGCTCTTGGTGGCCATGAGATGGCTCTTGGGGAACTTGCTCTGTACCTGACCAGATGATGTTGTGCGCCAGGGAGGCTGCTACTTGACTGGTGAAAAGTAGGTAGGTAGAGTTGCAAAGCGGCGAGGCATGGCCTCAGGCTCCACGAATCCCAGCTTTGTTTCTCTGCGAGACTCATGCACGATCCAGACTCCACGCAGCATCAACAAAGCCATTCATCAACCTCAACAACGCCCATCTCCATCTGGGTACTGTGTATTTCGGTAGGGTTCCTGGACAGGGCATCATCGCTACGGGTGAGGCGCAGCTCCAGCTGATCTCCTGCGCCAGCCGTGGCTGATTTAGGACGATTCCTGCTGGTCTGGGACGGGAGTTTGGATCGGATGAGAGCCTCCAGTAAGAAAGAAGAAAGGCATGCCAACGAATGGATGCGATACGAACTCATGTCATGCATTGGGGATTGGCTGGACCGCGGGCCGCGACTCAAGGCCTTCGACCTCGCATGCTCCTTGCGTCGTCACTGTGCTGGCCTGGCAGAGATTTCTAGTTGCCTTCTCAACGCGACCACGGGCGATAACGACTGCGTTTTGACTGCGCGCTAGATCTGGGAGGCATTCAACATCTGCGGTTCTGCACCCACGCCGGAAGACATGAAGACAGTCACAGGCTACGCTGCGGTACGAGCCCACGGCGATCCGTATCCTTTTCGTTGTCTGGTTTATCCCCGCCGGAGTTGTGGATGGCTCATATCCAAGCATGGCCTAATTGGTCCAACGCGACCAGTTCACCAACTTTTGCCATGATCCCAGCTCGCCCCCCCCGCATATCAAATCGCGCCAACAACCAGGTGGAGCCCGGGCCTGATGTCAAGTCATCAGGCCCTGTGGCCTGGGCTTTGCTGCTGACCTCCCAAGGCGGAGAGAGGTCCTGATACATATCAAGACTCGCTTCCCCAGATTTGAGCCGTGGCCTGCTCATCACGCAAACCATATGAGTAATCCACCTTCCGCTTCAGCTCTCGTAGATACCCCAGATTCTTCAGCATAGTCAGGCAAGACCCTGTGCCAGTATCGCACTACCTCGTGTTGTCTCGTTCTACCTGATCTCGCGCCAAAATCCTGCGGGACAGCTTCTTTTTCTCCCACTTCGTTTGCTCGTTCATCACTACAAAATGCCTGGCATTCTCCCTATGAAGGTCATCAAGATCGGGCAGAACTCACAAACTAGGATTGCTCAGGCTTGGTAGATATACCTTCATTTTCTGCACAGTTCTCTTACTAACAAACCTCTAGCGATCGCTGTCGCTCGAAGAAGATAAGATGCGACGGCATTCGACCGTGAGCGCTGCCCTTGAATCTGAGACGCGGACACGGTACTAACATTTCATCAGAAGCTGCTCGCAGTGCACCAACGTAGGCTTTGAGTGTAAAACGAGCGACAAACTCAGCCGGAGGGCCTTCCCACGTGGATATACGGAGTCATTGGAAGAAAGAGTGCGAGCATTGGAGGCAGAAGTGAGGGAGTTGAAAGGCTTGTTGGACGAGAAAGATGAGAAGCTGGAAATGCTGTCTCGAATACAATCCAATGGGCCAAGGACGCCAAAACGGAATAAGTCACTCTCGGCACAGTCACCCGACCAGGAGGCAGAAGACTCAAGACGGCAAGAGAGGGACGACACCTTCAAGGTTGTACAGTCACGATCATTGGTGAACGACCAGAATTCGGATCCTCATTTTGTTGGGTCATCCAATGGTCAGGGCTTGATCGATGCTTTCAAGGCCAGGATACAGGAAGTTTCACAGACGACAATCGATATGAACGCAAATGCATTCTTCGCTAGCGATGCTCGGGCTTCGATTACGACTGCTCCGCCACAGAGAGTTTGCTGGCAAGCTCCTGCCCGGCTGGTCTCCGATCAGCTCATCAACATCTTCTTCCAGGAGTGGGCGCCTCTTTTCCCGATCCTTCATCGTCCCGGCTTTCTAGGTCTGTACGAGGACTATGTGTCATGTCCCGAAGCGATGGAAGACAAGTCATCTCTTGCGCAGTTGAACCTAGTCTTTGCCATCGCAGCGCACTCAGCCTCACATTCTAGTAACGTAAGTTCAGTAAGCCATATCTTTAGTCATTCCTGACACCCCAGCAGTTCCACTTGAAGGATGATATCGAGTCCTTCAACACCCAATGGCAAGCAGCTTTAGAACAGTTCCTGATGAACAATTCCCTTGCTACCCTGCAATGCCTTCTTCTCGCGCAAGTGTCTTGCCTGCAGAGTGGCGATTACGGGCGTCTGTTGAAATACAAGGGATTGGCAATTGGTCTGGCCCAACGCCTTGGTCTGCATCAGTCCCAAACAAGATTCGCACTCGGCACATTGACATGCGAGACACGAAAGAGGCTTTTTGGACCATGTACACCCTTGACTGGTAGGACTCCGAACCCTGCCCCTGATCTGACATGTCTAACGTGATGCAGTTTTTCTGCTGCGCAGCTCGGCCTACCACGACTGTTGAAAGATGAGGATGTTCATTGCGAGTATCCAGTGGACGCTGATGATGAATACATCACCGAGAAATGTTTCTTGCCCACCCTCCCGGGTGAGTTCACGAAACTGTCTAGCGCATTGGCCTTGTTCAAGGTTTCCCGCATTCTTGCGAAAGTTTTGAGCGAGAACTATCCTGCCTCGGCAACATACAATCTCTCACTGCGCAAAACCATGGGCCTGTCGGATGAACTCGACAATTGGTTGAAAACGTTACCTTCACATCTTCGGCTGCAATTTGTCCAAGACAAACCCAGTACTAATGTCGTTTCTTCGCGCTCGCCACTTTTGGTAAGGGATTGGGTCTGAATTCGACCGGCACTGCGCTAATCAGTAGCAGTCTTTGGCCTATCATTATATTCGGTCTCTCATCTACAGACCAGCTGTCTGCGCATCTTTCGCCATCGGTGACATGGCTGGATCTGCCCGAGTGGTGTTGGCGAACTCCTCGAAAGCAATAGTTCAGATTCAGGAGCTTCTAGACGAACGCGGCCTTGCGTTCTCGATATGTCTCAATAAAGATGAATTGCTGGTCCTCGCGGGCTTCGGTCTTCTCTTCCAGAACATTGATCTTGACGAAGGAGGGGCTTTGATCCGAGAAAACCAACGATTAATCAACACAATCGCCGGTCTCCTCGACCAAGCACCGTCCTCGGTCTCCGCCGAATACCGCCGAATCAGCAATGCTTTGACAACTCCGAAAGTGCCACAACAACGGCGTGTACCTGCCTTGTCCCGCCATAACTCGGACAGGAACATTACAGACGTGCATGAAGGAATGAGTTCGGCACAAAAGCACATTCGGGCTATCATGAACCGTTTCATTTCACCATCCAGACCTTCAAAAGACGACCGAAGAGCCACCTTGCCGACACTCGCTCTCAACCATTCACAAAACAGCCTCCACAGCGTGCGATCGGAGCCTTCGACTGCCCGCAGCGAACCGACACTCTCGCCCAATATGGATATGAAGCGATACAGCCTCAGCCCACCCAGATCAGGCCAATCTCGACTAAACAGCTCGGCACCCCGGGCTTTGACAAATCTGGACTACTTGCCACTAGGCGAGACTGACGCGACCAACCATATGAGCTTCTCGCGCAACGCTAATGGAAAACAAGAATCGACCGCTACTGACTGGGAACAACTCCTCGGGTCCCTTGACAATGGTCAAACAAACATCTATGACGGTATTTACGGTGGTCCTCCGGTCGATGCTTTGTTGGATGTTGCGCCTCTTCCTGCCGCCAGCGACTCGAACATGGTGTGGAGTCCCGATATGTGGAGTATTGGACCTGATGATATTGGCATGCAACGACGTTCCGGAGACGCTCCCCAGAGTGTCCTTAGTTTTAGCGACGAGAGTCTGACGAGTGGAGAAGAGTTCCCCGAGTTGATGGGCAGTGCCAGCCACGAGAGCTTCAGGGGTATTTGTATCCCAGTTGCGAGCCCAGGCGGTACGGATGGGTATGGCATGAGCAGTTTGGATGCGCAGTTTGGACTTTGAGAGCATGTTGGATGCATGATCTCGCCGTCGTGGCTTTGCTGCGAGGAGTACGTTGTGCTTATGATACACCCTGATTTTGCGGACAGGAAAAAGGAGGAAAGGTTTTCACGTCTCTCACGACGCGCTTGGATGAGGAAAGCTTGTGACTGGCGAGCCGGTTGCTTTTGCCATCGGGACAGTTTTGTTCCATTGCTTTGTCGCGAATACCACAGCCAGACATTTTCTCGATGCGACAGGTCTCGGCACATGTTTTAACGGCCTTTTTTGCGCTCTTTTTATCGCTTGTTGGCTACTGTTACAACCAGTACATGGCAAATCCTAAATAATCACGACCCAAAATGTAAACAGATGATATCAAAAGAAGTTCTCACGATGATATGATAGCCACCTCCACAGACTGTGTCTGCCCCCTGTCACGCGACCATACACTACTACATACACGACTACCTCGACCTCAAGAGTGACCTTGGCTCATGGCTTGCATAGGAGTCGAGCCCTTTCCTTCCTGCTTCTCTTCCCCTCCTAGATCTCGCCTCACCGAACGCGAGATGCCTGGTTCCGCTGTAGCAGTGCCAGGGACGGTACAAGGAATCCATCGGGTGGATGGACGGGAGAATCCACGCTTGCACATGGTACTGCAGAACAAACCCATCCCGCATCTCCCACCTCAACCCCAGGTTATTTATCTCAACGTTTTTTTCCCCCTGCTTTTCCGCGCGCAATCTTACGGTCCTGATCCACTGCGCATGTCCGGTCCCTTCCATCAGAGTACCGTCGACCTGATTTTGGACGAGGGGGGGAAAAGCTGCGGGTGGGCCTTGTCTTGTCTCGTGATCTTGGATGAACGACTGGGGGAGACGTTGGTGATGGCTTGTGACCAGCGATTGAACCCTCCCTATCGATGTTTTCGCAGGTGATGGTTTCTGCTGCTCGTCTCTTTTCAAGTTCTTTTCTTTTCTTCTTTTCTGCGGGGGGAGATTTTCTGGGGGTGTGGAGAGTGGGGGTGGAGTCTCAGGGGGCCTGGTGATGCTTGCAGAGGGTTCACGGATGAATGGAGAACAGGGGGTTGGGATTGGATCGCTCGACCTTGACGATGGTTTCTGCGATGTTTGTTTCCCAGCTCATGCGCGGGTGGATTCGGGTATTGCTTGTTTTATCCTGTGAGGCTGTCGGTTTGAGGGTTCCGTGGATGGTTTTGTTCCGTTGGGTTGGTAGGGGGAATAGTCGGGTCTTTATCTTTGGGCATGTAGCAGGAGGGTTGCTGTGTGAATGCAGTCGTGATGAGATGTAGCGGTAGAGAAGCTGGTGTTCGAGGATAGGGGTTGGTTTCTGGTTGTGTTGATTTGCTGGCGAATACGATCTATTGAAGATGCCGGAAACTGGAAAATCTATAAATTTTCAGCGGGTTACCTGTGCTGGCTTCCATTTCGTTCGAAAACTGAAACTAGAACGAGTGATTGATGTTTGATGAAACTGTTTTTACCTTTGTGGCACGAGTTGCGTCGATATCCTTCCCCCCTTTGGTTGTGGACTGGATCAGAAAAACACCAACATCGACAATATCCCAACTTCTGGGACAGCCACTCTATCATCGAACTACCGTTATCGTCGAAGAGCCTCCTTACTTGTGATTTAGATGGTACCGGCTTGGAGAGCGTGCACATCGACGCTTTTCGCTGAAATGATCAGACCGGCGGTGGAGTTTTCTTGAAGGAAATTCAGTCACAACATGCTGCTACTCCGCCCTCCACGATCAAAACATACGTCGCTTTCATCCTGCCTAGATTTCAAGCGCAAGTCCCTAACATCGACCCAAAAGATCGAATGGTTGTTGTGCTCAGCCATCTTCCATACCGAGATCCCCCCCTGTTTGGATGGCGACTCGACACAGATTTGAGGCCGCTCAGTCTAGTCACGAGACAACCACCAATCCTTCAACATTGGAGAGGACATGATCGAGTAGATCTGACCAGGGTGTTTTTCGTTGTTGCGAGTGACTCGACTACTACGACTTTGCATCACCAAGTGACGGAATTTTGGACTGGTAGTATGAACGGACGGGAAGAATAATATGTATTGACGTGAGCGGTGGAGGGTTTCGTTGAAGAGGTTGACAATTACCTCGCAATGCAATGCAATGCCCACTGATTTCGATCTGGTCCATGTTCGGGCGGTACATTGACAAGTCATGCATTCAGCTCCCCTGAATTCATGGTGTCAAGTCTTGAATCACACCAAGTATGAATTTTGTTACTGTCTCTAGTTGTTAGTGTCCCTGAACTTGGCCCATACCTTCACAATGATGGCTCACTGGATCGGACATGCAGAGGAATCTTTGGCTGTAGGGGACAAATTCGTGTTCGTGGTGCTCTACTGTAGGAGTAAGAATATCTATCCCATAAGTCATGGATATTCGTGGTATCATTCATCCAACCCACCCACCCAACGCCAAAACCAATCTTAACCAACAGGAGCTCTTCATTTCCAAGGATTATCATCAGCAGCGTGCGCATGAGCTTTGTCTGTTTTCGTGTCCTCAAAGCCATCTTCTGCTGTTTGCTTCATGACATCGTCCTCATCTCCAGTCAAGTCGACCGACGGCCTTTCAACCATCTCAGCCTCGTCCTCGAAACTGGCCTCCATTTCTTCCTCGACCTCGTCGTACCATGGGTTCTGCATCCACGAAGCAATTAGTTCTTTCGCTTTCTCGCTCATGGCGTAGTATCCCGGGTTATCTCTGATGGTAAACATCTGCATGTGTGCATTGGTCTCCGTAGTGGCTTTGTCATTGACCATCGGATAAAAATATGGCCTCGCTGTGTTTTTCGGATCAGGCAATATGCAGAAAGTACGTTCAGGACCAGAGATATCCGATGCCGGTCCCTTCTTTTCTCCGTTCTTAACTTGTACGGCTCGTCCAAGACAGGTATACAAATTTGCGAACGCGAACGAGTTCTCCTGCTCCAATTGTAAGATCTTGGCGACCCGTGCTTTGAGCTCCTGGGACCTGGCCAGGCAGCCGACGAATTCAAGGTGGGAGCCCATCCACTTCGCGCCTTCGGTGAGGGTGTCGCGCTTCATGTATGCCGCCGCGCCACCAGCAGCGACTGCACCGGCGGCTCCAGCAAACATGGCGTATTTTCCCCATTTTGACCAAGCTGGAACTGCTGCTGCGTCTCCATCTTTTCCGGGGCCGGAAGTGATCGTCTTGCTTGCCTCTTGACTAACTTTCTGGGCCTCCTCATTTCCTTTCGCTGTATTATTCGCGGCATTGAGTCCAAATACTGAAGCGACGGACGTGTACGCGCCGTACGCTGCTGATGCGGTGTTCCAGTGCTCCTGAGCTCCGTGCGCTATAACTCCTGGTGAGATGCCGAGATAAGGCGTGTCGAAGGCGAGGATTCCCTGCACATAAGGAAACATGAAGGTGTTGGCTTCGGCTTTGAGCATGCCAGAGGAGGAAACCGGTTGGTCTTGCTTTATGGACAAGACGGTTTCGGCTGCCACGATGCCGCCCATGCTATGGCCGATAAGGACGACATGGACGGAGGGATCCACGGTGGGAGAGGGGGTGCCATTGGCGACTTCAAGGTCTATTACTTTGTTCTGGAGCCTGCATCAGGTGTTAGACATGGTACAAGATTCGAGGGGTCAAGTATTCATGCCATTCTTTGAAGCGCGATACGCATTCGTGCAAGTCTCCCCGGGTATCGAATTTCGGATACTGGATCTGCTCGATAGAAATCTTGGGTAGGGCATGTGTAAGGAGGACCTTGAGATACGAGGGAAACTGGGCAAATGTGTCGTCTCCGCCCTATAGTGTAATAGAATATGTTAGTACGAGGCAGACGCGTTGGACTGGCACGCCTGGCACGAGGAAATATGTAGGAGTCGAGTTTCTCCGGATCAGTTTCTTCAGCACTCACCTTGAAGCCGTGGATAAAGACCAGCAGTAAAGTCTTCTTCATGGTGCGGACCCGAGCTTGTCTCCTGCATTTCTCGACGTGTTTGGATACTGTAACGGGGAGTCGATCTGCTCCCACTAAGGAGAGACGGGTCACGACCGCCAAACATCACTTCTACAGCTTTGACCACGAACACCAAACATCAGAGGAACCATGAGGACTGCCCAAGAGCTGGGCAGGCAGCATGAGAGGGGAGCCTGAGGCGTCAAGATCGAGGCCCCTAGATCGAGGCCCTAGATCAAGGCCCCTACATCAAGGCCCCTCCAGCACAGCAAGGCCCCTCCAGCAAGGCCCCTCCAGCAAGGCCCCTCCAGCAAGTGTTGGCCTCATTCTACCACCGCCCCACGACACCCTGATTGCGCGTGCGCGCTGCCATGTTCAAGAAGGAGTACTATGGTACACAGTATCCTTTCCAACAATAGATGGCCAGGTCACATGCAGTTCATCACCTCGAGAAGCCCTATCCATCACATGGCGGCTGCTGACTGCCGTCGCCCTGCTTCTTTCTGTCGCCAGCGGGAAAACAGGTTCCACTACTGCATACTGATCGACTGAAAGTAGTTCTCTGTCGCCTCGTCGACATCATGGCCACTCTCGTGCTGCCGGGTCAGTGTGGGTACCGGCAGGTCTGCTGTGTTTCTGTGTGCGTGGTTCCTGGCTGCGGGCTTCGGTGTGTCAATTTGACGACCGCATTGCGTTTCCACGTTGGGTCTCACTTGCGGCACAATGTACTGTGTAAAGGGCGAGCTGCTAGCTTTACAACAGGAACCTTCACGCTTCATCGGAACAGTCCGTACAGCAACAGGCACTGGGAGTTCTCACGTTGGTACACGAACGCCAGGTATTGGTGATTTTGTTCGAACATCACAGGTCCTACTCCTAGTTATTCTCCTTCGGCAAAGCACAGAGCAGCCCTCTGTTCGCCCTCGGCTTCGGAACAGCCGCTATTTTTCAAATTCATCTATGGTCGGACCACCTCTCTACTGTCCACGACATGTGTGACGATCTGCGGATGGATCATGAATAAAACGCAGGTTCAGGTTTCTGTTGACCAAATGGTGCTACCCATGGAACAATCGCCAAAGCGTCGCCAGAGAATCTCTCAAAACACAGCGACTGGAGATATATTACATCCGATCTCAACTATCATTCGCCTGAGCTGCTCGCTCCAACGGTGGTAGATCTGTAGCCAAACCCACGAGTCGTCACGGCTTCTCCTGGGTACTATATCGACGGTACCCGGTGGCAATATCTAACGGTGGATCATTGCTGTTGCTTGTGCCCACAACGCATCGCAGCAGACAAGATAAGTGGCGCGTCCACTACAACTATGTCGAGGTGGCCATGTGGTTTTTCGCCAGTTATCACGCCTCAATGGCACCACGCCGGAACTGGCTGGATCTCCGGATATGGCTTCTTCTTCTAGGGACAGTACTTGCCATTGACGACGCCCTCGATCCCCAACCGCGTACCGGTGCGGCTCGAACATTGCTATTGCCGGATGAAGACGACTTCTACAAACCGCCCACAGGGTTCGAAAAGTTGCCAGCTGGAACCATTCTGAAGTCTCGGACCACTCCGAACAGTATCACGTTGAATAACATAGACGCCATCAGAGTCAAAGAGTCATGGCAGTTGCTGTACAGGACACAGAACAGCGTAGAAACACCCACGGCCACTGTCGTCACTGTGATCATTCCCTACAGAGCGAAGCCGGATCATCTCTTCTCATATTCCTACTTCTCGGTAAGCTGATGTACCTCCCTCTCCATGCCAGATTTACTGACTTGTATATAGGACGCTGCTTTCAATGGGTACGTCAATGCCCCTCACCGGGAGGTTCCATGCTCTGCTAACATGCCGCAGTTGCAATCCCTCCGTCACCCTGCAAATCGGTACTCGTGAGGACAATAAGTGGAATCAGGTCCAAAATGCCATCCTGGTGCAAGCACTTGCCATGGGCTACTACGTCAGCGTCGCTGATTTCGGAGGACGCCAAGCAGCATTCGGTAGGCAGGGTCTTCACATCGTTTGTGAAACGCAACTGATGATGGACGCAGCATCGGGATTGCAAGCCGGTTACGCAACTCTCGACTCTATCCGCGCGGTCAAACAATCTGGAAACATTACAGGCTTACACGCAGACGCATTAACAACTCTGCACGGCTATTCGTCTGGCGCCCAAGCAGTCGGCTGGACAACAGAACTGCATCCCACTTACGCGCCAGAGCTCAAAATCGCTGGTGCTGCCTTTGGGGGTCTGGTCCCCAACATCTCTGCCCTCTTTGACGAAACTTCCTACGAAAAAGGCGAACGAGCTTTTCTCTCTCCACCCGTTTTCCTCGGTCTCTCCCACGACTACCAAAACTTGTCGACGTTCATCGACGAGAATCTGGTCCCTGAGAAGGCGGAGGCGTACAAAATGGCTGAAAAGGTGTGCGTAGATGGGTACAAGAACTACACCAATACGGACATGGGCCTTTACTATAAGCAAGGATACAAGGCGACTGTTCACGATCCTGTTGTTCAGTCCGTTGCTAGGATGGCGGGCATACAGGGACTGAGGGCGACACCGACGATTCCGTGGTACATTTATCATTCTGCAGCCGACGATGTGAGTCCTCAAAACCTGACGGACAGGCTGTACGACACACATTGCAAAAACGGTGCGAACATACTGTACGAGAGGAGCCCGCTCCCCATCAACCATCGCTCCGAATGCGTTGCTGGTATAGCAGGGGCCTACCGCTGGTTGGCAGACCGTCACGAGGGACGCCCTATAGTACCTGGCTGCTCCACCGTCACTGTCACCTCGGAATCTGTCCGCGGTACGGCACGAGGCATGCTCATTCAAGGTCTCGTGTCGAATATGTGGGCGTACCTTGGCTGGGAGGTTGGCCCAGAGTGGAATTGGTGGGACGAATTGAAGAACGTGCTGTCCAACCCAACGGGCGCGAATGTTGGACCGATGAAGAGCGCCTTTCTAAGCGGGGAGCGGGTGGACTTGAAGACGACGAATAGTTGGTGGCCGAGTTCTCGCAAGGTCAAAAAGCCTGACGGGAGGGTGCAGATTGTTTCCGGTGTGCTGAATATGTAGATGTAGAGAGGATGAGGCGGGTTGCACTTTTCTTTTGAACAACATGTGGAGATACCCGATGGATAGAGTAATATAGTTAGTAATGGATTATCTTGTCTTGCCGTGTCCCTTTCTCTCTTCCACTTTACGACCACCTCTTTGTCGACTTGTTTCCTTGTGTTCCTCATCATCATCATCATCATCATCTCCAGCGCCGCTTCCAACAGCCTTTGCTCACCCGTCCTTGATTTCCCGCTTCTCCCGCCGATACTGCAGTGCCACATGGAGGTAGACAATTGGATCATCGCGAACCGTGTTGAATGTTTTTCTCGCCAACGAGGGTGAAACTGCGATGCTGATACCTATATTTGCTGTACGCGCCCTTTCTTAACAAGAGAACGTATATACCCCGGTCGTCATTCGCGTTGCCATGTTGCCATTACGCATTCCCCACTACGGAGGTGAAGACGGGAATCCCCTCCGCATCCAACTTCCCCTAGGTATCTAAGCTAACATGGAGTAGGTAGGTAGGTACTCTTACACACCTCCCCCGCTTCACCGCCCCCCCCCCCTTTTGTGAACCACAGTAGATTCAAGATTTCCACTCCCCAGCCCTCCTCGCCCCCTTTGCTATATCCTGCGCACCGCTCTCAACACCATTCCCCACATCCGCGACGCCCTGGCCGACGCTCTTGCCGACGCCGCCGGTGGCGCCGCTGACGGTCTCGCCGAGGCCGCGGCCGAGGGCTCCTACCACGCCGCCCTGGGGGACTGTCAGTTAACTTCGCGGGAGAGGGGAGGGGAGGGGAGGGGAGGATGTGAAAAAGGGCGTCCGTTCGACTTGTGATGAGGGGGGGGGGGGGATATGGGTACTTACAACGGTATTGGTTACCCCGCTGACTGTATTTCCAACAACACCCGTCACCCCTTTCGCCGCTGCCTGGGGAGAGACACCGTCAGGCTTCTGTTTTATACACACCAATTCCCTCCCTCGTTCGTCTCTCTGCACAAGTGGTGGGTGGGTGGGTGACAACATACCGTAACACCAGTATCTTGCGTCATCTCTGCCGATGGCGAATCAAAAAAAAGCTCAACTTGTCGAGAGGGTCTAGTACTTGAGTTAGGTAGCTCGTGAAAGAAGACTGGAATCCTTTGAAGTTTGAGCAAAAGCGAGTTGATCAAGAACAGCGGATATCGGTGCGGTGCGGTGCGATGCGGTGGAGAGTTTTTTTCGCCTTTGTTCTTCTTCTTCTCTCTTCACTATCTCTCCAACCTCCGCAGCCGCCGGAACAGGTGTCTTTAATCAATCCAACAGCATGTTCAGCCTGATCCTGTCCCTGTTTTTTTTTGGGGGGGGGGGGGCATCGAAGATCAGATGGGGTCGTCGATGACGTCGGGTCGTGGTGTCGGAAGACTTGGGAGACGGGGTGATGCATGGGAGAGGGAGAGGATGCAGGGTTCAAGGCCCTGCCTGTATCGGGGAAATGCGGGATTGTGGCAGGCTGGGGGGAAGGGAGGGAAGCATCTATCATGTGCACAGTCCACTCTTTTCATCACTTGGGATATCATCGCGGGATGGGCCTTCTTAGAGATAATTTTGAACGTTTGTTGGCAAGAGCTTGATGTACTTTGTCGAACTATTCTGTCTGTGAAAACATGATTGAAGAAGGATAATCCAAAGCGTCTACATCCTCACACAAGAATAATAATTCACCTATGCATGCATCCCTAAAAGATATGAAAAAAAAGCCAGCCAGCTAATACTGATTGGAAATAACATCCAAAACCCATTCCCTCCCCAACCACCAAACCACGAGTGCCAACTTCCCCAGCCCCCTCCCCCCAAAAAAGGTCAAATAGGAATGAAAATACCATCCGACCACTACGACGGCGGTAAATGGACCTACATACATCACAAAACTAACCGACATCTTCGTCTCCCTCGGGCCCCCAAGACGATTTCCACATCTACATGGTGACATTAAGCACCATCGGTCCCTTTCAAATCTACCAGATACGGATCCTGTGCGCGAACAAGACTGCGTGCGAGCTGTTGAGATGGTAAGGTGGAGTGGGGGATTTGATGAAGATGAGGGATTGCGGGAGGTGGTTATGGTGATGGTGATGGGGGACGAAGGAGGTGAAGGTGAAGGTGAAGAATCGTAAGCTGAAGGGAAAAAAGGAAAAAAAGGGAAAAAGAAGCAATGGTTCCAAAACCCGACCGACCGCGTCGGGGAAAGTGTGTGGTGCAGCTCTAGGGGGGAGGGGGTGAGGGAACAAATTATTTCACCTGCTTCAGCGCCAGTATTAGTGATTACCACCACAACCAATACTATCAGCACCCGCTGCAATTGACGCGGAGAAAGATCCAGGAACGATTGGCGAGCCTAGCACCGCGAGGGAGCCTGCAGGCCTTTTGCGCTGAGGGTCATGAGGACCGACGCGAGTGGGAGAGAGGCACTAATTGCCGCTGTTTGACGACCGATGTCACATCTCGTAGATGCAGTCTGGAAGAGAGACGGGAGTGGAAAGCTTGTACGTCGTCAAAGCTTTAGGTGAAGAAGGGAGAATTTGTGGTTCGTGGAGGAGGTGAAAGGGTGAGAGGGAAGTGGAAAACGGAGCAAGTCTGACGATGTGCTCTTACGCCCTCAGAACTCGTAGATGATGTCCCTTTTGAGTGCGAAACCAAGTTTGACCTGAGAAAAGAGTGAATGGATATCAATGACTCGAGTTTCTTGTCCTTCTAGATCTATTTAAAGAAAAGTCGGCGGAAGAGGACAAGAGACCAAAGAAGCGAATAAACCCGCTGATCTCATACCGTCCTGCAGTAAAGAAAAGGCCGCATTGTCCAACATATCTAGGGCTAAAATCATGATCGATAGTCATCTGTTGCTCGTACCGCTGATCAAAGCGAGTACGGTGTCTATCATCGCGCATCGCGCGTGTGGGGTCTGCCTATAATTCTGGTATCTCGTGTTATCCCAAGCAAAATATATTCCGCCCAAAGAGTAAAACGCCTTGACTCGTGCCGCAAACCGACAAAGGAAATGATAAACAAAGAAGCAAGTATCTGACGCCGGCACTATGCTGATGTGAACTACCGCGTTGAGGGCTTGGTGTTGAAGCAAAGACGAAGGAAATCTATTCCTCAACAACAGTGGGTGACTTGAGAGCAGCCTTCTTAAGAGCGTTCCGGTACTCACGGTCCATTCCGTGGAGAACGGCATCGAGAACGGTGTCGACAGTTGCCTTGGGAGTGAATCGTGGTGTCGTCCCTTCCTGGAAAACACCAGTTCGGACCAGGATCGAGTACCATGAATTCTCGGATTGTTCGTTGAATTCATTGGTCCCGCGAACGTCGGATTCCGGAGTGTCTCCAACGAAATAAACAGTGTCTGGCGGCGAGTCGATGCCGTGGGTGTCTTTGCGCCACTGTTGTAGGAGGCGAGTAGCGAACTGGAACGTGCCGATTTGTGGTTTGCCGAAGGCGGTGGTCTTGAGGTCTTTGCCTGTGACAGCTTTGTACATGGCCTCGAGTGAGACGCGAAGAGCTCCCATGCCGATGCGAGTCAAGTCGTGGGAAGCGCTCCAAACGACATCGTTGTGTGAGAAGAAAACTGGCGGGCCTTCATCGAAATTCTCCGATCGGGTCCCAAGCCGCCCATTCTTCGACATCAAAAGATCGAGGATGATCTGCTGATCTGAAGCCCAGTCACGGCTATCAGCAAAGACGAAGATCGCCTCGATCTCAGTCTCCCCGAAATTCCGTGCACGCGAGTTTTTGTACTCTTCATCGGTAAGCTTTCGGAACGGAGTCGTATCCTGGTTGTCTTTGATGATGTCGCCAGGGGTACAGACGTCCTTGAAGCCGTAGCCCTCGGCGACATGTCGGCATTTCTCGCCCTCACCACCAACAACGAGAACGGTGTTGTACTTCTCCGCCATCTCTCGCATGGGTGTGTGGCCGCAAATGAATTGGCCAGGGGAGACCTCAATTTCAAGTTGCTTGGAAAGTTGAACACATCTTTCTTGCTCTGTCTTGCCGCCTCCGTTCGTGACAAATATGTATGGACTGAGGTATGTGAGTAAGACTACGTTTGTCTTCGAATACGAGCGGCAGAACTCACACTTTGATACCGTATTGATTTTGACCGTTCAGAGCTTTCATAGCCTCGAGAGCTTCGGGAATGACGGTGCCGCCACGGATGAGAACGCCATCGATATCAAAGGCAAAGGCGAATTTGTCGGTGACGAGGGTTCCTGGGGTTTCTCCTGAAGGCGTAGAAGGCGCAGATGGAGTAGATGTCGCCAATCTGAACTCCTCCAACTCGTGCCTGGCTATCTCCATCGAGGCAGCAACCTCGTGAGCGTCCGAAGGTGCCATGAGATGCTTCGGAGGCACAACCACAGTTGGACCCATCACTGCAGCGAGATCTTCTTTGGTCGCATCGTGTGAGCTGACCCGGCGGATGTTGGGCCTGTTTGGGAGGGCGAGTTTTGGTCCTGACATGATTGCTGCTGATTCCGATGACTGGTTTGTAACAGTTGAGAAGTCGAACGAAAAACGTACTGGCGAGTAGCTGTTTGGCGCAGGGTCTGCGAGGTTTATATATACTTTCGAAGCCTTTTCTGGTACGGCAGCGGTGAGGTAACCGAAGTATTCGGGAAACTCAGATTCAAGGGTCAGACTAAACGCGGAACCCAGAGGTTAGAGGATCGAGAAACAGTGGAGTAAAATTGGATCCTCAGCGCGCAGGCAGAATCCAACAGGAGAGAAGCAAAGGGCAGCGTGGCTGTGAGCGACAAGTGCACCAAAACCGCACAACTTGAAGGAGAACATATCTTCGTCGCAGCCCTGCACAGTATGGTTACTACATCATCGGTACGTCTGACAGCAGCAGCAAGATTGGGGAGATAACCCAGGGTCTCTGTCCGCAATCACCAACACATTTGCGTCCCGTTTGTGCGCGAATTCAGTCGTTCCAAAGCCATCTCGGAGGTCAGTCCTTCCTTGATTCCCTGTTCGCCACATACTGCGTGGATGGCAGCGCTAGTCGGCTGGATACGGCTCGAGCTCACGGCGTTTCGTAAAGCTGGAGAGGACTCTGGACGGGGTCAAGCCTCAAGGGGGGGGGTTGAGGAGTCTGTAACTCTGTATGGACGAATTTTGTGGGCTGTGTTCAACCTGTTGCATTCGGCCACTCCAGTGACAAGGGAAAACATGACGTTCGTCCCGAAACTTTGCTTCGCTTAGTGCTCCCAATGAGGTCTGGCCGAGGGTGCCCGGGGTCCTCAGGCCGCCCTTCTCCGTCGATGCGGTCATACAGCGTCTCTCATCGGCGGGAATCCGTGCCAAAATTCCAAAGGCGATGGTGGAGGACCTGGAGGACTTTCCAGACTCGGGCGCTCTGCAAGCGCCGAGAAGCCGTTACGCAGATTCTTTTGGAGCCGTTGGAAATGGACTCGGATCGCGCCGAAATCAGCCTCTGAGCCTGCGTCTCCGCTATCCAAAGCGCCTTCGTGTCTGAGGCTCCAAGATCCGCCACACTGTGATCATGGCCCTCAAGTCGCAGCTTCTTGAGAGTCGACGTTGGTGTTGCCGTACGTCCTTGCTTGTAGCCAGGGTACCTGTGTCCACCGCTGCTCGCTGAGCGTCTCATCTCGACGGACAGTGTACCTCCATCACCTGGCTATCTTTGCCGCTTGCAGCTTATTCTACCAACAGGCTCTACATACGGAAAGCCGTGTCCATGGGGAAGATTACTCGCTTTAGCCCGTCCTGCAACATCCGACTTCTCATGCAGACTCCACTACTGACATCATCTGCAGACAGGCAGCGTTCCAGCCGTACTGTTCTCGCGTCCAGCGGACGCGGTAGTCGCGCTATTTGTCTTTGCTACGAGTATATGTGGACAGAGACCGTCGCTTCATTCCTCCGTAGGAAGACGTTGCGTATGACACTTCAAGATCGGAAGCATGGGTGTTGAGATCTGGGGGAGGCGGCCGCATGCATCGAGACGAGACGAGACGAGACGGTAGCAAGGGGCGACGTAGCTGGAGGTTTGGCTGGTGCGAACTTTGATCAGCGGTTCGGGACGAAGTGAGGTTCGAAAAGGGCGTGCTCCGATGAGAAATAGCGACATGTGCTAGACGCCAATCTTGCTTTGCCAGCCCAGATGACAGAAGGCCGAGCGAGAATTACGTGGTGCCAGGTGGATAGCGGCGCTCACTCCTGTACGGCACATGAGCAGCACGTGCATGTTGAGACTGGAGAGATGACTTGACAGTGTTCCGTGGGATCATGGGATGCGGCAAGGCTTCCTATGCGTGCCAGCTGCCGCTGCCACTTCTCCGGTCCTTCAGCCCTCGAAGCACAGCTACACTTGAGGCGTTTTTCATAGCGGCACATCGGCCTCGATCCGTTTCTGGCGAATGTGGGGAGGAGCTTTGCCAGAAATTCACAACGTTCGAGTAAGAAACTGGAAGCGAGAGTCTAGAGCTTGAGGGGCACCGGATAGATGGAGCCAGTGTGGTGCTGTGCTATCTGAACGAGAGCAGTCGCAGTCCATCTGTGGCCTCACCGTGCTGTGGAAGTTGTGTCTGCGAGCCATGGCCGGGGTCGATCCGATGGATGTTGGCGCTGCGGCCACGAAGCTGAAGATTTCGGGGGCATTGACAGTGTGGACAGAGAGCACTGTATAGGCGCAGAATGTGCGAAGTGTGGTCAAGCTGATGTGGATGAGCGGGCAGAAGACGTAGAGGACATGCTTTCAGAGAGCAGACGTCAACCAGCAGTCAGTCGTCGTCAAAAGTCGCCACCAACATCTCATGCTCCATCATGAATTGGACGGGCGGCCGACTGCAGAGGCACTCCAAAAACAGTACGAAGAGCACTGATCTAGCGAGACAGAAGCAGCATTTTGCCGCAGTGAGGCAGCGACTGCAAAATGAAGAGACCGCACAAGGAACACCATTCCGCCCCAGCTTCCTCGTCCGCGACGGCCTGCCCTTGGCGAACGGTGTCACTCCCTTCGGCCATGGCTCACAGCGTCATACTGGTCACTCAAAGGGACATCAGACAAGCCTGAGCGAATACTCCTCGACCGCTCCTCTGGTCCAGCGATTGACGTCCATGCAGAAACGATCAGCAGTGTCAAAGGATCCGCCTGCGCGTCAAAGGAAATTGTCTTCCAGTCATCACCATCCTTCTGGCGAGACAGATTGTCCCCAGATGGAGTGTGAACCAGCAAGCCAAGACGGTTCCGCAACGGAGGCTCAAAAGGATGCAGGCAACAACTCGCCTCAACAACCTGCAAGTGCTCAACGTGCAAGATCGAGACGTGGACCAGAAGGTTTACTCGAACGGAGCAGAAAGAAATTGCTCTCACAGGATGATTGGATCGGTCTCAAGCATTCTCGATCCGTGACGATCCACTTCACGTCCCGTCAGGAGAAAGAGCGGATTGGCAAGCGCAGGAAGATGGACAGCGGCATCGAGCAAAGACAGAGGATGTTCGGTAAGTTGAAACAAATGGACAACGACCATGGTCATGCCTTCTACACGCAGCCTCCATTCATGAGCGGCGCCCTGGGAGTCGTGCCTGAAAGCATCAGTGTCAGGATCGGCGACCACGCGTTGTCGACGCAAGTCTCAACGGCCCCTCACGAGTCCCTCCAACTCCGAGAAGATGTGGAGCACGTACGACAATCGTCCGAGTCCATGCTGTTTGATGTGGAGCAGCTTCAACTCTCCCAGCCTCAGAGGCTTGGCTGGTCTGAGGACAGAGTGGAGCAAGAATATATTGACACGCAACATATCCCCGAACGAGACGATTTTGGCTCTCGCGCTCTGCCTGTGTGCATCTCAGATGACACAGACACTTCGGTAGACAGCGCGTCGGCTCTCGACGAAAATGAAACGAAAGGATTGGAGGCCGAACCTGCGGTTGAAGACGGGCTCGAAGTCCAGCGGCTACTCGATCAGCTTAAAAGACAGGGAAACGATGATGAAGATGACCAAGACTCCAATCTTCCTGTCCAAGATCCTCAACCGAAGCCTGCCCCATTTCGCTTGATATTTGAGTCTTCATCGTACCATCATGATGCGCTTCCATCTGGCAGCCCATTAGAGCCTGGTCTGAGGGATGAGACGAATGGCCATCATGCATACCGTAATGATGAGATCGATCCACTTTTACATGCTGAAGATGAAGTCGCCGCAATGTCAAAACTCGTCAATCTTCACGCAGCAGAGGCCGATCAGACACAATTTCATGGATCGGACGAGGTGGAGCCATCAGAGAGTAATGTTCGGGACGATGATGCTCCATGGAGGAAACTATTTTCCATCCCGTCCTCGAACTCAGGCTTGGCCGTGGAAGATTTCAACGCAGAGGGTGTTGACATTGGCCACGGCAGTATTCAATCATTCAAAGCATCGCTCGCGACGAACAGAGACGCTGGATTCAAGACGCTGGGATCAGCGCCGAGTCGCTATGAGGCCGAATCTAGCGCGTCCATTTACAACTCACCTTCCGCCTCGTTTCGATTCATCTCCAGGTTAGCTGCGCAGCCGCAGCAGGTAAGTCAAGCTCTTTTCATTCCCTATCGATTCACAAACGACACCATTGATGGGTTATTGGCGGCTTCAAGATCCGCGTAACAGGTCTCTGATCATCGGCATTTGACCAAACTTATGGAGGTGCTGACTGCTTTCTAACAGGATAAGAGCTTAACCGTAGCAAGCAACGCGCACCCATTCCATGCGTTTATCGAAACCAAGCATAGCGATCCCAACGAATACTGGCGAAAATTTGTCTTTGACGATGACACGGAAGACGACGATGAAGACGAAGAGGAGGCAGACGTCAAGTCGACCGCGGCACAGCACTCTGTCTCAGCCTGGCCCAGCCCAAGCCAAAAACAAAACAGCCCGTCAGCAAAACCCGACCTTGCCTCGAGGTCCAGCATGGAAAACAACGCTGGTACATCGGACGCATCCTTTCCTTCCCGCGACCAGGCCCACCCAAGAAGTCGGGAACCGCAACATCCCTCAGAGGACCGTGCGACGAGTGCGAGTGTTAATGCGGCACTGTCGATGAAGAACAACTCGTGCCATCCCAGCGACGGCACGGCAGAAGCGAATGCGCCCGTGAAGAGCGACGTCCGTCCGCGGACGCAATGGCAGGTCCCACGGGCACACGGGAACTGAGGAACAAGGGAAATGGCGCTCTCTTCTCCACCCGGTTGGTCTGCGACGGCAGCCAGGTTGCAGGTGCGGCGCAGGGACAGCCTGCTGTCGAGAGGATGTTTTTTTTTTTTGTTGGTTCCCCCGAAGATCAGATCGCCTTTGATGCAGGCGACGTGTCGAGATGGGTACGGCGTAGTCTGAACCGGTAGGGGCGGTGACGACGGGAGGGGGATGCGGACGGGGCGGCTCGAAGCGGGCCAGGGGGTGTGTGTTTCCTTTCCTTTTCTTTTTTTTTGGGTGCAGGTGATGCAAGGAAATAGCCATCTGGATGGATTTGGGGGGGGGTGCAAGGAGAAAAAGCAAGGACGTGCCTTCAAGAAGGGGGGGGGTGTCACGGTGTTGATTGGGTGGGCTGGTGAAGAAAGGTGGTGAGTGAGCGAGGAGTCGTCAACACGCACGCCGATGGGATCCGGGCGAACCTTATTTGAGAGGCCTGATGGAGGGTGGTGGATCGGGTCAGATGGGTTTACCGTGCGTGCTGGGGTCTGGCTGCATGTATCTTCTGACAAGACAAGACAAGACAAGACTCGCAGAGAGATAGATAGATCAACGTGGTGTGCCATGCCGTATTCGTCGTTCATTCACCTCGGCGTACTACCACACGATACCCAACGCTCTCTCACGAACTTCGAACACGCACGACCCATCCATCCATACAACAGGATGAAGTAGAATCATACCAAGCACCAACGCCAATATCAGTGCGACGACAGATCGCAGCCCGAGCAAGTCCCAATAAAGGGACCCTCAAGAATCAAAACCGCTTCACGATACACACCTGCACCTGTAGTGCTCCCCTCTATCCAGCCCCCCCCCCCCCCTCCTTTCAAGCTCCCAGTACCGCACGTCCGACGACCCAGACCGACGTATCAGCCACCCACCTTCCTTCCATCTGGGGGCTAAAAAGCTTGAATGTAGAGAGAGAGGGAGAGGGAGGGAGGGAGTGAAGCGTTTTCGTCTCCAACAAGAACGAGAAGGAAACAAGAAAAAGGAAAAAAGGTTCGTTGGAAACGCACGCAAAGCGCCCGCGGGGAGTGTCACGGTCACGGTCACGACTGCTTGCTTGCTTGCTTGCTTGCTTGCTTGGAAGAGGCACACGAGTGCAGGTTGTGATGGACCGCTAGCCAGGCAGGGATTGGGTGGGATCCCTGTTCTTTTTTTTTTAGGGAGGGGTTTTGGGAAGGCGGTATCTTCGTACGGTATGTACGTATTGGCTGCGAGTGTGGTGTGCCAGGTGTGGTAGGGACATGCTTTTACTTTTCCTCTCTCTCTCTCTCTCTCTCTCTGGGAGAGAGGGGTTAGTCGTTTGTGAGCTTGGGAAGTGCTGTGTATGCAAGGTTCATTGCTTTTTCCCCCTGTTTCGGATCTCGTTTTCCTTGGAATTCCTTCCTTCTTTTGCCTTTTCTGTGGGTTTCTTTTGTTAGGCAGACTTGGCGATGATGTGCTTGCTTGAAGGGCGGGGATGAGAGCGTTTGGTTGGGAACGTGGTGGTGGTGAATCAACCTTACGACTGGGAATAATGATGATGATGATGATGATGATGATGATGATGATAGAGATCTGCGACATCGCATAGTTTCTTCGGGAGCAGCGAAGGGACAACACCTTGCTGGTCGGAGGAGGTGAGGTCTCCGGACCCCATTACTCGGTTTGACTTTGGCGGCTGGGGCTGGAAACGGGTCTGAGTGTCGGTTGGGTCTCGCGGGTAGGGTGGTGAACACGTGGGTCTCTGATGCAAGATGCAAGAGAACAAACAAGTAGTGTTTCGTCTCAGTAGTGGTGATGGGAATATGCCGGTTCTACTTGTGGATTGGGGTTGTGAGGAACATCCTGGTATCTTGATGTTTTGCTCCTTCGCACAACCGCTGTGAGTGGCGACAGGCGAATCTTCTCATTTCACGGCTGATTGAGTGACTTGGTGTGGTGATTCCAATTGTCGTTCCGACAACAGGTAGTGCTGAGGAAACATGTCCGCGATGTACCACCACAAGTGCTACCTACTACTTGTTAGCTTTCTTTCCGTCGAATGATCTCGAAGCGAGTCAAGAAGTAAAATTAGGATGTGCGCTTGAGTCTATTTCCGCTTCGTCGACTTTAGAAAGGAGGATTCATGGAAATGAGACGTTTCCCATCGGAGCAAGCAGCCGATGTCTGCGGCAGTTCATGCGCACCTCGCCGCCCAAGTGGATTCCAACGTGTGAGATCGCGCTAGGGACATGTGTGGGTCTTCCCGGTATCATGGTGCTTAGCCTGATGGATTTTGACTTGGTTGAAGAGGCTGTTGCAATTTCTCGGCGCATCAAACCGCCAGGTGTTCTTGTGAGACTGATCATCTTAGTAGGCACCCAGGAAACCTGTCCGCATGCCGATCTGCCCTCAAAAGGAGCTTTTGGTGTCGTAAAAAACAGTGCACTGTAAGGACTGATGATGATCCACGGAAGAGCGATTTCTTTCTATGGAACAGAGGTAATTTCACCCAACTAATGCGCAACCCAAATAGAAAAGCAAACAAATCTCAAATGCTTCGGAGATCGTTCCATTTTCATCAATTGCCGGCTCTGAAACAAAACGAAATGATGACTTGCTTCTTGATTTTGGTTGTGGAGGTGGCGTAGGGTGATGGAGGCAGTCGATCTGGGGAAATGTGTCTCGATGAAAAAGGGGTTTGATGAACGCGCGGACGTCCGATGACGTTTGAATGAATAGCATTTTCTTTGAATGAGGAAAAACGGAGATGTGGAGATAGAGTTGGTATGAGGTTGTTTAGGGGCAAGGGGATGCGCCGAGATGGTGTTGTCGCATGTTAGGACAAATTCTAGGATGCGCCTCTTGTGGAAGTTTCCGATAGCAGTGGAAAAAGACTGGAGCTTGGTGTGTACTTACCCTCGCTCCTACAGATCTTTGTGAAGCGGACTAGTCTCTCCTAATTTTGACTGATACTCGCTTCTAATGATGGGTCGAGAGATGACCGGAGGATTGTCAACTTACACTGCGAACACGTCGCGTTGATACGAAGGAAACTGAGAATGGCGCCGGGCCTCTGATTCATAAAGGATCGCAGACATCTTCGCAACGGATTCATTGACGAGATGTGTGTCGATTGTCATTCGTGTCGTAAGAACAAGTGACCGATGTGGCGGTACGCTTGCGATGCGCAATGCGCCCTCTTCTTCTTTGGAAAAATAAGTCGTTGATCATCTGATGCAATGGAGCCAGATGTGGAAGAACTATGGATGGTAAAGTCAGTGTGTGGATAGATCATTGCTGACACAATGAGATTGTTCATGCTCACACGTGAAGTAACGGTATCATGTACCAGGTACAGACTTTACGGCGCGTATGCTGCAATGGGTTTCCACTTGCACGTGTCACTGCGGCATCCTGCACTACGACATCTCGACGTCCAACGAATAGGGGTACAGGGACGGGAAGAGAAGCAGTTCCAATTCTGCGCGTCGACCTGCTTGACATTCGAATTTCGCGTTGCTAGCTTGCCTGAAGTGATTGACAGATGGATCAGCCCGTCTTGATTCTGTTTCTTCGTCGTACCGCTTATTATGAGCTGATCTATCGAATTTCGTGGTCCTGTCAAGCTTGCGTTCGCTTCCGGCGTCTCGGTCTCCGAACAGTTGCGATTTCGGATATGAAATCGCTTACAAGGTGAGGAGTATGCGACATAACAGTCAAAGACACATCATCCAGGGCACGCCAGATGAAGGCTCAATGACAAGGGATTTTGCCGGCATGCTAGCTGCACAGGATTGCCAAATCCGGCTGCCTTCAGCAGAACTAGCAAGAACGAAACAGAGATGTCTGTCCCGTCACTTGTGAGCGTAGAATAGCTTGAACGCCATGACCAGACTGAGAAGCGGGTTTATTTGCGAGTGGATTGTGGAGCGGCCTGTCAACCCGCATTGACGCAACGGGTTTGCTGGCAATCGGAGAAAAACATGTGCTCCCCTCGGTGGCACAAGCGCTCGCAGCTAGTCAGGAAAACACCAAATGCAAATGCATCGTGAACTTGTCCCAGCTTGTCAGTACTCAAGAATTTACAAGGAATATGATCGGCATTAGCGCGACTCTGGACTGACAGTCTTCAGGTCTCCAGGATGAGAGCCAACAAAATGCAATTTTAGCGACAAAGGTGCATCATATACACTACTAACTGCATGTTCTGGATGAACGCCATGGAATTGCAGAAGCTTCGACCTGTCGGTACTACCATGAGATATGAGGAATCCGGTGCAAGCTACCCTGTTGTGCAACCTGCACACCATTACGAGGGATTACTTCGAATACGGGGTTGACGAGGCTAACGCGCGTATTGATTGGAAACGAAAGAGCTCTGAAGTGTAGCACAGCATCTTACTGCAGCCAGGTCGCAGCTGACGCCAACAGTGCAGGTCAGGATGCCTTTTATGCAGAACAAACCGCAGTAATCTTGAGGCGGGATGCTGCGGCTCAGGCCATGGTCCGATGCGTCGCGTCCGAAACTCAATCGAACTCGTTTGATCCTGGGTGAGCTGTTGGGACAAACCTCGTAGTCTACGCCAGACCACACCGGAACTAAACATTGGTGCTGCAGGAAGTTCGCGTGTGTAATGCAAGCGACATTACCAAAAGGCACTATTCTGCCTCCCTGGTGTTCCCTCCTCATGCATAGCTAATTTGGGCCGACGATGCTCAATCATGTAACGATAGCGTGAAATTTCTGGAAGTTGGGATCCAATATTGCCCGGCGAATCTGCATTGCCTGCTTGTATTTGGATGGCACAGAATCTAGCCAATTTCGTCGTGCCAGGGCAATTCATAGCAAGGAAACATGATCGTGGGATCTCTGTGACGCTAGCTAACAAAGTTGCTAATCTTGGTGGCGCACTTTTGGAATTGTTGTTGTCCACCGGTCCGTGAAATCACCGACGCGTCGCGGTGAGTGAGTAAACCGGATTGAGAAGGTGTCGTGATTTCGTGACCAGCCCCATGATCGAATTCGCTGCCAATCCACTAGCTTGTGTTGCAGCATCGTAAGGCAATGCAAGCACTTCTCGACAAGAGTTTCAAAGAGACTCTGGAGACGTGCCGATGCCGTCGAGAGATTGGCGAGGTTCGCATGCATGAACTTGAGAGTGTACGAGACGCAAAAGCATGAACAAAGGTCGGGACAAGTAGACGGACGGGGTGCCTGGGAATGCAAAGCTATTTTCGCGAGACAGGTCAGTTTTCCCATGACCGAGGTAAGCGGAGGGTATCGACCAAACTAGGAAATGCACGATAGACCAAGCAAGAAGAAAGGTGTGGCTGCCAGCAGGGGAGACGCTGCCAACGCCTCGACATGTTCGAAAACGCAAATTGTGCGACCTCGCTCTGCGACCAGACAGGTTGAGATTGCAACGCCGATTGCAGCCAACGAGCAGCGACCAAGACTCGATTTGACCGGTGATCCAATAGTAAATCTGATCTCTCTATCCCGCGATGATTGCTGGTGTCTCAAATCCGAGGGATTGGTCGGAGGTTCAAAACGCTAGGTTGTGAGAGGCTGAAGCGGGTACTCCGGAAGCCATTGGTGTAATTCTCCGCCCGAATTGAGGCGTAAGCACACCGCCCACGTTGGCTCTCAGAATATTGATCATGTGGGCAGGTTGTGTGAAGGACCAATCAGGGCCCTGGGCGAAGACTGTGGAGAACCTTGTCTCATTTGCAGCAAGATTTCCAAGGCCGTGCGCTGGTTCGAGCAGTGCCTGTAACGATGGTTTTGATTGGCATGGCAGAAGAAGCTATGGACGAGACGACAGCGGTCAGCAGACAAAGTGCATCTTGCTTGGCTCAGCGGGCTGGCTGGAAGTGAGTGAGACGGTGGGAGGGAAAGCGTGGGTGGTGTTCTGCTGTCCTGCGAAGGAGGCGTGAGTCTTATCTTCACGGACCGGTGCCGCTCGAGCTACGTGATCAACTTGGAAAGGCTCGGTTGGCTTTCGAGTGTCGCATTTTGACCTGAACTGCGATGAGTACCTAGCCATCTTCCGACATCAGATGGCCCGACATTTACCGAAGTCGATGTCGATGTCGGTGTCGGTGTCGATGTCGAGATGCAGAGGAAAGGACCGGTGTCATGACTGTACTTGGTGGTCAGTACTGTGGTTGATGGGGCCACGGTGCCGACAGAAACACTACTACTACACGGTCAATGTCCTCGATGGAGGCGTGCACAGTAAGCGTGGGTCCGTGGGATGACGGAGTGGGATGAGTCTCAAGTCTCAAGTGTCAGCCCATGTCCGATCATGGATCCACTGCCCTGGGAGCGAACCGTTGTGTGTCCAGTGTCCACTGTCCCCTAAGTACTCCCTCCCCTTGGCGCCCCGCCCTGGTTCATCACGTGTCGACTGCGGAACGTACCTGGTAGGGCTATAGCTGGGGGCCAGGGGGCGGGCACCATTGACATTTGCGGCCTGCACATCTTGTGTCATCTTTCCCTCATGCTGTGCTGCTGTGCTGCTGTGCTGCTCCCCAGTCTCCAGTCTCCAGTCTCCCATCTCCCAGTCTCCAGTCTCCATCCTCCACGACCACGACAGCTGCCTCAGCCGATACCGAGCGGTGCTGCTGCTGGTGCTGTCAAAGCGGGCGTGTCAGTGTTGGAGTGCGTCGTGAACCCTCTTACCCAAGGCAGCAACATGCAACCAAGGCCACCATCTGGCGACGGGATGTGATAGATGACAATTTCCAGGTGTCTTCTGCGGGCTTCCATTATTATTGCCGCATGCGTATGCTTCGCATCATCTGTTTGCAAAGGGCCAGGGCGCTTGGATTGTCGGCACGGACGGACCCAACCCTCGCATCTCAATGGGGGCCAGACCCTGCCGTCCTTGAATTTTGATCATGACAGTAGTGACTGGCCTGTGCGAGGTGCGCACGCAGCCTGCTTCCGTACTATAGTATGGACAAGTATTATTGCGAGCCGCTGTGCCGAGAGGCGGATGCTTTCGCTGCGTGTCTGTAAGGTTCCAAGTCACCCAGCCCCAACCAGCGACCGTGGACATGGGATTTCAGTTCAGAGGGACGGACAGCTGGAGGGGAATGGGATTCGTGAGCAGCATTTCGTCATCCTGCTAGCGGCCGTGTTTCATCCAAACCTTACCAAATCCCAATGCCTGTCTGGCCCCTGCCCCCTGGTTGGCTCCCTGGTTAGCTCCCTTGCCTGTCCGGAGTTTGCCAGCCCTTCCTGGTATGGAGCGGCCTACTGTGTGCCATAGTACAGCTTTTGACATGTCGGTTGCACTGTGCTGGCATGGGATATGCGAATGGGAATGGGAATGGGAATGGGAATGGGAATGGGAATGAGTACGCGGTCAAGCCGTCGGTTGCGCGACTTGCCACCTCTCGGCACGTAAGAAGCGCAAACACGCTGCATCCTGCTGCTTTGTGCCATGAGACTCGCGCTTCTTTGTCCTCCAGCTCGATAAGTCAATATCGGTGTCAAGGTGATCGCCCACCAGAAGTTGGGGCCCAAAGTGCCAGGGCTCAGGGCTCCTTCTCCATGTTGGAAGCTTCTCAGCGAAAGACCGGAACAAGGACCGGCCGACTACTCGCGGCTGCAAAATGAAAGTGCGAACAATAATAATAATGAGAGGACTGTCGGACTTGAACTCCGGTCACAGTACCCTACCTAGGACCCAGGTAGGGAGAGTCATCAGAGCGTAATGAACTGCCTCACTTGGCCCCGTGACGCAAGCAACCGCCATAGCTGTCTAATTCCTGCCGCGATTACACAGCATGCGTGTCTGCGAAGGGCGGGCCGTGCATGAGGTATGGCAGATGGCAGATGGCAGAGGACAGAGGGCAGAGGGCAGCGGGCAGAGGACAGAGGGCAGTTGGACCATGGGGATTGGGGAGAGCAATAGGTACCTACTGTGCTGCAGTCGGATTCGGCAGTGCAGCGGATGCAAAAGCAACGCGGACGTTGCTCTCGCCAGGCAAGGACGAGTGCGAGGGTGAGGACGAGGACGAGCACGGGGACGAGGACGAGGACGCGAGGGACCAGGACGAGGACGAGGATGCGAGGGACCAGGAATGGGCCCAAAATAACACCAGCCGGGCTTTTCTGGTGGTTGATCCTGTAATACCACACAGTACCATAGTAGTCCACAATACACACACACTGCTAGTCCATATAGGTACACACTGCACACACCCGACTACACCTTCTGCTGCTGCTGGCTGGTGACACGAGAGGGGATCGACGCCTAGGGGCTAGCACCCGCCCGCCACAACAGCTACCACCCCCTGCCCGTTTCCTGCTACCGGAACACCGAGTCATTTCGTGAAGAATGCCCCTTTATCTTTTTTATTATTTCGACCGCCAAAAGGTACCTGCCGAACGCCCAACACATTCCCTGTCCCCTCCCCTCTCACCAGCGACACCACCCGCGACCCATACCGACTCGATTCCTCTGCGCTTGGTCCTCGACCGCTTCCGCATTATAAAGCCCGACCTGCCTTCCGTCGTCGTCATCGTCGTCGTCGTCTCTCTCTCTCTCTCTCCGCTCGCGCCGCCTGCACGTACAAGTATCCCGACTCCCCCAGACCACCGCTGGCCCCTCCTGCAGCCTCCCATCGACTGCGGAACTCTGCATCTGAGAAGCGCATACTCCTCCAGCACGAGCCGCTGCGCTTCTGCCATAAGCCCTGTCTTACCAGTACCCCAGAATCATGACGCCCATCGCATCCTGCCACCTTCGTTGAGCCGTCCAGGGCGACATTCCCCAACATGACTACCGCGCCTGGATACACCACACTCCCGAACATGGATGCGTTCGCAGAGCTATCGTCCAAGCAAAACGATGCTGTCTCGGTCGCTTTCGACAGGACACGCCCGAGACTGACGGGTCCGAGCAACAGTTCATCACACGTCAGCCTTGTCCTTGCCGGCTCACAGCCTCACCTGCATACCTATTCGCCGCAAGCTCTGACGCCCATACATTCTACAATGTCCTCACTGCCACAAGAGTTACCATTGCCTGATTCAGCCTTGAGTCCTACCTCACCACCCCTTATGTCGCCTACGTCTGCGTCTTCGTCTTCCATGGCGAATGCCTCAGCTTTGTCCAAAGGCACAGGAATCATACGTCGACTCTCTCAGGGAGCAAAGAAACAAATGACACGGAGGTTATCCACAACCAGCCCAGCTCCTGGTATAGGCCGTTCCACATCTGTTGGTCCCACAACAAGACCCAATCCAATTTCCTCGACGACTTCAGGTACTTCAGACAGCGCGTTGGATATGTCGGATTCAGACTTTCCATCCTCCGAGGACGAGGAAACAATGGACGATATTCCCTACCTTGACATCTCGCAATCTCTGCATGACGGTTTCTCCGCTCGGCCCAGTATCGGATCAATACCAGAGGGAGGACTTGCGCCAGCGATACCTCTGGCTCTCCAGGAAGGTACTCAGCTTACGAAGGTGACCAAAAGGGGAAGGAGGAAGCAGCTTCGGTTTCGATTCGACTTCGCTGCCGCAAAGATATGCTGGGATCCTCGCAATGCATCCAAGCACGTGTACATTGACCACATCACGGATTTGAGAGAGGCCAACGAGGCGAGAGAATACCTGGATCAGTTCCAGGTCCCAGGCGAGCAACATAATCGTTGGTTGACAATTGTCTACAATGACTCGAACCGATCGACTGGACGCAGCATAAAAATGATGCACATCGTTGCACCAGACGTTGCGACGATGCGTCTTTGGAAGGAATCCATCGAATATGTTCAACAATCGAGAATTCGTACCATGACTGAGCTTGCAAAGGGTGGAGAGAAAAGCATCAAGAAACTGTGGCGTCGCGAAACCCATGATGATCCAAAGGCCCGACTTGACCTTCAAGGAGCAAAACAACTTTGTCGGAAGTTGGACATCAACTGTTCCGACAATGCCCTGCGGGCGCATTTCGAAAAAGCCGACTCGGATGCGAACGGCGATCTCGATTATGCCCAGTTCGAAGCCTTTGTCAAACGGATCCTGGAGCGACAGGATCTCAAAGAAATCTACAGTGCCATTCGTGCCCCTGGCAGTGCTGAATTAGATCTCGACTCCTTCGTCCGTTTCCTGGCCAATCAGCAAGGTGTCGACGTCACTGTGAAACACTCACATTGGACCAACCTTTTCGAGCAGTACGCCAAACGCTGCCGCCCAAAGGACAATGCTTCTCCAGCTCGAAGCTCAGAACCCCGCTCGATGACCATGAACTTTGCCGCCTTCCAGGATTTCATGGTCGTGTCCAATTACGGGAAAGCGGTGAACCCGCGGCGCACCGATCAAAAGCTTGATCGGCCATTGACAGAATACTTCATCTCAAGCTCCCACAACACCTACCTATTGGGTTGGCAAGTCAAGGGTGAGTCGAGCACAGAAGCTTACGTCTCCGCTTTGACGCGAGGATGTCGGTGTATCGAGATCGATTGCTGGAACGGAGCTGATGGACGTCCAATCGTTTTGCATGGCCGGACCTTGACGAGCAGTGTTTTGTTCTCAGATTGCATCGCGAAAATCAACGACTATGCCTTCATCGCTTCTGACTATCCACTGATCATTTCACTCGAGGTTCACTGCAACCCGGCACAGCAAGTCGCGATGGCCGAGATCATGAAGACCATCTTTGGCGACAAGCTGGTCACCGAGCCTCTTGACCCGACCGCCGATGTCCTGCCATCCCCGGAAGAGCTCAAGGGTAGGATTTTGGCCAAAGTCAAGGCAGCCGAGGACCGCGAGAACCAGAGCCTGCGATCTGAATTTCCTCCCGTCACCCGTCGTCAGCGAGGGCTCAGCTCACCCTTCTCTCCTTCAGTCGTCATGGACCCGGCAACAATGCCCCCTGTACACTCGCTCTCAAGCCCACCGTCCATGAGTCTGCAATTCGGAAGCGCTCCGACGGCTTCGTCATCTCGAATATCAGTCAATTCCACGGGTGCTGCAACACCTATCAGTCCAAGCAGTTCTGGTGACGATAGCGATTCGTTTCTTGACAAGAAGGAGAGGAAAAAGACGAGCAAGATTGTCCCCATCCTCGGCAGGCTTGGTGTTTATGCACAAGGTATCAAATATCAGAATTTCACCTCAGCCGAATCACGCACCTACAACCATGTTTTCTCCCTCTCTGAAGGACAATTCGAAGGCCTCTGCCAGAATCAGTCAACAAAGGACCAGCTTGAGAAACACAATCGAAGCGGCCTCATGAGAGTTTATCCAGCAAATTTCCGCATCTCATCCAGCAATTTCGAACCACTTCGATGCTGGCGTCGCGGTGTTCAGATGGTGGCTCTCAACTGGCAGACGCACGATCTCGGAATGCAGATGAACGATGCCATGTTCGCAGCTGGGGACGATCAGACTGGCTATGTGCTGAAGCCTGAGGACATGCGGATTGTTGGCGGCAGCGCGATATATGACCTCCCGCTCAAAAAGGTGGCCAAGCGCGTCCAATTTTCTCTCGACATCCTCTCTGCGCAGCAGCTTCCAAGACCCCGTGATCTGGGCATTGATGCCAACATGAATCCATATATAGAGGTTGAGGTCTATACCGCAGAAGACAAGGCATATGGCGTCGCTACCGGACAAGGCGGAACGGATGTGTCGGCTCGCAATGGTCTGTCAGGAATAGGCTCACCACTCCGCAAGCGCACTTGTATCGTTCCAAACAACGGATACGATCCTCGCTTCAACGAATCAATGCAGTTCTCAGTCGACACCAAATATCCGAGCCTCGTATTCGTGCGCTGGACTGTTTGGAACTCCCTCGACGGCCGCACAGTCAATTCTGGCCCGCCCCTGGCATCTTACACCGTCAAATTGGACTCTCTCCAACAAGGCTACCGCCACATCCCTTTGAACAATGCTCGGAATGAGCTGTACTACTTTTCGACGCTCTTTTGCAAAGTGAAGAAAGAGCCTCTCAGCAATGTTGTCGAGCAACCCACCTCACCACATGCGACAGGGCACAACTCACCGTCCACAACCCCTCAAGACTTTACCAAATCAAAGTTCTCTTTCTCCAAATTCATCTCACGGACACGGTCCCAGCAGAAGATGCGAGGCCCGGCCCTCAGTCGTACCGCATCCTCTGAGAGATGAGAAGACTTTGCATAAGCCTCAACTACCGCTCACACATGTCGACTTCACGATTTCCCCTCGTTTGTACCATACTTTACCTTTCTTCCATGGACTTTATCCATACGATTCCAGCACGGGCGCCGTTCGCTTTTGATACCTTGCGACAAAATTTTCTCGATTCAAGATACCCCAGCTTTGGCTACTTTACCACACGTGTCGAAACACAACGGGGGTTTTTCCTGTTACTTTCACCATTGGGCGCATCATTTGTGCTTGTTAGCTTGGTCTGACGAAGCTGGAATCTTCGTGGCTGGTGCACTCAACCTCGACCTGTCAGAGTAGAGCATCATCTTCTTTTGTTCTTTTTCAACGTTTTCCATTTTGTCAAGGCGATGGCGTCACCTCATCATTACTGGGAACATTCAAGATATCATAGACAACCGGATACCATGCGCCTCGATGGCGCAGAGACGACGTTTTCATTTTTCTACAGCCAATATTCTCCACTTCTTGCAACTGTGGTCGTTAGAGGTCTGGGGTCCTTTGACGACGCAGCTGGCCTCTATTGTATTCTACATCTTTGGGAGCGGATTTAGGGCAGGACTCAATCACTTATTCTCATCTGCATGGATGGATGGCAGCATAAAGCATTGCGTGTCATGACCTGGGAGGTTCTCTGTCGTTTCAACTTGCATGGGAGACGACCACGATGCATGGAGGTTACAGGTGAGCAAAAGGGTCATATGGATGGTACATCTATTGGTCATGGTAGGGGTCGAGGGTTTGCGCCTTATCTTGATGGCTGGACTGGCTACTGGCTGGCTTGCAGGGACGTTGGTGTCGTCAAGATTGGGAAGACCGATTGGGTCGTGGAATTATGATAGTGTGCTAATTTCGATATCATGACGGACTCATCTCTCTGTTGTGGTTTTCTTAGAGCTACCGACAACTGCCTGCACTAAGTCGTTTCTGCCACTATTTAGTGAATTACCACCCTATCCGTCGTCGTTGGTTGTGGTACAGCGCTTTTGCGCCACGTTGGCCAGTCCAAACCGCTGACTAGTAATAGCCTTTGTCGTGGACACGCCTTTCGTTCTTCACGCCGTCATCTCTACCAGAGTTTCTCCCAGAGCTCTGGGCGCTCCGCAGACGCCGCGGACGGACTTGATCCGGCCTGTACCATGAAACGCGGGCGCGCCGCTGTTTGTACTGCTGCTGCTGCAGCTGCTGCATCAGGAGGAGTCTGCTCCTTACTAACTACGGAGTATGATCGTACTGCTTCTAAGTACCAATATTGTCTAGTAGAGTAGCCAGCCGTTTGTACCTGAGATGGTAGAAGGGGTTGTTTGGTGGTAAGGGGGGACCCTTCCCTACGTCGTGGTACAAGACACAAGATACAAGCAGAAGGGTGGATGGTACTGTTGCGTTTACTGGATGGACCCTGGGGGTGGGTTGGGTTGGGTGGGGATATTATGGGGCGACGAATACGATACCTTCGTCTAGTGCCTTTTTTGCGCTTTGTTCGTGCCTGCAGACTGCAGTAGTAAGGTAAAACGGCCGCGCTGCAGTGCCCAGCAGTTTGATGTGTGGAGTTGGAAAGTCTTATACTGCTAGCTCAGTTGTGGCTGATGGGTGCTTGCCTTGCTGTACTGTGCTGTGCTGTGCTTGTGTGCTGTGGCGAGGTAGGGCTTGGACACGTCACGCTTACGATGATACCTAGAATGATACTGACCCACATACACTCACTCTCTGTCCCTCTCCCTCGGATGGGGCACGACCTTTCTTCTAGGAGTATTTTCTCGACGGTGCAATGTGTGCGAAACCATCCCGCCCCACGACCGGTCTTGGAACTGCGGATTCGAGAACTCGCGAGATTGGGGAGAGATGATGGGGGTGAGCTGGTTCTTGTGTACCATTTCAGTTCTGGCTCGGTACTGTCCAGGTACGACTTCTGGCTGTTTTGGTGATCCAGCTCCCTCTCGTATCGACTGGTTTGCGGGCGACTCGGGGACGGGATTGGAAAGGTTTCGACGTTGTGATCGTCGTCGTCGTCTTGCGCTTCGCGATGTGGGAAATTGTATTGCTTCGAACGGGACTCGAGCGTGACATTCTTTCTTGTCGGAGGAGATGCGTTGGATTGTGTGGTTTTCTGAGTAGCAATGGAGCGGTTGGCCTTCAAATTCTGTCTCGAGCGGTGCGCGCTGACATCTGACAAGGACACAGGAGGAAGATTATCGCTAAGCCTCCGCATATTGTCAGGCATGTATACTGAATACCGTATAGATACGAGCAGGGGCTCGTATTCTCGGCTAATTGGCTTAGGCTTATACGGTATTCGGATTATTATCCTGATAGAATTACGAGTGACTAACCGGATTTGGAGTGGTAGTCCACCTGCAGTATTTTTCTAGCGACTTGCGGGGACGGGTTGGAGTTGCGCCCGGTAAGCCGCTAAAACTCCCAATCATAGATTCCATAACGACAAGTACCTATAAGTTTCTATAATAAGTAATGCGGGCATAACGATACGCACCTATAGGTATCTAGACCTAGAGACGTCACACGTAGCCCTCAGAGTTAGTCGCCTAGGTCGGGCTTACCCTAGAGAGGGGCAAATGTCAGGTATGTATATTAAGTACCGCACCGCTTAGAAGTGAGCAGATACTCGTATTCTCGTCTTCTTGGCTTACCTAGGTTGACTTGGTATGCGAACTTGCCGTGTAGATCCTGCCTGACACATGTCCAACCCCCTGTGTGTGTGATCTTCCCTCGATCCTAGGAGGTACTGCCGACTTGATGACCGTCGGTCAAGGCCTCCTTGTCTCCAACTTCGACTGGATCGCACCCGCACTATCTCCTTCAATATAAGTTACATTGCTGTCGAGGACAGCGTGGTTAGCTCTTCGTCTTATCAAACGCGCCTCTTCGTTTCCGAGCCAGGCAACTCGAGAATGTGAGCCTTCACGAGGACGCTGGGGCCAGCAACGCGGATTCTGTGAAGGTATAAAGAGTGAGTTCCTTCATACAGGAGGACGTCCTCGAATCAACGGATAGTCCCATCAGCAACTTCGCGCAAAGTACATCTACTCGCACCAACAACTTCAACATGCTTCCTAAAATCACGACTGTCATTCTCACTCTTTACATCCTCCTCTTCTCTTTTGCTGCGGCCGGGTTGATCGCCATCGAGGACAAGCCCAAGAAAAAGAACCCCGACCCCGCCGACGGTAAGAAAGGCATATATCTCTCTACGAAATGCTACCCGAGTTTCGCTAGCTGTTACTCATCATGCTTCGGGAACAATGTCTGCAGAAATATCAGGGGGGGGATCTGCTGTTCGTAAGCGATCTGCCGTGCGAGGCCGCGGTACGTTGCAAGGACATATTCGCATGACTGCATGGCCGGGACTGACAGCTGATTTTCTTAAGGGGGGCTTGCGCTACAGTTGCATGTGATTTTCCACGATCTGTTTTATCAACTGGTATCGAGGATAGGGCGGGTGGCCGATTGTGAGCAGGGGGGCTTGGTTACTTTGACGATGTTCATCCTTCTCAAACCGAGAATCTGCTCTTGACGTCTCAGCGACGACGGGAGACGGTGCTCGATTTTATTACCGAATCCGGTAATGGGATTTTTGACAGATGTAGTGTTTATCTTACCTTGTCAGTATCGATCTGGAGGAGCATTTGGCAATCTCATCAATTACATCTGTTGACCCCATATCGACTTTCTGCAAATCAAACCCCAATGAAGAGAACGTTGTAAACTTTGTGCATGGAAGAACCGGATGTTTCCACCTGGTTCTTCTCAATCCGACGCTGCTCGAGGACTGTTAAATAGGCTTTGTACGTGTATTGTTGTTAAGAAGCTTTATTATTATTATACGAAGTTCTATCTACATGTCTGAAATACCACGCCTGAAAATCCTTTACCCACCCCTACCGTGCTAAGGAACCAATACTAGAGGTCCTTTATTTAAAAGTAATATACTCTAGTATAATATGATATTTCCTTTTGTACGATAGTATAACCCGTCTATAAATGCAAAAAATTAATAGAAAATAAGTATAGAAGTATAACCTAGCTATACTCGTACGGTATTTCTATTATAAGACAGGTTATATAACCTGTTTTCGTACGATGAGGCCGCCTTGTAACTCCTGGAGCGGCCTAATACGGTTAATAAGCGTATAATAGTACTAGAACACATCACAGGCCCGCTTTTCCTAGTCACTTATACTCCCTCCTTGACTTCTTCTTCCTGGAACTATTAATATCTACCACCACCAACACTAGCAGCGGCCCCCTTTTTTTTTTTCTCTAAACTCTCTATCAACTTTCCTAAGCTCCAACTCCCCTCGTACGTAGCTTCTTCCCTTGCAGATTTGCTCTTGCTGACCATCGTACGTTAGAAAATGGCTACTCTAAATACACAAGTCCACGCCCAGAACACCCAGGTTATCCCCTCACCAGTTACTAATCTCGTCTTTACCGGTGCTACTAACGGTAGCGGCTGGTACCTTCGTGTCCCTACTGGCGCGGGGATGACCTGGGTGTTCTGGGCCTGGACTTGAGCATCTGGGGCAGCCATTTTCTCTCGTTCGATGGATCAGTGTTGAGTAGGCTTTATACGCGTATTAATATTATTATACGAAGTTCCATCTACATATCTAAAATGCCACGGCTGAAAAACCTTCACCCACCCCTACTGTGCCGAGGAACCAACAAGGACACAAACTGGCGACCTCTGAGAAAGAAAAAAAAAAATCGTTCGTTCCATTCCCCTTGTCTTATACTGGTCGGACTCATAATACCCTTGTAGAAGCTTTCATCGATTTCTCTCGTTCCCTCGAGATCCGGCTACCAGATTTCGCATCTGTAACTTTCCATTCACATCGACACATCCCCACTGTCCACTGAAATTTTCTCCAACCAACGTAGAGTACCTACCCCCACAATATATGCAGTCCCCTACATTTTCCGTCTCCAATCCGTAGGCTACGACCTTACTCGCCCTCCCTCCTCTACACCCTTCTCTCTCCCTTCGAACCCAGTGAAACCCCAGCCTTCGAGTCCGCCACGGCGACGACCACCCCAATTCGAATCCGCATCACCGTGGGATACACAAGCCTCGATGACAGCTTGTTCGGATATCAGTAAGAAGCATGTATACCCCCGAAGCGCGGCCTCCAATTCTTTGTCCAACATATCCACCACATCATCTTTTGCAACTTTCTGGTATTCCCTTGTAAATTAAGTTATCCGCCTCCGATTGGAATTTCAGGCCCGATGGCAGTAAGAGTAGCGTGGTATTCGTAGCCGTGTAAGAGAGGATGTAGTAAACGACATGTAGACGTTTTAACAAGTCCTACTGATTCAAAGTATCTCAACATTCTTCGCTTTACTTTCTACTTGCTCCTCCCGAATCGACTTGTGATTTCCGGGCGCGCGGTGTGGCATTTTCCATTGATATTTCTCCTGGTCTTGAACATTGTGTTGGAGTCAGTTCCAAAAAAATTGGCAAATCGGATGCTAGACCTGCAATGATTGCTTCTATCACTACCCCACTGATACGACATCTTCTGCGACTCGGAGGATTACGGTGCATCGTACGCCATTGTTCGGCAATGTTGTTGCAAACCCTTGGTTCTCTCACAGGGTATTTTGTTGTTCATGACAACCTTGCGTGAAAGTCCGGCCAAGATATGCCATCGGCAATCAATCAGTACCAGTCAATCTCACCCCGACCCGATATCAACGACTTCGTTAGACCCGGAGGCGTTTTGTGAATGTATAATATCAACGTAAGCCCCACCACGAGCCTTGAAGGGCATAACATTCATCTCAACTTCTCCCTTACCTCCACCTAACATCATCCAACCCCATTCCCCTCCCCACCTTCCTGATCAGTGCTTTCTTCAAAAACTCCTCTCGAGCAAGCGTCCTCGTCTGCTTAACAAAGACCTCAAGCCCAACTCGTCCCTTGTCCAGACCTCTACCTAAAGCCAGCCTCGCCTCTTCACATGCCTTCTCTTCCGCAACCAAGGTATACAGTTGCCCGCCAACAACCGTAGGACAAACAAGCACTTCATCGATTTCAGGTCTCCGTCGACCTTGCGCATCGCGCATGACTTGTTCTGCTTCTTGCATGGCGCCACGAAGGATGCGTTCGTTGTTTTCTAAAGCTCGGTCTAACTGCTCGAGTTGTTCGAGCTCAGCTTGCAGTACCGCATGAGCTCCTCGCAGCGCGAATTGTTGTGCTTCAAGTGAGTTCGCTGCGTTGGTGTTGGAAGCGACCATCTGGTTCGTTTGCGAAACCAAAGCCTGAGATAAAGCGTCCAGAAGTGCGTCCTTCTGAGGATTCGGCGGCACCGGTGGAACAGGCAATGGCACTACTGGACCATTCTGTGATGGAAGTGTAACGTCTAAAGGAGACGTCAAAAGGTCGATGGCAGGTTGTGGTTTTCGCTGTGGTGGAGGAGGCTGCTGCACATAGTTCGGAGGCTGCGCCTGACCCTGCTGATATGGTCGGGCATCTGGAGGCTGTTGTCTTTGCCAATTGAGATTGGGTGAATCTGGTGTGACTGGACTCACTTGACTCTCCAATTCGTGAGAATTCTGTTGAACTCGCATATGTGGTGGAAATTGCTGCTGCTGTTGTTGCACATATGGTATAGGCCTACTATTTAAAGTACTCTGTTTTGGAGGTTGAACCTGCTGCGTCTGATATTGCAGGCCGGTACGACTATCTTGCCATTGATTCTGACTCTGAGGCATATACTGCTGCTGCGGTGTGTGTGTTGGAATAGGTGGAGGTAGAGGCGGGCCATTGTGTCCTGAAAATTGCCGAGTATTGGAAGGCCCTGTGGAAGCTCTTCCGCCATCAGCGCCTTTAGGAGGTACAGGCGGTGGTGCAGAATCTCCCCTCCCCCCTCCCAGGGGAAGCTGATGTGCTTGTGGCTGCTGAGATCTCCTCCATTCTTCAGGTGGAGGTGGTAGAGGAGGCGGAGGGGCTTGCTGTACAGGCTGTTGATGGACCTGCTGTTTGGAAATCACCGGAGGCTCTTTTGAGAACACACCTCGCAGCACAGCGAGAAAGTCGAATACTGAAGACTTGTCCCAGTATGTCGCCCATTGTGCCAAATATGGATGGTACACCCTCCCATCACTGCTAACGTGTTGTCCGGGTCTCACTAGCATGTCCTGTGCTGGAGTGACATATGCCATGGGCGATTCCTTTGGGTATGCATGAGGTATCCAGAGGCTGATGGGAAATCTGTACGTGGTGCCTCGAAACTGGACTGGTATCGTTCCATGGACTTGGAGTAATAAAGCCGACGCTCCATTTTCGTATGCTGCCAGCTGTCAGCTATGATTTCGAGTGCATAGTAGAATATAGCGTACTGTAGACTTCGGTTCGAGGGGAGAGGGAGGGATAATGCGAGAGAGCTTCGGCGACGTCCGAGTATGTCCGCTGAACGTCATGGTACTCCTACATATCATAAATTAGTGTTCGTCTTGTTAAGAATAGCTTCAGCAGGCTGAAAATACACTGATCAAGACGGAGTGCAGCCAGTTGAGCACGGCATTGGACATGTTGCGCTCGCGGAGAAGGTGTCTGGCGGCTGGTCTGAGCCTTTGGAGCGTATCGCAGCTTCGATCTCGTGGATATTTCGAACGAGTGAGAGGCAGGTTGTCTGGTATTAGATACTAAAGCAGTCATCATCATAAAGTCATGAGTCGTTTCAAGACATTTGAGAAATCTCGAGTTGAGGGTCGAAACCAAGCTGTTGGATGCAATTGAAGCAAGTGGGGCCTATCGCCAAGTTTGGGGGCGATGGGCAAGTGTGTTTGAACAATCTGTAGCCCTCATGTTGTAGTACGAAGACCTCATGTGCTAGTACGAAGATAGATACTGAGCTCAAAATGAGACTCTGGACCTTCTTGCAAATCACTTGTTGAGCTGCTGGCGCTTTCATCAAAGGCTACTCGACCTCGACGACAAATGCAAATATGAACATCACCAGCCTTGTAATCTCATTGTAGCAATCTGAGGGCCTCACTATGACTATGACCACAGCTCTATGGGAGCGATTGTTGGGATGTACAGTGTTCATGTATCTTACAATCTTTGTTCGTCAATGAGCTGCTAACGTGATATTCAGCGAAGCATAATTTTGCCTTCACTCGCACGCCAGAACGCCCCAGGTATCAACGCAATCATAGTGTCTTCAAATCTTGGTTCAATTAGTGTTGGCTCCACTCGATAGTGTTCAAATCAACACCCTCTTGTACCAACTCCCAAAGAGGACTGAGCTCTCTTAGAAAGTTCACCCGCTCGCTGACCGCCTTTAGCACATAATCGATCTCGTCTTCGGTTGTGAAACGACCAATGCCGAATCGAATACTGCTGTGCGCGCTTTCGTCGCTGTTTCCTAGCGCCCGAAGCACATAACTTGGCTCAAGGGATGCTGATGTGCAAGCACTTCCCGAAGAAAGAGCAATGTCTTTGAGAGCCATCAGGAGAGATTCGCCTTCTACGTATGCGAACGAGATATTCACACATCCTGGGTAATGACGTATCGGGTCACCATTGAGATGCGTGTGTTCCATAGCGAGGAGTCCGTTCTTCAATTTATCAGAGAGATACTTGATTCGCTTGGTATCATACTGGGTTTCATGTTAGCGAGTGCCCGGTGATATTTGATGAGAAAAGGCATAACTAACGCTCATTTCCTGTTGACAAATCTGGGCGGCTTTACCCATTCCAATCGCCAGAGGAGGTGCAAGAGTACCACTACGAAGACCACGTTCCTGACCACCACCACTGATGATGGGCACAATTCTGACTCTCGGCCGTCTTCGCACATAACATGCCCCGATTCCCTTTGGACCATATATTTTGTGGCCCGAGATAGACATTAGGTCAACATTCATCTCATTGACGTCTATTGGAATCTTGCCGACCGCCTGAGCAGCGTCTGTGTGGAAGAAGATCTTCTTGGACCGACAGAGCTTGCCGATCTCGTTCACTGGCTGGACGACACCGACCTCGTTGTTTACAGTCATGATACTGACGAGACATGTCTCGGGTCGTATGGCCTTTTCCAACTGCTCCATATCAATCAACCCGCTTTCCTGGACGGGCAGATAGGTGACCTCGAATCCTTCGTCTTGCAAGTTCCTGCATGAATCCAGTACACATTTGTGCTCCGTTTGACAGGTGATAATGTGGTTCTTCTTGCCTCCCTTCTTGAAAAATCTAGCAACACCCTTGATACTCATGTTGTTACTCTCCGTGGCGCCACTCGTGAAAATAATCTCTTTCGGATCAGCACCGATAAGATCGGCGATGTGTTTCCTACTCTCTTCAACCGCTTTATCGGTCTCCCAACCATAGGCGTGGGTCCGTGAATGAGGGTTTCCGTACATTCCAGTCATGTATGGCAGCATTGCATCAAGCACGCGAGGATCCGTAGGCGTCGTCGCTTGCATGTCGAGGTATATTGGCCGTTGCCCCTCATCCATAATTGTTGCTTGCTTGAGTATGCCAGCAGCAGGGCTCATCATGGCTTCAGCACTCATGCCGGTCGAAGGCATCGTTGCACTTTCCACTCTCGTCCCAGTCTGTTGAAAGAAGGCCTTCTGATCGGCCTTGATGGCGGTATCGACATTGACAGTCGCATGCTGGGGCTTCGTCTCGGAGACATAGGTTCTTCGGGTGTGGGAATTCTGAGATAAGGTGGCGGAGATACACGATGTCCGCCGTAATGTCCTGGGGCCCGCTATGGAACGGGTGCAACCCTGGAGAGCCTGCCTCGCAACTGAGGGGGTAAGATTCAGCATTTTCGGTTGTGGTTGTAGATGATGAAGAGTTGTCTCATGCGGATCTATGGTGGCGCGCGAGATTATCTCATGGACGGAAAAGGGAATAAACGTGACTGGGCGGAACTTGTGGAGGTCCAAGCTCTGTTTCCGCCCACCCGGGCGGACATGATGGATGGGAAGAACGGAGTAGTGCCAGCTTGAACAGAACCAATGTAGCGGCCAAGGAAGACATCGCTATTGATACTTTGTTGGATGGCTTTTGTATATAGTTGGCACCATATAGCAATCAACGCCAAATCGCATCAAAAGACCGTCAACCCTAGGGCCTCCGCAGAGGCGCATCGTTATGATTTCAGTTCGTTTCCACCATTTAGATGGAAATGCAGGTGCAGTCGGCACAGTCGATCCCACTTCCTATCCACGCTGTAGAACGGCAGAACTATGAAATCCGTATTCTCCTGTCACCATCATAAGCATCTTCATCACCATCTTCAGTTTCGGATCTCGCACAAGAGGGCTGTGCCACAAGACTTCGTCATAGCCTCTTAGCCTCTGAGCCTCACAACCCGGACCAGTTCCTTTGCGACCTGCGCAAACCACCGACAATACCAACCCACCACCTCTCAAGCTCTCGCTACACACGCGTCCAACTAATCAGCGGCATCGATCTACCCCCGTCCACAGCAGGAGAATCACATCCGGCAGGACCCATGAGTTGGAAGGGCTTCCAGAAGAGCGTCGTGAGGGTATACAAGAGCCCAATATGCCTTGACAGCACATGCAGTGAAACTGACTGCAGAATCTAGGCGCCTCAGACCGTCAAGGCGAAACTAAACGTCGTAAGTAGCTCCGAATACCTGCCACTGCGACCACAATGCCACCTGCGAGCTCTTTCAGTACGAAAACACGGGCTGACCCGGACAAACCACTAGGGAGAGATATCAAAAGATGCGATATACATAGACTCGGAGAGGAGGTTCCAGGACCTAGAAACAGAGACCAAGAAGCTCCACGATGAGTCCAAGAAGTACGCGCTTGAGCCCGTTCTCGAGTTCCTGGCAGCTAACAAAGTACAGATACTCAGAGGCGATCAATAGTCTGTACATTTCTCGCACGTAGCATACGTCTCTCTAACAATCTCTCCAGGTATGCTCACGCACCAGATCGAATTCTCCAAAGCTTGCGCCGAAATCTACCAGCCAATATCCGGGAGAGTGTCGGATCCGGACTCATTCGTTCAAGAAGGCAACCCCGAAGGAATAAGGGCATGTGAGGAATATGAGAGCATCGTACGAGACTTGCAAGAGACGCTTGCGCCAGAACTGGAGATGATTGAATCGAGAGTAATCAAGCCAGCGGATGAGCTCATGGAAATAATCAAACAGGTCCGGAAGGTGGCAGGAAAGCGAGATCACAAGCAGTTAGACTACGACCGGCACCGTACCGCCCTGAAAAAACTGCAGGACAAGAAGGACAAGACCTTGAAGGACGAGAAGGCAATGTACAAGGCAGAGAATGATTGCGAAGCCGCAACGCAGGACTACAACTACTTCAACGAACTGCTCAAGGCTGAGCTGCCTCAGCTTTTCCAGTTGGAGCGCGAGTTTATCAAACCGCTATTCCAGTCATTCTACTATATGCAGCTGAACGTGTTCTACACTCTGCATGAACGGATGCAAAACATCGACATTGGCTATTTCGATCTCACGAAAGACATCGAGGAGGGTTACGAAGCGGCGCGCGGCGAAACCAAGGATGAGGTGGAGAAACTATCGATAGTCAAATTCAAGACTACCGGAGGACGCAGACCCGGTGCTTCCAAATACGGCAACAAACCCTTGGCGATAGAAGCAGGTAGTACGGGAAGCAAGTACGAGAGCAGGTACGGCAAACTCCCGGCACCGGCAGCACAGGCACAGATAGAAGCTCCTCCGCCAGCATACAGTGCCAACGGCGCCTTATCACCGACCAACGACAATAAGGTAGCGCCATACAGCCCTGCCAGTACCCTCACACCGCCTGTATCAGCCGGCCTCTTCAACGCTGCAAAATCGAAAGGACCTGCTCCACCTCCCCCAAAACCAAAGCCAGCTGGATTGAAGGGTCATATTGTCAAAGAGACGGTGACGGCGATGTATGATTATGAAGCGCAAGCGGAAGGGGATTTGAGTTTCACCACTGGCGAGGTTATCGAGATTATAACGAAGACGAATAATGTGAATGAGTGGTGGACGGGCAGGATTGGGTCAAGGACGGGTCAATTTCCTGGTAAGCATGACAATTTGACCTGCTCTCGAAGATCGCACTAACACTGCGAGTAGGAAATTATGTGCAGCTGAATCATTGAATGAGAAGATGGATGGCGTTTTGGGAGGGTTGGTCTACGTACAATCGTACACGACATGTTGCGCATGAAGTGAAAGGCATTTTTAGTCTGCATAGTAGCGTGCTGGTTATCTCCTTTCCGCCAATTGCACATCGTGATTGAGCTGGATGCTGTTTTGGATATCATAGTCTAGAGAAGCATGAATCTCACCATCTCTCTACTGCTGTTTCGTATTCACGTGACCGGCGAAATGAATACAACCCTCTTCTTTGGCAGTTTGAAGATCGAGTGAAATAACGAGCGACATTCCATGTCGGCGGCCTCAGCTCTGCATTCGCTAATTAGTAAGCCGTGAACAAATGGAAGTATAGGTAGCCTGGACAGCATGCGCCATCTTCGTTCCATCAACAAGCAAATCCTGCCATCATCAACAAAGCTCACGGCTTTCCGAACGACAATATAGTACTCCTCCTTCTGCATTTTCCAAAATGAAGTAGCACGACTAAATCTCGCATCACCACACCTCCGGTAACTTGCCGGACTTGGTTAGCAACCTTCAGCGCGACAGCTTGGACCGATATCGAAAGGAATCATTCAGTGGTAAAACCGTATTGCGAGGTCCTTTTTGGCCGAGCTTGAGATTGCACGACACGAGCGAGATGTCTTCTAGGCAGAGTGTGGCAGGGAGGAAGGCGGTTAAGGGGGAGTATATTGAGACGGTATGTTGATTAGATTCGCCTTGGACTTATCACCAATTTCGTTCATCCAGGGAAATTGATACAGATCACGCTCTCGTTATATCATAGCCTCATGTCTAGTCCTGTCAGAGACGCGATTGAGGTCATGTTTACATCTTGCGATATCCGGAGCGATCACGCCTTGTGCACCATTCTAACATCCAATCTGAGCTCTCATTCTCTTGTCTCTTATCGCATCTATTCCATTCTTCATCCCAGACTAATCTCTTTCAAAGGACAGCGGCAATAAAGTCTCCCGCCGAGCAAACATCTCGGGAACGGCCAACATAACCCTTGGCGGCAAGACAGTAATAATGGCAGACGTCCATCTCAGAGGCGATCTCACTCGCACAAAATCCTCCGATCCAAAAGCAGCGGCCGCGAAATCCCAGGCCATCACCTCTATCAGCATCGGCAAACAAACCATCATCGCCACGGGGACTGTCATCAAACCACCTGGAAGGATTTCGAGGGGGCTGTGGACGTACTACCCTATGAAGATCGGGGATAACGTTTTCATTGGTAAGTCGCATTTATTCGCCAATGATTTGTTACGACATGCTGGTTTCTGATCGCTGACGGTCATCGGCGTAGGACCAAATTCCCTCATCTCCAGCGCAGACATAAAATCACACGTCCATATCGGCGAAAATTGCGTTCTCCAGCCCTTCTGTATGATACGTGAAAACGTGAAGATATTGCCGAATACCGTCGTTCCTGCTCAGATGATAATCCCTCCGAACTCGGTCGTTGGTGGACAACCAGGGAGGATCATCGGTGAAGTGGGTGAAGGATGGGGTGCAGCGAAAGATGGAAATGCAGGTGGTGGAGAAGGGTGGGTTGAGGGTGGAGATTTGAGAGAACTGGTTCGGAGCATCCGGTGAGATGAATAGAAGCTGATATTATTTGGGCACCCTGCTTTGAAGTGCGGCAAGAAGGTCACGATGGATTTCATGTCGCCAGCTCGAATCTAAGCTTCAGAAAGATCAGTAGGTGCCATCTTGGACCATCGAACTTCGACATGCCAAGCAAGCAAGAACTTGGTCTTCGCTCTGGCAATATCCGTTCAACCCTACATTCAAAGGCGCGTATTGACAAAATCGCTGTGGACCATACCCATCTTCCCACCAAATCGCTCATCTCAACCTTACCATCTCCAAACCTTACACCATCTTCCTCTTTATAATGTGAAGACCACGAAAACGACAAAGAGCCGGACCATTTCTTCACCTCACCCTACACACACCTCTCCACCCTATCATGCGCCCGTGCCAAAACAAAATCTCTGCATGATTCAAGCCTTGCAAAGATGTACCTTCCCAAAATCCCACAGACGCCGCGCTGACAGACTCGTTTTGAGAAGAGCATAATCCCACCCACCAGCTCCCTAGAATTGTGTGGCCCATCCAAAAGCCTCTGCGCCAAGTTTCCATCGTTCAAGACTGTTATAGGCGGCAGTGAGCGCGGAACCGAGTACAGGGATTACGGGAAACGATGTTTGAGGAGCACATCTGGCACGCAGGGAAGATATCCATCTCAAACGTATCGACTCGGAAATCGTCCAGTCCAGGCTCGATTCCTGAGACGTCTGCTTGAACGGGCATCACTGATCCCAATCTGATCAACCACCCTCTCAATCAAAAATCACAACAGCGCAGCGTAGATGGATCCGCGCCGTCTGCCAAAATTGTGGATGTAGCCAACAGAAACGCGTGAATACACCGCAGCACTCGTGGCTGTTTGACCCAGCAACCCCCGGTGACCTGCAGCGTACAATCATCTCTGACAAACGACCATCATCGCGACCGAATGTGTGGTGAAACGTCATGAAGTGCGTGCATGCTCTCAACTCCAGCCAAACCACCAGCGGCATGTTCTGCAGAGTGACAACGGGAGAGAGGGAGGATTGAACCGGGACTCTCGTCGATCTTATGCTTGCTGTCTGTCGCCAGTACCGCGACTCTACCCAACGCCGTCTATGCCATTCGAAATAGCAAGTAGTATCCCACAAATAAAACAACCTACCTCTCCGGAACGAAACAGAACGTCGATAGGCTATCTCGATACTCCCTCGGGCTCAAATCCAATTCCCAGAGATATGTCCGATATGTCCCTTCCACTACCACCGTCTCCGCCACGTAGATATCTTCTACAATCTTGGGTCTCATATGGAGAAGAGTATGCTCCGATTGTTACAAGGGCCTCTTCGCGTCGAGTTGTTGGCTATAAGGATCTGAGAAAATGCCTCGAAAGCAGGCTAACCCCTCTTTACACCAGAAACATCCAAACGCCAAAATGGAGATTCTGGCCTTTCTCGCTCTCGTCGACACGGCCCTCTCAGTTGTTGTTCCTTCTACAGGTATGGATACCGACTCTCTTTACCTAGGACAGTCCCAACTAACAAGTTTTCCAGAAAAAGGCTCCGAAGAAGGAGACGTCTTTGTCCCAGCTGCTTGCGCCAAGCTCGGTCGTGAGTTGATACGCTTTGAAGGTGTTTTGGATATTCGCTAACTATATCTTCCAAGAAATCTGTCGATCTCTGACGAACCCATGGGTTAACTGCTGTGACAAAACGCAGTACGTCTGTAGACTCCAAATTGGTGGAGGGGGACAAACGGTCAATTACAAATGTCAAGGTTAGGAGGAGATGGGACAAGGGGACAAGTGAAGATGGGTAGGATGGGACTACTATACGAGGTCTGGATCTGCCGGTTCCTATACAGATCTTATACTCTGGTTTCTTCTTGTCCACCGGGGTACGGCAGGTGTGATGTTTGAGGCGGGTTATCCCAAAATCATGTTCAGATAGTTGTAGCCAGCCAGACTTTTAGACAGCTACTATTCAACGTCTTCGTGGAATAGTCCTAACCGGAGCACCTGGAGAAACCCCTGTACATGCCGGCTGACGAATGACAACTGCTATGAGGAAGTAGAGTTAGCTCGGCAGCCCGTGTGCCACCAGAACGGTGCACTTTGTCCTGACTTCCCAGCCGCGCCCTTACGAAAAACTTCAAACACATTCGGTTTGATGTTGAGGCAAAAAGATAGCTTCTCCGTGATCGGAACAGATAATTGAACCGGACGCTGCTCCATCCAACTACTCCTTCCAGTCTGCCATCTGCTCCTGTTCGAACCATCAAGTCAGCGAAAAAGATACCTACCTACTGATGGCAAAAAAGAGAATTGCCATGGAAGAGAGGGGACAATCTCTCTGGGGAAAACGAAAAGTGAACTATACGCTGTCCCTCCCAAATGCCATCTGCTCCTGTTCGAACCCCAAGTCAGCCACAAAGATACCTACCCACTGATAGCAAAAAGGGAATTGCCATTGAGAGAGGGGAGACAATCCCTTTGGGGAAACCGGAGAGCCCGGAGGAAAACCCCTTTTGCCGGCTGATGAATGACACAAGCTATGGGGGAGTAAGCGAGATCAATCCTTAATCAGCCGGCGTGAACGGCGGTCTTACTTACCTTAACCACGGCGCCTTGTTGGAAATAGTGTCCACAACTATCGTTCATATAGCACACTTCAACTTGCCTCCCCTTACCAATAACAAAACATACCAATGCCATGGCCCTTGACATGTCAAACAATGCTTGGCTCCCAAAAAGTGCCCATCGATGTATGCAAACTTGGATCAAACAGACGAAAGTCAACTTGAAAACCTCAATGGTTCGAGAGGGCTTGCCACCCCTCTTCTTCCTTCTCCATCGTGCCACTTGAACATCTCTTTCTCCGCCCAGCCGTTGTATTTGAGCTCCGTCCACCTCACAATCCCTATACAATATCTGGTTCAAGAGAAGATCAAATAGCCCAAAAAAAGGGCGTAGTGAGCTCTGCGATGGAGTCAACAATACCTTAGAGTTCGGGCCGGTCTCAAAAGACTGCCCGCCTGGCCGTCCAGATGTTTTGACTGATAGCAGAAACCCGCACCAGTCGAAGAATATACCACAGCTGACGACAACAAGACCCGGAGGTGAGGCCCTATTCAAAGCAGCTGGACCTCCTTATCCAATACTGCTCGATGCATTAGCCCTGCGAGCAAAGAACATATCGAACTTGATCCTCGAACGCCTCTTCAGCAGCTCCGACATATGTTCGGTTGCTCGTGCGCCAGCATCTTGCAGGCCTCAACAACGACAGGGCGGGCATCTAACTGATTTCACTTCCACATCGTCATCCACAAACTCACTCCGACAAGATAACCTCTTTAACGCACAGCATCCAGGATCGTGTTCAGCCGCCTCGAAGACCCACGCATCCGCCCTCGAGCATTCTCATCGACGGAGACGACCCGAGCTTCTGAACCTCACGACGGCGATTATAACGTCGATTATCTTAGGCACTGCTCCTCATCAGATCTTTCGGGATACTCATATTGGGACCTCAATCAGGGCTCATCGCTTCCCTTCCTACATCATCATGAGGCCTCAGTCCCAGGGCCAACACTGTCACGGCGAGCCAAAGAAGACGACCCGAATCTCTGAATACTATCCCATCCTCAAGCACTTGAGAGCACTATTCCGTTGCAGATGGCGATCTTGAGCTCCTCACTCGCGTATCAAGGCATAGATATCGGCAGCGGCGAGTAAAGAAAGACGACCCGAGTCTCTTCCTCATGCACATACAGCTCTAAGCGCTTGCGAGCAAGATGGCGCTGCCAGGGACTCCTCAAGCTTCCTGTAAGCTTCCTGTAGGTAGAGCGGTGATACTGGCCATGGGGTAAGGGACGGACTTTGGAACGGTACAAAGAAAGGGCTTCGATAGGTTCCATGATCGCTACTAATTTCGAAGAAACCTCTTGAGCAATGCAGGAGGTCTAAACCTGGACAACTGGACAGACTTGGAGAGAATCTGCGTCAGCAATCGCATTACAATCACAGGTACTTACCTCACATCGAGAATGGCGCAGGGCCCGATAGAAACCCATCGATTCCAAGTCTATAAACGTCTATCACCAGTATCAATGATTTCTCATTGGACTCAATCCCCAACCAGTCTATTGCCCATGCCACTGACGGCCGCTGCCAGTAGGAAAGAAAAGCAATCGTCAGGATCCCCATGTATCTATTCAAACATTTCCCACCACGGCTCCACGCACGCTTGCTCATACACAAACAACATCAGGGAAAGAGAGGAAAGGCTCGGGTTCATCTAGACCTTGCGGAACTAGAAGAGGAGGGTGGGGAAGTCCTGACAGTGGTCGAAGGGTATGCCCAAGATAATATGGGAATTGTCGCTTCCAACGTCTACTCGCGAGAGACATCACGACCGAACAACTTCGATTTGACCCAGTCCACGACGACGAGAATACGATTACGAGCTAATGCAGATTAGTTTTGTCGCCCAGAAACTTAAAAAGGTCGAAAACACGTACAGCTGAAGCACATGCTCAAGTATGCACTTCTCCAGAAGAAATAGGTCAAAGTACCACCGGAGGCAATGTTGCCAGTCATCCAGCTAATATCAGCGACAGCCTTTTCGCTACCAATGTAGGCCATAGCACCCTGGTGGGAGTACTCAAATGGGCCCATTTGCTTGACTCTCCTCAGTCGCTTTTGCAACTCCTTGATCTCGTTGAAGACGGCATCGCGTTGCTCCTTGGATGGGGCCTTCTCTTGCTTTTCGCTACAGGCGATGAGCTCGGCTTCGAGCTCATGGGTCTTGGCCATTTGGTTGAACATGCTAGCAAGGAAAGCTCCCTCCTGGGCGGCAACCTGAGCTGTTGGGGCGTAGTTGGCGATAGCACAATCACCCACGGCCCAGACGTTTTCGGTGCCCTTGACGACAAGATATTCGTTGACAGCGAGACCACGGCGGGAGTCCTTCTGAGCTGGGATCTGCATCATGAGGTCCTTGACAACAGGTCTGAGAGCGTTACCAGTTGCCCAAACAAGAAGTCCGAAAGGGATCTTCTCAACCACTTTATTGCCGTCTGGTCCGGTGAATTCGGCCTCAATGTATTTGTCCGTGACTTTCTTAACCATTGTCTTTGTTCGGATTGAAATCTTTTCCTCGTCAAATGTCTTCTCGGTGTACTCGATCAATTGCTTGGAGAACATGGGCAGCACCTATTGTTGATTGTTAGCGTCCTCAATTTTTTAAGCTTCGTTCGTCACCTACGTTTGGCAATGCCTCAACAAGGGTTACGTGGAAGTTTTCGGTGATTTCTGGGATCCACTTCTTCAAGTCAGACTCGAAGAAATCCTGGAGCTCACCAGCGAACTCGACACCAGTTGGTCCACCACCAACAACGACCATGTGTAGGAGACGCTTGATCTCGTCTTTGGACTGATCTTTGAACGTGGCAGTTTCGCAGCAATCCATGATGCGCTTGCGAATCATCTGGGCATCACCGACTTCCTTCAGGAAAAGACCATGCTCGCGGACACCAGGAATACCTGTCAGTTTGTATCAGCTTATGCAACTGTTTTCGTCAGCACCAAGTACAATCTCACCGAAAGTGGCGTTCTCGGCTCCTACGCCAACGACCAACATATCGAAGGGAACTTCGGTGGAGGTCACATCGCCCTTGATATCGCTATCATCGTTGATATAGACGACCTTCTTCGCGTAGTCGATCTTTGTAGCCTCTGCCTCGTAGAACTTGACAGATGCCTTCTTGTGCCGGAGGAAGTTGCGCACAGGCTCCATAATGGAGCGGTGCTCAATTGTTCCGGTTGTGCACGATGGCAATAGCGGCGTGAACAGGAAGTAGTTGCGAGGCGAGATGACGATGACATTGTAGTTTTCGGTGTCGAGTTTCTTGAGGAGAGAGACAGAGCCCCAACCAGTACCTAAGAGCGCAAATGATTAGCTTTATGTCGTGCAATTGCCCGCAGGGTGGTAACCTCAATGTCTAAATAAATCGAACGTACCTAGGATAACCAGAGTCTTCTTGTCTGGGCTTGGGTCCTCCTGTTCAACTGGATGCCTCAGCTCCCAGATGCCATATCCAACGTATGCAGCACCGCCGATAGCTGACAGATAGGTCAATCGCCAGGTCCACCGCAGGAGTGATCGAAAAGCACCGCGCTTCTTTGGTAGAGGGGCCTCTGTGGATTGTGCCCGACGGAATTGCTGGCGAAGAATCGGCTTGTTGAAGTCAGGGCGTGGTGCGCCGCGAGGTCTTGTGCTGTTCAGGGTGGTGAAGGAGCGGCGAGCGATGCTGCGAGAGACAAGGGAAGACGCGGAGCCCAATGGCCGCATGGCTGCCGAACTGGCCATTCGGGCAATGAGGCGAGGGTATTGAGGGCGAAGGCGATGGTGAAGGGGAGGTTCTGGTTCAGTGTCTGCTGGGTGTGAGCTTTTGACAGTTTAGATGGACCCAAGGCTAACAAATTTGCCGAGCACCAGGACTTTGGCGTATGACGCGCCCCTGTGAGGAACAGGGGGGCCTACACCCCGATTCCCTCGACGAAGATGGGCTTTCAGTCGGGCTGCTGCTCCAATTGCTTTTCTCTGCCGACGGGAGGGATTGCCTTCTTCTCTCGTGACTCTGCTGCCTCCGTCAACCACAGGAATCGAGGCATGCACTCGTAGCAAGCCGCGCTATGAGGCGCTACAGAGGCAGAGTCGTTGCTGGGCGTGGGATGGGCCCTGGGGGTGGCACTTTCACAACACGATAATGGCGCCAGCCCACGTCCTCGCAGTGAAGTACGACCTCGAGCATTCAATGATTAGACGTTTTCAGTAACCACTTGGGGAGGGCTGCGGGGGAGGCATTTTCGTGCAAATTGCATACACTAAACGCTTTATAGATTAGCCATTTCAATTAATACTAATACATTATCAGCATCCGAGGCCTCTAAGGCGTACGGAAAGTCTCAATCCGAAGCGTCGGATAAGGGTAATCTAATGTAATCGGTAATAATATAATATAGTTAGTGATACGTAGACCTTCCTCGGCCAGGGGGAAGAGTTGCTTACGGTCGGTAAAGCTAAAGTTAGTAGCTGCTGGTATCACGTAAGGGGCCTCTCGGTACCTTATTTTTTATAACTCTAAAATATAGTATATATAGATATTAGCTTACGATTTTAAAGGGGAGATACACGCTAAGATTAAGATACTATTATAGTTTAGTCCACTTTTAGGTGACAGCTTAGTAAGCGGTAAGACACGGTGGCAAGTGCAGCACCCGATGCAATGCAGCCTCCCCTGCAGCCCTCCCCTCCCCTTGCTGAAAACGTCTATTGGAGGCTCCAGGATACCCGCTCTCAACTGCAGTGGTCCTTAGACCACCTTCAATACAGCCCGACTCACACCCGGCCTCACATCCGGGACGATTCGGAAAGCTCAGAATATACATGTCGCCCAGTCGGACTCGTTAGGAGCACGTAGAAGCCCCTTCGTTCCGGTGAACCACGACGATATTGAATTGACCTGGTTTCAGCGACTATCGTATACACGGCCACACGTATCAGTTCTCGGGGCAAACCGCGTCGAGCAAGAACCACAGCACACGGTGCTCCGCTCGACCGGTGACAATCTCCTTTGACCCATCATAATTTCGACTTGTTCTCACCTTCTAGTGTCTTCGAATCGCCAAAGACTAGCCTTCCTTCACCGATGCTCTCGCCTTCTGGAGGCATCCTGAGCATCCCGTCCTGAAAACAGCTAGCTACGTGCAATCCATCCTCTCTCCATAGTCGATGACTCGCAAGAGCTCGTCCGTGAGCAATCTTGTCAATGGCTGTTTCCACCACGAACCAAGGCTTGCTACCATCTTCTTGAACCATTCGTAAACCCAGGGCTTCAACATGGAAGATGACAGTGTGGCTCAAACTAGCGATAGCAAGGTACTCATTGCCTAGATCCAAAAAGTTCGGTATCTGGTCTTGTAAGCACAACGTCCAATATTCAGCGTTAAGGAGAGCGCTCACCGGGAAAAGACCGTTTCGATCGCTTGCATACAAATGAGCAATAGCGTGCAAGTTCGGATCCTCTTCTATTGAAGGCATTTCCCCAAGGACCTTGTAATACTGCAACTGCCTCCGATCCAGCGTTTTCCTTGGATGATTGTAAGCTGCCATATCAACTTTGCGCATGTTGAGGCCAGGAAACGGGTCTATCCATCCCCTCTTCTGCTCGACCTCCCACCAACTAACTGAAATCAGCCATCACCTCTAACACTGAAAACATATCCGGAGAAGGGACGAACTCACTAAGGCGAATCTATACCCGGACATTCCGGCCAGTCCTCAGCTTTCTTGTCATCAAGGACGGTCCTGTACATCTCCCTCAAGTCGAAGTCCAGCTGTCGTTCGTTATTCGAGACCTCCGGCTTCTTGAAAGAACATATACACGTGAAGCAGACATCTTTTGAAGTATCTTGTGTGACATTGACTTGTCTTTGACAATATGATCCGCCTTCTCGGATGGTTTCAACGCGGTAGACGAATGGGCGGTCGGTCGTACCTTGAAGAGTGAACCAGCCTGTTATATTCTGACAGTCTAAGTTAGCGAAATGGTACGAAGCCTCCGTTGCAACTCCATGATAAACTTCCTTCCTAGCTTCATGCGAGCTCGAGTCTAAGGACCACTAGGGAACCCATCAGCGCAGAATGCATCGCTGCAAATCCTCTCACTGATATATCTGATCATATTTGAAATATTTTCGGGAACCTGAAAATCGATGAGGAACCACCAACTCCGACCTCGACATCAAATTCTCGTCCAAATTGTGAAGATAAAAAGCCCAGAATATTCGAAAGACAACCTGCTGGAAGGCTCTAACATCGTTTATACCTGGATCGTCGCCTCGAACTTGAAAGCATTTCCAAGTATTTTCGTCCCAACAACCAGGCAAGGAAAATTTGGCACCATCCTGCAGCAGAAGCGACTCCAATCAAATGTAAAGATGAGACTCACATGAATGACCATCCCCACCCTCACCGTCTGGGCTGCAGCATAAGCAGCCTGCGCAAAGACATGTCCCCCGTAAGCCCTCGTGAAACCACCGGGTGCATAAGCAGGACTCTAGATGTTCCAATTCATTAGCATAATTCCCAGACCACCAATCTCAACTCCCATGCATTGAGCTTTATCAATTGCTTTTGAAGCTGTCCTCGAAAGATCACCTCCATCAAATCCTCAACTCAATTCAAGGCCATCAACTTAGAAGCAGTGACAAGCCTCGAACCCGAACCAGACTATTCAGCAAAAGAGCGACCCGTTCCCGATACCTACCCAGTCAATCGATCCGCTGGACACTGGATCCCTCTCAATCCACCATCCCTCTTCTCTTTCACCCCAAAAACATACTAACCCAAGAACCCATCCTTCCACTCACAAACAAAGACGACTGAAAAGAGAAAAAAAAAGACAAGAAATAGGCACATACCTTACTCTCAAACCTCCCCTCCCCAACCTTCAGAAGTCCAAACAACTCCCTAAAAGCCTGGTAGGAATTCCCATTATGCCATTCTTCCGACATCCTCACAACCCTTCCCAAATCTTTCTTTCCCGCGATACCTTCGTCCCACCTAAATCTTGAAATCGCCCTCTTCCCCCGATCCTACCCAGCCGCTCCAAACCAAGTACAAGACACAAAAACTTGAAAAAACCAGTGCAAAATGATCAAACACCTCTCTCGTGAATGATCCACTACGGTGAGCCGGTTCGATGGGAGACGAGGAACGCGAAAAACGGTCAGACGCAATGAACGTCTCCCCTTCACCTTCAGCCTCTCTTACCCTTTCACTCACCCCCTCGTCCGAAAACAGACAAACACAAGTCCAAGGCAGATCCGCGCCTCAAATCGGGAGAGAACGTCTGGACGGAAAAACGCGCACCTCGGTCCCTCACGACAAGGATCACAAAGGCATCCGTTTACAACAGTAAGGAAAAGAAGGGAGCGACAATGGAGGAGATCAGGAGCTGAGTGGTGGTGACAGTGCTGTTCTCAAACCCAGCAACAACGATGGAACACTGGAACCTCGGTGACATCGTTCGTCCCAATCACATGACAGATATTCGCCGAGTTCAACCCCTGATCCGATACTGAAAGCTACATTCTCGAGAGTCGATGAGAGTCGAAAACTTTTGTGTAGACAGGCAACTGCTCACATGTGAGCGCTCAAAGTAATTTAGTGAGGAAAAATCGTAAAAGGCAGCTGGAGGCAGTACCATTTTCGCAAATGGGAGAGCCTCTTAACTCAATTTCTAAAGGTACAAGCAAGCTCACAGAGCCTCAGCTCAAGCTGGTTCGAGGCTATTTAAAAAGAAAAGCCGAAGGCCTCCTCGAAACTAATGTAGACCGACCGGTGAAAAGGGGGAGCCAGAGCTCAAACAGGTGTGTGTAATGCAAATCTCGAGACAGACAAATATAATCATGCTCATCTCGAAGCAAGCCTAGCCAGGCCGCATCTCTATGTGGGAACGCCTCGCTATGCCAATGGTACCAAGCAAAGAACAGAAAGAAAATAGCTCAGCTAGTGCTGACAACCTGTGCATGTCCCTAAACTCCATGTCCCATGCAGGGACCTCAGAGATGTGAAATTTGAGAATAAGGAAGATAGGTGCGATTGGAACAATTAAAGTCTAGAGCAGGTGACGCTTCATTAGAAGGGTCGATATGGAAGTGATTCCATCAAGACGATGCATGTTGGCGTATTCAAATCTACGTAGAAATGTGCGAGTCGAGGGGCCGAGCTAGCGAAAAATCGGTTGTGGTGGCGGCGGTGGTTCGGGCCAATGATTTAACTGGTGGGTGTCGGGCCAGGCTTCGTGGTGCATATATGGAAGATGGCCGACACGTCGCTCATTCATAGGTCGACCTAGTGGATGGTACTGCATCTGATCATGAGTGATCATCGTTGGCGCGTTCCACATGGATTTAGAGACAGGGGGAGCGCGAAGAGTTTGCACGTTACGAACCGGCCGATATGGGGAGCTTCGCTGCTGCAGAAAGAATAAAGGTGATAAGCGACTCGTGAGTTGAGCAGTCGGGGTGAACACTGCGCTGACAGGCGAAGAGTTTGCTGAGTTTGCTGATTGACCAGGATATGGACTTATTTGTCCGGGCTGATCATGGGCTGGCGCGTTCTGTTGAGACATATTCATAGCCTGGATAGGAGGAATCGACGTTGGAGCAGAAACCTGTTGCTGTGACCACTGGACTGGAGGTGGGTAGGCTATAGCCATTGCTCTGCCACCCGGCGGAGGCAACTGTGGCGCCATTTGTACAGGCATCTGAGCATGTGTGACCGACGGAATCGACAAGCTGGGAAGCGGCACACGATTGTTTGGAGGTTGAGGAGCATGCGATGGTGGATTCGTCCCCAAGTGAGGTAGAGGATAGGATGGTGCGTGTCGTTTGTACGGAGGTTCTGGACCATTCTCGTCACAGCTCCGCTTCCTGCTACCAAATATTGGGTCCAATTCAGGCAAAGGTCCAATTGGCGACACCACTGTTGGATTTATTTGAGGCAACAAGATTGGAGTGTTCGTCCTGTGTCCGTTGTTGGGGGAGTAGCTTTGGGAATGGAATGGTGGGGGTCCATTTGAGCCAGGTGGTGAAGGCAGTGCCGCCGGAATCTGCATTGGTCCAATGTTGAGCGGAGCAGGACGAGGAGATCTGGCCACCCGATCAATGAAGCTGCCGAATATTCCCAATCTCTCGTGCCATCTTCTCCATTCGCTGTCTGTGATGAACAGGCTGTACCTCATGTTGCTGAGAAATTCAACCTCCATGATGTGGACTTCCTTCACCGAGATCCCAGAGACCTCAGCCCAGGTTTTATTGGTGTACGTATTGTCATCCAGAACTGTTACAGGTCAGTTCACTTCGCTAGGCTGGGGCACACGATATGACTTACATTTATTACCAAGCATCAAAGCCACTGTCAGCAAACGGAACTCACTTCCAGGTCGACCTTTAACAGTGGGATTAAAACTCTTCAGCTTCCAGATGAAATAGAGTGCCAGGATGATCACGTTTGGAGTGACTTGAGTAGTTGACAGAAGGTTGGCTACCCACTCACGAAACCGGTCGATTGGTACCGAATCAGCGCAAATAGGGGGATATGACAGAGATTGAGGAGACATATGCTCGATCTGCGTCAAAGTCCTGCCACTCTCGAACCAGAAAAGACATGTTACCTGTGAACGTGAGCACTTCAATCACGATGACATTTATGGTGTGAAGACATACCTCAGCAGCAAGCTGGGACAGACTGGCTTGCGGCGCGCGTATCGTGCTAGGCAGCTTCAAAGCCATCGTAACTTTGGGTGACTTTTTGTTTTCGGTTGGAACAGGGAGTACCAGGGTCGAGAGGCTGGACGGTGGGCTGCGCTGCATGGTCGACATTAGGTTTTGAGCCGAGTTCGGCTGAGAAGAGGCAGAACTATAGCTGTACGAGGGTGCTGGATGGTTGATCGAGGGCACCTGTGTCCTGCTTGGGTAGCTCAACCCCTCGGATTTGGGTTCATGTTGGATGTAGTGGGAGCTGGGCAGCTGCCTTGGAAGATGGCTGCTCATCTGCGAGGTGGGAGGAGGCGTCAGGGGGGCGCTGCTAATGCGGTACGTTTGCCTTGGTAGCCCTTGAGCTTCGAGGTGGGACAACGGAGGAGGAGGCAGTATTCGGGGGATTGGAACGTCTTTTGACGAAGACCAGGAGGGGAAGGACGGCGGGTCCTGGTATATCGAATGAGGCATCGGGCGGAGTTGGCAATTGTTACCTCGAGGTAGATTCTTGCGTGAGGGCACGAGTTCTGGGCGTCATGAACCGCGGAGGAATGCGTGGTCGATGAGGAAGGAACCTATTTTGGAAAGGGCGATGGGAAGTGCCGCAGAGAGCACAAGCAGGAGCGAGTTATAGGCGTGAGAGGTGTCTGGCCGGAGCAGTGGAACAAAAGACAACAAGATGCGGCAAGTGACAATGTGAAATGACCTTTGCTTTAACAGCGGCGTGAAGGTGAGGGCTGCAGGCGTGGATCAATCAGCCCTGGCTTTGACCATCCGCGAAGACCCTACTGATCGTTTCCGGAAGCAAGCAAGGAGAGGCAGAGGGAGCTGGCTGAGTGCAGGATCCGTGTGGGAGTGTGTGAGGCAGGTATGCTGATGTCCGAGAGGTGAAGTACGACGGTCTAGGACTGGGATGGTGATTGCCCAAGAGGTCTGGGAAGACTGACAAGGTGAGGAGGAGCCTAGGAGACGTGCGGCGGGAGGTGAAGCTGTGCTGGAATGTCAATACCGTGTCAAGTGGCTCGAAGTCTGGTTAATCGTTTCGAGCATCCGCGATACTCCATGCCCAAGCGGAGTAGAGGCTTATTTTGATCAAACATGATTTCAAGGAGGTCCTCCACCAGACGCTGTCCACATCAGGAGCAGGGTACCTAGGTCCATTGAGCATGGTTCCAGAAGACACGGCGTGGCGCGTCCCAAGGCTGGGTGATCTCCACAGATTGAGAGCAAGCGTCAAGGCGGAGTTGGTTGAGAAGTCAGAGCGAGCAGAGCCAGAAGCCACAGCTGCTCAACTTAGCCTGGGCCGACAACTCGCGGTCGCGGTGGGTGCATGAGCCAGGGCTGTGACGGAAAGAAGAGATCAGAAGGTTAGGCCAGCCAGGCCGCCCGTCTGATTGGCCTGCCGCCATCAGCCTCTCTCAGTCCCCCGCCAACGGAACAGACTTCTGGGAACGTCGAGAGACAAAGGAAGGAGGAAGAGAAACGCCGCGCCGCGGACCCGTGGTGCACGTCTGATGCTAGCTGCAACAGGCCGAGGGGGACAGTCGGGCAAGGGGTCGCCAGGCGAGAGCACTAGCAAGAGCTGGGACTGGGACTGGGACTGGACTGGCACTGAACTGGGACTGGACTGGGACTGGACTGGGACTGGACTGGGACTGGGAATGGGAGCGCGGGGACAAGGGTACGGCAGAGACAGCTGCTGATGGATTGCGAGTTTCGCTCCTCAGATGATTGTTGATGAGGGCTAGGTTCACACACGGGCTACGGGCTCGCGTTCCAGTACTCATGCCGTATCTGCCAATGGCCTGGCTGCCTTCGAGACTCCCGTGCACCAGCTGATGCCGATTGCTCTTGATCATGATGCAGCCATGCTCCGCCAGGCTCCAAATTCCTCTCGCATGTACGCACTAAAGTGCGCTTCCGGCAGTATCGCGTCGTGAATGTGTGAGCAATCAACGCCAGACGGCCTGCACGGCCTGTCGCTGCTTCATTCCTAGTCACTTCTTACATAGTACATTGCACCACAAGCGTCGTGGGGAACATTGTTATTATTGCTCGGCACTGTCCAGCGTCAAATCACGGTGGATGGATCTGACTTGACGCGAAACTCCATCGTCCTTCGCCGTCTTCGCAACAGCAGTCTAGATTTTTCCATGGTTTTAAATTGTGCGTGTAATCCCTTTCAACGACGATAATGCCTACGTCTGGGGCATGTGTGAGCAGAAGCTCATGTCGTTCCGGTGATTTGCGTCTACCCGGTGGAGTTGGAAAAAGGCAATAATACGAGGGCTACAAATCGCGGACACGGTGAAAACTGTGTCGTTCAAGGTGTGGACCGGACAAAGCCCCCAACAAGACTCGTGTCCATGTTTGATGATTGGCTACGCGCGGCAACTGACGCTGTGCGAGACCATCTCTTGTGTGGTAGTTTTGGTCCGATTTACTGGTGCTTTCGAGTTTTGGTTTTTCCTGCAAGCTGTCATCATCCCTTGAGAGTTTGTGGTGCGTGTGAGGGGCTTGTGGGCCGCATCCATCCCATTCATTACTATTGGCAACGCTCGCAATTAGCTAGACGCGACGGTGCTTTTTAAGAACACCGGCACAGCAACGAATGCCACGCATGCCACAAGCCATTTCGGGCGACGCAGAAAGTACTTCCTTGTTGCTGCTCCTCCCCTCCCCTTTCCGCTTGGCTTTGCACAGTCCATTGTGGTGCCAATCACAAGGTAACGGGCCAAATGGAATAGACAACCTTAGACACCAACCACTGCGTGACCTCAATGTCCGCCGAGCCTGGCAATATGCAAATGAGATGGCAAAGGCGAAAGGACCAGCAAGCATGATCTGACACAGCTTGACAAGCATCAAGATTGGAAACCGCTCGCGGAACCCGGCGTCGGAAGAGTGCAGCAGCACCCATTTGTTACATTCCATCCACGCTTGGTTGATTTGAGGCGAGCATCAGCTCCAGGCGCGAGACAAGGCGCTGACGACTGTCCCCGCTGGCTGCGCTGATGCATTTCCGGTTTGATACGAGCAACTATTTGCGGCGACTCATCTTAATCCCGCGCTCAACCGCTCCGACGATCTCACTCCAAGTCTCTCCTGGCAATTTTTGACCCTCGTTAGCATCGTGAATTTGTACACCTCGCACATAATTGTTTTGGCTTTAACCAACCCGGCCGAAAGGCGGGTGGAGCTGATCACGGCTTCTTCGGATAGAGCGCGCCAGCAGTTGCCTATCAACGCCTCGAAAATTGTTGCAACCGCCGCAACAGCTGGAGTTTAGAGGCCATGGTATTCAACAATCCCCTCGATTTCTCCCTCGATGTGATGAGTTTCCAGCTTTCTTTCCAATATCGGTGGGGCAGTACCAGAAAATGAAGGCATCGCACTGCGGTTGGCCAGCAAGGCGATATGAATTGACCAACCCGCTATGCATGGGCCAATGGAGAGCTGTTCCTAATCCATCTCTAATCAGTCTCAGCATCTCGCATTATTACGCCGTCGCCCCTTGAGCCCAGAAAAGCTTTCCGCCACAACGCAACCATTCGGTCCTTGCCGTTGAGCAATCCCCCTGGAAGGCTACTTAATTGCCAGCGATACTCACCACGCTTGTCACGGCAGGATCACTTCTATGGCTGTTTGTGGTTTCGTAACGCGTCCTTGTCTACGGTGCCCCTAAATCTCGCTACTTAGCCTGAGATAGCCTGTCATGCCCCCAGACAGCTTTGATGCACGCCGAGTCGTAATCGGCGTTATATCGTAAAAGTAGGCGCGCAAATCGCCATAATAGTATTTTTGCCTTCCGAAAGTAAGATACTAAGTTTTGACTATGGTCAGCCGTTTAGCATAGTTGTAAGCAACGCAGGTGCTCAAAAGCAAGTGGTAACCCCGCTAGGACCTGTAACGTGCCAATCGGAGATAGAACAAGCCCACAAGTATCGATTCTTGGGATGTCGTTATCTGCAGTAGTATTAGAATACTCACATTTTGGGCGGGTAATTGCTTCACCATCGGAACAACACGGTCCTCGGATGAGCGCCAAACGAAGACTCTGTGGGATGATTTGGCGACTTGCATCTCGCCCACAATGGAAAAGCAACTGCGAAGCTCCATGCACTCACGATTCTTGATTGCTGAATGATGATAGAATTTCTCGGAGACGTCAATAGTACTCCACCACCCGGGAGGTCCTTCCACGCGTGAAGCTAGCCGTAAAGAGGTGATTAAGGTTGCTCATCGATCCCAGTCAACCGACCGTGTCCGACGACACCCGTCCACCCTCATGATGGCGCAGTCTAATACGGAGTGGAACCCTACTGCCGTTTGCAATTCCTTGATATCTTCTCTCTGACAAGGTTACAAATTTGGCATACAGCGTCATATACAGCTTGTACTACTACGTACACGTGCTGAAGATTGAAGGACCTTAATTTGATACTTTGTGGTAAACTGCGAGGGTTTTCCGTACGCGAATAGCTTGACATTATTGCCTGCTTGAGCGAAACCATCGAGGACAAGACGTAACTCCGAGCAAATTTGATTTTCGATGCGAAACGGTTCATTTGCGTTCCTTGCTCGCTGCGGAACACAATGTGATCAGCCAAAGTTCATCGCACCGCTGTACGAGACAGAGATTTCCTGCCCAGCACTCGATGAAAACACCCCCGCCGCTTTGCACAGCCACAACTGGTCGTGCATAGGACTTGTGCTTCACGGAATCATTCGTGAGAGGATCTGGCCCGGGCGACAGGAACGCAGCAATCGTACATGTCAGCCTCGATGGCAATCTTGGTTTGCACAATCAGCTTGCAGCATTATTATTAGTATTGCTATTCGTTATGATAAGCCAGCTGTAACTGCCTGGCCAAAAGAGGAGACGTGCTTAGCATCCAATCAACATCTCTCCGCTTGCAAACGCATACCAATCACGCCGGCATCTCGGCCATCGTCCAGCGTCGAGGATCAGGACGTTTCTCGAAAGTATCGCTGGTGGTGGCGTCGCTGCGGATAAGGCATCCTTTTGGGTCATAGTGGAGAGGGAGCCAAAGACACTTAGCGCTTGGGACGATGAAAGGTTTCCAAGCGGTGCCATCATCTCGGCCACGTCCTTGCCATGGAATCATGGATGTCTTCCAGCTCATCAAATCCAAATCACTCCAGGCCGCGACCATTGTGACCGCCCAGGTTTTCACCGCTCAGGAGAGGCAAGGAAGGCCATACAACGCTAGATGCATAATGCACTTTTTTGAATCACCCCCGGGCATGCATTCGACTGTCGCAGGAGTTCGCCTCCGACAACTCACAACACGCATCCAGTATTCCGACTTGCGTACACCGTGGCGTACACCTGCCCAAGATCTGATACCTAGCCCTCGCTGCCTCGCATCCGCATCATCTCGGAGCGGAGTGGTAATATGCGTCCTCGAGACAAGGCGGTCCTCATCATCACCGTCGTTGCAGGTTACCCCGACATGCCTGTTGTTTCCAGTCCGACGATCGCCGTGCTTTCTTCAGTCTTCCAGCGGCTTGAGCACAGCACAGAGCAGCGCCGAATCATGTGTCACCACATTTTAGGCGCAACCGCAAGCTCGAACACACTTTCGATGCTGGAAAGTAAAAAGCCGACCTCTGACCAGCCATGACATCCGTCCGGACGTCCCGAACGGCCGAATCAAGTAGGTCGAGATTGTGAATGGATGCTGCTCATTCGAGCAATATTGCATTCATTACGACTGTTAGACCGCCCCACCCGCCGTCCTCAGAGCGACTCTAACGATTCCATGTCATTCGAGACGAACGAAGTGTGTCTATCCATTTGCGGGCCCTGGAAAGAATTTTCGACGGCCGCCTCACACTCCAAAATGCGTGTCGCAAATTGGACCGCTCAGGCGCCTTGCGAGCCTGGACAGGAGCTTGCACACTGGATTCTTTCTTTGCCGTGTGCATGCGCCCAACATTCCCCGACTTAGCAAGACCCGCACCAGTCTTGCCTCGGACGCCAGCTATGATTTGTCGGACGGGAATCTCTCCACACATGCTGGTACAAGGTCACGCCAAGCGCAGGGCGAACCCCGACTCCGTCTCCATGTCTGTTACACGAGTCCTAATGCGACCTCGGTACGCTTGTTACGCGTGTCCTCAGCTGCTTGTGTGTATCTCGGCCTCAGCAGCCCTCCTTGCAAAGAAATGACGTACGTCTTATTCGTCCCTCGACAAACAGTGAAACCAAGTTCACTGTGAGAGTTTGTCAGTTCTCTGGAACCGCTGCCGGACCATTCACGAATCAGGTTTTACATAGGCAGACCTGCTCCATCCGGGGTATCTATCGATTTCGGCAATATAGAGCCAGTGAGCTCGTGCTGGCCTTGCAAAACTTTGTACTGCGGCCAGTAAATATCAAACCATCTGCATATGCATCGTGGCTTTTGGTCTGCTAACGTCTGAGGCCAGTATTCCTCACAAGGCTGACATCAGATTTCAGCTCTTTCGGATGTGTAACATGCTGCGATTTCACGTTTTTACTTTCCGCTTATCCTTCACCAATATTAGAATTGACTGGCCTATCCTATCCTCGTCGAGTTACACGAGACTAGGGACGGAATGCGGAATATGCTGGGCACACAGGACCTGCCTTGCATAATTAGAATCCATTGGGCCATGCATGGTTTATTTGCCACCATTTATCTGGACCACCTCCGCGAACGCGACGCGAAAATCCTCCACTTTGTCCAAGAAAAGATCATTGCAAAGCATGAGCAGTCTGTTCAAATCACCAAAACGAGCTGATCCACAATAAGGCCAGGCGATATGGCCGCGAGACACGAGACGTATTCCCCAATGCGACCGAGAAGCTGGCTGAGGCCCAGTAGTCTGATGAATGACACAGAAGCACGGCGTACGTAACGTGCTCAAACTCACCACTACCGTGTACGTGGTCAAACCAGGCATCCAAGTAGAATTTAAAGCCCAACTTCACAACGGCCCAACATCACCAGCACATCAATGAAGCCGTTGAGTGATCCCAGCACATCGTCGCCATCGCTACATGACAGCGTGGCTATCGAACCGTGGAGCCCGAATTCTCGAGGTTCCCCTCCACTCCATGTTACACTACGCCCTGGAGGTGATTTTGACGGCCAGCTTAACCTTCGTACCTGTCGCGTCGCACATATCACTTACGCACAACGCCAACTGGGTGTGAACGACTGACTAGGATTAGCATTTTTCCACAAAGAAAGACGGCACACCCATGCCCATCCTCCAATCACACAGGACAAGAATGAGCACCATCTCGACCACAAATAGCTTCGAACTTTCGTGTACAGACGAACAACAAGCTGACGTGGTATACGTGGAAGACAAAACCCTACCCTTTTCGATCGCCTGGAAGAATCAGGAGATATTCGGTGTCAAATGATAACACGGCAAAGCAACTCAACAATACTGGACCAAACGCAGGATCGGAACTGCTTACACATCCCGCTGCATGGCAGATTCAATGGAGAGAGACGTTGTGACGGTATAACAAAGCTGCGCCGACACGGTCCATGGTCCAAGTGCTACCTTAGAGAATCGATAGACGCTGGAGCTGTTACCTATGAATTGATAACACTCTGTTGGACTCATCGCTCGTTACCGTGAATCTTTCCTCGCCGCGGAGGAGTCTGATATGGGAACTGAATACCCATGTCCTGTTGTCGTAACTTGATGTTGTTGACAAATTTCAGGCACACAGCTTGATTCGCGGGATCAACGGAATCAGACCATGCTAGATGCCGCAAATGCACACATGGTGTGAATCGTATATGAGCGTTTGTTTCATCGAGTATAACCAGCTTCACCTGCAGACCAAATCAGCTTTTGACAAGGACAACAGATGTGTCTGTATGCAGCCACTGTATTTCTTTGATAGACCGCACATATACCCACCAACAACAACGGTGCCGTTCTTCCCTCGGGGTATGGACAATCCTGAAGATATACACACTACAGGCATAGAGAATACCCTAAACACATTCATGCCATCCACGACACGAATGCACTGTCAGTCACCTTTCTCGGGTTCAAAGCCACGAAGCTTTTGCGTCTCTTCCTTCAACAGGAGCACATACGAGTACAAGGAATTGTAAATGAGCAAACAACCAGTATGCTTTGCAAGCACTATGCTCCTCATTGAAACGTCAACCAAAACCCCAACCGTTTACACAAGACGACTCTGAATACGATCACGAAGCTGGAGGACTCCAATTATACCTAACCTACCATGGCGAATCGCAGTGAACATGTCGACTCTCCAAGAGACCGTCTACCTTTCCCAGACCGGCGAGCAGCACACTCGACGTATAATGACCATCGCGTCTTTCCCTCCCCCCTCGCGACGATGACGGGATTATAACGAGAGAGTGGTAACACCACGCATCACATCGACTACAGTGCCTTTCTTTGGAGATTCCATTCGCTCAAGTCTATACAGTATCCTCCGAGCTCAGATTCTTCAATGCGTTCCAGATCGTTGATAGACGCCACACGCTACATCGCATCTTCAACTCGCACACCCAAGCTTCCCTATTTCTTACGTGCAATGTGCTTCTCTCTACACATGCTCATGGGATAACAGCACAGGTGGCCCAAAAAGTGTGACACATGTTCCAGCTTCATACAGAGCTATGCCGCGCATTCCCATCTGTTCATCCAGATCGTCACTATCTACGCCCGCTTGACCGCTCTGTACTCTTCGCTTTTGACTTTGCAGGTTTGACACGACAGCTTTCTCGAGATGAGAGTTTGCGGTGATGCAAGGTTCTGATGTGAAGCCATTACTGCTTGCAAGAAACGGGTTCGTCCTCTCCTTTCCTTCGTAGTTTGACCATGTCTTCTTAAGCCATAGTTTTTGATACCTCATGTCCAAAGAGCCAGGGACTGATCATTGCATAAATGGTATGAAAACAGCACAGGAGATACATTTGCGCTGGCGCAACCATGATGCCTTTGCTCTATAACTTGTACATACAGTCGCCAAAGGCCACGAAGCTCCTCGTCCCGGTGCGGTAAACAACCATGACGACCGTATCACCCGAAACAAACCCTCTTTACCAAACTTTGTTGTCCGCAGCGTCTTTCTTAGCAGCAGTCTTCCTCCTCTGCACGCCCGTCCCCGGCGCCTTGAAGAACAAACTAGGACTGTGTCCATCCGCAACCTGATAACTCAAATATCCCCTATGCGCCGCATCCCTGTAGTACTCAATGTCTTTTCTCGATGCCGGGTCGGGCAATCTGTACTTGTACTCGGAGATGGAATCGTCTCTTCGCTCGGAGAGGATGGAGAGGTAGGGGTGGGTTAAGCCTTGTCTTATGCGTTTGATGGAGGGGTTGGTGTAGTAGCGTGTTGTCACTTTGCCGCCCATGGCTTCGACGGCTTCGATTGCGGTTTTGGAGGCGCGGGAGACGACGATGTTGATGGGTGTTTTGAAGGTTTCTTTGTTCTGGGGAGGCGTTAGAAAGTCTTGTTGGTAAGCGCAGCGTTGGGCAATCGTACTCTTGCGAGGAGCTTCACCCCATCTTTGACACCATGCAGGCACCTCGATGATGCGAGTTCCTTGATTGTGATTGGCTTTTTGGGATCAAGTCGTCCTTGATCTAACCAGTGTTGTATCTTGTCGAGGTTAACTTTGCTCATATCCGGTGTAAAGCTGCATCGATGGTCAGTAGCTATGCCGTCGAGTCCAATCCCTCCATAAGTTCAGCATACTGATTCTCGAATCCCCTCGTCCCGCTCACGACGATATCCGGCGTCTGTCCGCCATTGAATTTGTAAGGCACCTTTCCATGCTGTTTTTGACCTTTGTGACCCCTTCCTGATGTCTTTCCCTTGCCAGAAGAAGGTCCCCGACCTCGCCTTATCCGCTTGTTGTATGCTCCGGGAGTGTCGCTAAGTTGTGAAAGGATGGAGGCGAAGCGCTGTTGTTGAGGCGCGATGGATGGGGAAATGAAGGACGTGGGCGTTCTGGAAGATCGGAGAGAGCGATTTAGGGCGCTAGACACCCTTGGAACCGGTATTCGTGGGGGCATTGTTGGTGTTTGAAGTAGGTGCTCAATTCGGGATTCTATGTCGATACCTACACGTGATTAAAGTATGATCCTGACATCCTTTCCATAAGTAAGAGACGTGGAGGCACCAAAAACGTGCAGGAAAACGAGACGAACCTCTGCCCGATTGACCTCGCTGGCCAGGTACTCCAGAATTAAAAAAATCATGGAAGGGGGAGTGGAAAACCCCTGCTTCAAATCCTTCGGAACTGAAAAAAAAAAAAAACCTCAAAAACGTTGGTTCCTCCTCCGGGTGGGCTCGAACCACCAACCTCTCGATGTCCTCCAAGGTAACAGTCGAACGCGCTAGCCAATTGCGCCACGGGGGAAATCTCATATGAACAGCATGGCGAGACCAAATACGGCTACAGATTCGTGTGTCCTACTCTCACCACATCCGGGTGCGAATCCTCTTTGCTTTTCAGCCTGGTAGGGGTTGGTGTCGCCTGCTTTTCCCTGGAGACCTTTTAATCATTTGCTGGAACAATATCTCCTGATATAAAGTGCACAAGATTCTTATCCACTTGACGTTTTGATTCTTACCCGTGTCCTGACATTTTGTTTACAATATGCCATGCTCCTTGTTCCAAATCAGCTATGGCTTTAAGATGGATCTGGCGAGACGAGATTATACAGAATGATCTCAATCTATACATCCACGATTGCCATTCAATCACGTGTGTTCATCCCCTCATCAGTTTCCTTGTCCTCCCAGAATCCATAGCCTTATTCCCCGTTTTGGAGAACGAATTCGAACTGCAGAACCTGGATGCCTCAGATAACATACATTCTTCAGTAGCATCAATAAATTGCGGTCGCTAACCATCAAACACTAAAACCCAGAGAAAGAGAACCCCCAAAAGAATCGGTCAACCCATCACTCCTCCATCCACCTCTGCTCCCTCAAAGACAACTCCCTCCCACTCTCTTCCCTCGCCCCATCCACCTCCCCCTTCCAGCCCCAATACTCCCCAATCTTCGTCTCATAAAACCCACCATAATCCTCTCCCGTCCGATGAATCTGCATCAACGCCCAAAGCGCCCAATACATCCCCGGCACACCCCTAAACGCATCAACCTGTCTTTCCATGTGCGCCACATCCGCTGCCACATCCGCAGCGGCACATTCTCCAGCATGTTCGTGAAACGCCATCACATAATTCTCAATGAAGCGTCTTCTCTCAGACTTGGTCGGGAGGAACTGGTACTCGCATTCGAAACCCGCCCACTCGGAGAAGTGGTATGCGAGTTCGAAGGCCGGAGGTGCCGGCATGCAGTACTCATAATCTATGAAGTCGACTTTCAGTTCGGTTTCTTCGGCACTTCCTTCACCCGTTGGTATTGGCTCTCGAATGATCACATTTGCGTCGTGCAGATCACCGTGGATGAAGACGTAGTCTTTGCCGCATAGACCGGGTGCATCAGTGAACTGTTCACAGAGGGACGAGAGTTCGTGTTGGAGGAGGGTATTACGTTCCTTTTCCTCTAGAGAGGGTGCGGGAAGGTCGTCGAGCCAGCGTTGCATCAAAGTCCAGACGTTCGGGTAAGGCCGCGGGTTGCTTCGCTTTGGCTCTCGGATGTGTAGCCTAGTGTCGTTTTCGTTGGGCCCAAGTACGAGAGCAGATAGAGGGAGACGACTGTGCCATTGGCCAAGTTCCTTTGCAATGGCGAGTGACACCTTGGGCTTGCGGATGTCTTCCGCCTTACAAGTCGTACCTGGAATGAAGCGATATAGCAGTCCGTTCTCGAAGCGTGCTATAAGTTTCGGTGCCAGTCCTAGATGAGATGTGAGTGGCGGGCTTCATGAACTTGCCTGAAGGGTGGTACCTACCATATTCTGACAGTTGACTATGAGCTTTGATCTCATTCTCCCGATCAATGAACGATTCCGTGCCCACGCCATACCCTCTCACCAAGATGGCATCTGCTTCAATTTCAGCCTTGCTCTTTCCCGGGATGTTCCGCTTCGCCTTCAGCAATGTATTCGTCCACCCTCCAGTGAATTTCTTCAATTTGATTTGATCCCTGGTGTCTTTCCAACTCGCATCGTAGGCAGTAAGTATCTCAAGAGCGGACGCTTCAGCATTTGCAGGATCTAAAGTTTTGGACACGTGCTGCAGACCTGCAGCTAGTATTGGTAATTCTAGGCAAGTCGCGTCGCCCATGGTGGTACATGGAAGATGAGGAACGTCTGTGTATAAGGGAGGAGGCTGAAGTTATCAGAGTGAATTGAAATGACTGAGGGGACAGCGCATTGTAAGTGAAAAACCACTTTGCAGTGAATGTCGTGGCTTCCAGCCGCCAGCTGAGTATACCAAGAGGCACGCGATCACTTGTGAATAGAATAGGGAGCACACGATCGTTCTTTGCGAAGTGCGGGGGTTGCGACGTCAGACCTCTGGAAGGACCGATTCAAAGCTTCCACGGCTTTGTAAACCACATTCGCCAAACCGGGAATCCTGCTCAAGCGGAAGCCTCGTCCCAATCATTTGGAAATGGCGATAAGAATCAGATGTACTGTGATGTTTCTGGATGTGAGGGGGTCACCAGACACACCGTGCTTTCACTCTTGAATAAGCTTCATCGATGGAGTAGCAGTATGGATCTTCACCTGTCGCTAGCGAGAAATTGGTTGAGGTCGATCTCCGAACTGGGAAACCGTAGGGCGAATGGCCCTCCCGGCGTTTTTGACGACGGCCAGGGCAAACGACAACTATCAGGCTTGGGGGTCTGGTTTGAGGCGAACGAACCTGGCTCATGATTGAAATCAAAGATGTTTCCTCAACAGTCGCTTCTGCATATTCCTTAGAGATCTGAAACCCTCGACATAGCAGAAAGCATAACGTGCCCAGCGTGGGACTTCTCTTTCGCTCTCTGCCATTCTTGCTGTACGGCTGTCACAGCATCGTATGAATAACACCAGTCCCTGATTTGCTTATCAGCAATGCCATAGGACAATTTGCGTTGGTAGAACTTTTCATCTTCTAGGATGCCAATAGAAAGCCCGTCAGATGCCAGCGCTAGGTTGCGCACATCTTGATCTGTTCCAGGCGACAACTGTAACATGTTCCCGGCGTGGAGACTTGCGGCGGCTACCGCTTCAGCGCGTGGCTTTCGTACAGCCTCAAAGATGGACATGGCTTGTTGCAGAGTAGTATCGCGCTTATCTACCAGTGCTAGACAAGCTGTTAGAGACTCGGCATCCTCTACTGCCAGTGAGACTCCCATTGACAAGTAAAAGGCCATAGCATGTGCAGCCTGAGAAATTGTCTCAGCTAGGATCCACCATGTTGCATTTGATTTGACTCACATCTCCCATTATAACAAATCTTCCAGAGCTCGATTTCCAAGCTGGCAGCGATTTGACCTGCATTACGGGCCAGTTCTGAGCGGAGGCTTCGGTCATGTCCAACAGCGCAGCCAGAGTAGGATTCCAGTGAGAGTAGAGCCTTTTGATTTCCGCTGAGCATTGTTCGGAGGTCCAACCAGAGGCATCAACATCGTCTGGGTGCGAGAGCGCCATGTTAAGCATCGAACCGTTATTGACCAAATAAGATACGACGCAGTGCTGATTCCCACTCCAACAGTTGCAGGTATGCTGGTTGACAATGTGTGCTGTTGTTGGGTCTGCCTTGATCTTCTCTACAGGCACCATGACCCGGTAGGCAGCCCATCCGGTCTTTTCTAGTCCATCTCCAAGCTCCGGCAGAAATGCCTTGCGCGCCATGGAGTTCACTCCATCGGCGGCAACCACGAGATCGGCCTGAAGTTGCTCTCCAGTGGCCAAGCGTACAATACCGTCCTCAAAGTCGTAGTGAAGAACTCGGCTGCCCAAGCGGACCTCAGCGCCAGCTCTCACAGCATGATTGTGTAGAATCCGATGTATCTCTGCTCGATGTATGGTCAAGTACGGACCTCCGTATTGGTCCTTGAATTGTGCAAATGGCACACTTCCCAAGATCTCGCTGTCGCTACCTCGTATGATATTGAAAGCTTCGGGCAGGGCAGAGCTCATAGAGATATCAGCACCCATGCCCCATTTCCAAAAGCACTTGGTCGCATTAGGCGTCATCTGCACGCCGGCTCCAATCTCGGCAAGGACAGAAGCGGATTCCAAAACGATGACCTTGTGTCCGGCAAGAGAAAGGGACAGCGCAGCCGAGAGACCGCCGATTCCTGCTCCGACGATAGTGATCTCCATGTTGATGCCGATGAAGAATGGGAAAAAGAGCGTGAAAGAATGCTGTGGCAGTTGCCAGGAATACCGCCTGGCTGAACTAATCTAGATATTATATACTATATACCATAGTAGAGGATCCCTACATCTCCTCAGGCTCCTCAGCGGCTGTCTTATCAATGCAATACGGTTCTTGCTCTGACTACTTCAAACCTACTATTCTGACAGCAGTTAAGAAATCTCGAACGAGGTGAGTTGCTGAAAAGATTGTGCAGCAAAAGGCATCATGAGAATGCCCTTCTTAGTACTCCAGGGAGAACTTGTTTAGGGTAGGGAAGGGATGTCTTTTTCATGCTCCACCTCCATCAAGTGGTCAGATTGTATCATATCAACCAGATGAGCAGCGCCGCTTCTCAAGATTGCCAAGACGAACAAGGCTTTTGCTTGGAATTTCGTCGGCGCGGTGGGAATGCCGCTGGCCAAGGCGCTGGACCCTTTCCACTTTCGCCAGCTCCGAGTCCAATTTGAGGTGCTCCTCTCAAACTGTCATGCACCATTACCAACGGCTTCCATCCTCGCGTCTTCCAGACAATTTATGGTTCGGCTGCTGTCATAAGGTCGTGAACGATGTCATGAAGGAAATCGAACAATTGAACGATGCGTGAGATCTCGAGAATTGGAGAGCTGTGAACGAGAGCGCAAATTTTGGCAGGAGGGTGGCGAACATGGGTGGAGATATAAATCGAGTTGGACCTGATGGTCTCCGGACGTTTTCGACATCATCTAGCAGCTCCAACCGCTTTAAGATGTAATATCAGGCCTGGAAAGCTGCCATCTAAGCCATGTACAGTACAGCCGGCCTCTGAGTTCTGCGAGTTCGAAACGGCCTTTCGATCGCAGCAGCCCGAACGCTGTGGATCAAAAGCGAGTGAATGAATAATCTGGAAAAACTGTTCATGAATTCAAAAAGTTTCTGACCCTCTAAACACAATAAACTGCAATGCTCTCAATGCTCGTGGCACGATGTATCGATTCGCATTCTTATTCCCACCCGCTCTGCTTGTTCTGCTCGTCTGCCCTGTTCCCCATCTCCTTCATCCACCTTTGGACCAACTCCATGTTCTCTTGCCTGAGTCTCGACGCGTTTTCCTCAGCCATGTTCACTTCCAAAGTCATGGCAAGCATTTCATCCTGCACACGATTGACCAGCTTCTGCTTCTCACGAACCTCCTCGTCCTTGTCTCCAAGTCTGCGTTTCAGCGAGAGGATCTCTTTCTCGAGCGTTATAAGCTGGCGATTCTGCGAGGCATTTGAAGACTGGAGGCCGGACAGTTTGGCAACTTCGATTTCGAGGAGCGCACGCGCTTTCTGAGCTTCTGCGAGCTGTTGACGCAGTTGTGTGGTCGCAGCACTTGGCTCCACAGGTTCCGCAGGAGATGCTGGCTGCCTGGAGAGCCAACCTTTGACCTTGACGTCCTGCGCTTGTGTTTGCGAGTTGGACACTTTCAGGTCTGCGATTTCGGCTTCCAACGCGCGACTCCGGGCTTCAGCAGCGATCTTGCGGTCGGCGAGCTGGGTGTATTGGTTGATAAGTTCGGCATCTTTGTGGTCTCGGCGTTGAGTAGCTTCTACGTTGGCCATGAACCGGTCCAAGGCTTCGTTCATGCTTGTTCCTGTGGTTGTGCCTGGTTCGTTGTCGTAGACAATCTGCTTGGTAGCTCAGGGTACGGTCAGCTCTGGTGGAAGGATACAAAGAGGTCGCTCGATACGTGTACAAGACATGCTGGAGGCTATAAACAGCCGAGTATGTACGATAAAGGCGTATTGGGCAAGATGTGGTGCATCGTGAAGCAATCAATCGCAAATGCGAGATGGGCGATGCTGCTAGTGGTTGATATTTGGCAGGGTGGCGCCTAAAGTTCCAGCGGCGGCCCTATAATTCGGGCGGGACAAGCCGAAGCCAAACGTGAGCGACGACAACCGAACCATTCGACAATCTCCCTGACTTTGGAGCATCTTATCCTCAACATGGTCGTCCTGTTGTTGGGCAAAACCACATGATTGTCACAGCTGCCTTACAAAGAGCCTCAGGCTTATGGTTCACAGCTAACACGATATTGCGTACCATCATGCCGTACCATGATGCCTCAACAACGCCCCGGGGACTGCCTGCAGACAAATGTGTACATGTACTCCGCTATCCTACTCGACATATTCCTTTTCACAGCCCATGCCAGCTATAGTGACCGCCAAAATCCTCTGAGTCGTCGGTAGAAGCAGACCGTGGCCCCGGTCTGTCTCGCAAGCCACGAGATCGCGCTCAAGGACGCTGTTGCAGCACGATGTAACCTATAACCAGGGGAAGAGGCACTGGATCTGATCATTTGGAAAGCTAGTGATAGACAGAAAGAGAACCCTAGAGAAGAAGGATCTATACTTGCATGGCTGTGGCCACTGGCATGGACTTGATACAATCACCTGGGTCATGGTTAGGCGTTGAAAGACGGCGCAGTGGTTCTTGAATCCTTTCACCACAACATCCTCCTGACTACGGACTCCAAGAATCCAGCCAGAAAACAACGTGAAATTTCTCAGCTAAGATAAAACTCTGACTAAGGAGTGAAGAGATGGGCAAATCGGATTGTGGATTCAGTAGGACAAGTTCCCCCATCGCATAAACATCGTCCCCGATCTAGGCATGGCGACCGATGGCATACTCTGCCCACAATCTTTGGCTCATTCATCTGGCTTGTGATCGTTTCCATTGAGCACAATGGCGTCTTGTAAGGCCATCGCAAGCCTTTTGCCTGGATGTCTGACCTCGACAATTTGGTGGCTAGCCATGGTATAAAACCGGTGACAGCCTCAGGAAAAAAGCTACAAGATTTTTTCGACTGCTCTACACATCAATTCTCAAGGCTTGTCGTGCTGCTCTTTTTATTCGTCACCAGAATTTTGAGACTCGTTGCAGTCGCCAGTCAATGCAGCCATTCAAGAAGACGCTACACAGTCGCTGTCTTTCATGACCCCTTACGCGACTCCACCTCAAATTTCGATTGGAACAATCACGTTACTAGTCTTGACACCTGAATCAAGTTCAGTTCTGGATTGCGGAGGTGAGCACGTACTATATTGACAGGGATAGGGATAGTACATCAACCGAGATGCCCAGCTACAACGACAGCCTCAGTCTGAAAATACACATTACCAGACTCTGGTCACTCTTCTCGTTTGTGGAGAGGGCAGTTTCGTGTATCCATCATTTCCTGGTGTCCCGACTGTTTGCATCAAGTACGCTCTTTAAGGTCGAGAGTTTCCTGGCTACCGAACATCCATCTTTTGTCCAACTCCACAGCCAGTCTTTACCGGCCGTCGGCACCTTCGTTATTTGCCATGGCTTGAATCAAAGCTTTCAAAATCTCGACTTGAAGGCAACCATGAAGTGGACAATTGGATGTCTAGCGCTCACGATTTGCATGCAGAGCGTGCAAGCCCTACCACAAGGTTCTATCAACAGCGGATCGTTCGGCGTTTCGAATTCTTTGCCAACGGCTACAGTACCCATTACTACAACTTTTAACGCCTCTGTTTCTACGGTACAGTCAACCACGACGAATGTTGCGCCTGACACTACAGGTGTAAGCAGTCCTTCATCCTGGCGGTTCAAGTCCTACCTCGTGCAAAAACGCGGGTACATCTGCGACGCAAGGCCCGAAATTTCTAACAAATCCCTAGTCTGTCCATACCTCGCTCGAAACGTCTGGAAGAAAATCCTCGTTGCCACTTGCAACCAGCTCCGTCTCTTTCCCGGCTGTCTCGATCCTGGTATCGGCGATCGAAACATTGAAACCATCTTTTCAACCTGCTCAGCCACTCATTAAAGGCAATATCTTTGCACCAATCGCGACTGGTGCTCCACCGCCGAACATTCCACTGCGAGCCGATTTCCCAGAGGAGGGACGTGGCATTGGGATCCAGTCACAACAAGGTCCGCTTCATACGAATAAATTCTACGCGAACGTTTTTCTCACTAACCAGACCCATCCTGTATGGACTCATCCTTACAGTGTTGCGTGGGCCAAGGGACAAAATGATTCGGACATATGGGGGATGAGTGTATCACACGTTGACCGTGATCAAATCGTTTTCGGACCAGAAGGGCAGGTTCCACCTCGATTCTACGTGAATCCGTTGGGAATACAATCGATCGTACTGTGTGCGGCTGAACTTGGCGCATCGACTGTTCTCACGACTGATACGCATCAAGCCTTCTCTGTCAATGCCAACCTTTTGGCTCATGCCGGAGGGTCACCATTGATATCATTTCCTCTTGTACAGGGAATGGGCTTTGTGACAGCTGTCTACAACACTGCATCGGTTGTCCTGTGCAGCGGTGTCTTCTTCAGAGAAGTGGTGTATGTTGGAGACATCAGCGAAAAGAAATCTTTCAAATACCGCGTCAAGCTCGCCGACGGCACGAATTGGCTCATCTATGTTACTCCAAATGCCGCTGCGGCATCTGGTATCCCCGCCTTTAAACTCATTGATAGCACAAAGATGATTGGACCGAAGGGGTTCCAAGGAACGATACAAGTGGCGAAGAATCCAGCTGGCAGTGACGGAGAGGTGATTTACGACTCAGCCGCAGGCGCTTATCCGATCTCAGCAGCTCTTTCAGGCACCACAAACTCGCATACAGGTACCTACAGTATATCATGGCAACGTGCTGGTAATTTGAAGCAAATGCTGCTCATGTTTGCATTGCCGCACCATGTGGAGTCTTTCATACCGGATATTGCAGCCAGAATCACACCTCTTCGACTGATGACCACGTCGAAAGGTATGGCTACTGGTGTGCTCAGCAACGTTTTTGTCTTCGAGGAGCCAGATCTCCCTGTGGACATTGGGTTCGAGCCTTGGTCACCTAAAAAAGGCAACGTCCACACCGTGTCCCAACTTGTCGCCACCGCTATCAACAAAGCAGCTAGCCTGGAATTGGCAGAGAATATGACCTATTATATTGATCTCGCCAGCACGTATTTCCCCGGCAAGGTATGTCTTTCGAAGCTTGAAGGAGGTGTCAGATCTAACAACTGTAGGCATTGTCAAAGTACGCACAAGTTGCCTACACAGTCAACGAGTTCGGAACAGAAGAGCCAGGCGTTGCAGCAGCAGGTCTCCGCGAAGTTCAACGACAATTTGCCCGCTTTGTCAATAACGAGCAAATTTTCCCTCTCGCCTACGATACTATTTGGGGCGGCCTCGTGTCAACAGCTGGTTATGGTGGAGACGTTGGTGGAGACTTCGGGAATACACTATATAACGATCGTAAGTCCCGCGTCACTATCCCATGTATTCATCCCTTTCCGTTTCTCTGCCTATAAGGGCTGAATGATATGAAACTAGATCACTTCCACTACGGCTACTACGTCCACGCTGCCGCCTTGGTTGCCTACCTCGACCCCGCATGGCTAGACCAAGGCACAAATAAAGCCTGGGTCCAATCTTTGATTCGCGATTATGCCAATCCCGTCTCCGACGACCCATACTTTCCCTTCTCGCGCTCTTTCGACTGGTTCCACGGTCACTCCTGGGCCAAAGGTGTTTTCAGTAGCGCAGATGGCAAGGATGAGGAGTCTACGGGTGAAGACACAATGAGTATTTACGCGATGAAAATGTGGGGAGCAGTGACTGGGGATCAGGCCATGGTGGAAAGAGCCAATCTTCAGCTTGCAATACTGAAAAGAAGTCTCGATAACTATTTCTACATGAAGGAAGATAACAAGAACCAACCCCGGAAATCCTCCCGAACAAGGTTTCAGGCATCCTTTTCGAAAACAAGCTGGATCACACAACGTATTTCGGCGATAACACGTCTTTTATCCATGGGATCCATATGATTCCACTCGTCCCTATGTCTGCGTACACCCGAACTGAAGAGTTTGTGCAGGAGGAGTGGGAGCGGTACTTTGAGGATGGCCGGGGATATGTTGAGACGGTTAAGGATGGGTGGAGGGGAGTGTTGATGGGGAATCTGGCGCTGATTGATCCGGTGAGGAGCTTCGAGTTCTTTTTGGGTAAGGAGTTCGACTGGGGGTTTTTAGATACACAGGCGAGTAGGACATGGATGTTGGCTTGGACGGCGGGGTTGGGTGGGGGATGAGGTTGGGGTGCGTAGGTCTGGAGAGAGGATGAAGTGGTTGTTGGTGAAGTGTTGGAGAGTGGTCGATGTATCGTGGGCCGAATGATATCTCCCTCGAGCTTGGAATGGTTGAGAGGGTTTGATAGGGAAGTGCAGCCATTTACGGAATGTCCAGTTCGATACTTATATTATTTCACGAATTGTAAATGACAACCCTTTCCTCGACGAAGAACATTCATAGTCGAGGATGGAGAAGAACATTCCTTGAAGCAAGCACCCGCCCGTCCGCGCAGAAGAAATCAAGCGTCCTGTTTCAAGCGGGACTCTTCTAGTACTCAGTCCGAGCTGCCCTCGGATAATTGCGTTGTTCTCGCGATATAGTCCAGGATTTTGGTTTTAATTCAGGCTCTGGGTACGGGCGTGCCAGATTGTCGTTGGGGTCGGATAAACTACTTCTAGATTTTTTTCAGAACACGGGGAATTATGTCGAAGGCAATTCTAAAGATGAAACAACCATAGCAAAACTATGGGCTTGGAAGTGGAAGGAACAATAACAAAGGTTTCCTCACCCACCCCGCCAAGATCCCCATTGCCATACTGATGCGGGATCTGGGTTCGGAGATACCGTAGTATAAAGCTTGCCCAAAGCGGTAACGCGGGCGCAAATGACGCAGATGATCCGCGGCTCGCATCGCGCGCATCAGACATCATGGTGAACGCGTCGACCTAGACACCTTACGTCAAGACTTTTGCTGTGGTGAGAGGGTCGGAGGCATCATTGTCCCCCCTCCCACACAGTCCGGTCGATTTTGGGAATCCGTCGGGGCCGAGAGCTGGTCATAACAGACAGAACAAACCGCATTCAACTACTTCTCTTCTCCTCCGTTAACATTGCGGAGTGTCCACCCGCGAGAAGAAAAATCACTTTAGCTACTCCAAACCCCAAACCCAAACCCACCACTCCTCCACCACCATCATCAACCCAATCTCAAAAATGGGCATCACCCACTCCACCGCCCGCTACCTCGCCCCGGCCTCCTTCCTCTACGACTTTGCAGCGCAACAATATGGCATCTTCTCCTCTCCCAACATGCAAGATATCCACCACCAGAACCTCGCTGCCTTCAGCCCGCAACCATTAGCGATAGGGGGTTTTTTCTTCCCGCAGCAGTTCGTGCAGTTGGCCTGGCTTTGGAAATTGTGGGGGGCGAGGGGGACGGGGAAGGAGGTGCAGGAGATGGTCGATTATGCGCCCTATTATGCCCTGGGGAACGTCTGTATAGGAAGTAAGTTTCCCCGTCTTCGATGCTTGATCTGTGGTTTGGCATAAACTCACCCACCTGTTTCGCCCCTCTGAAATCTAACAAGGCTGAACACGAGACTTTCATCTATCAGCCTTGCCCGCGCTCCCAGTCGTACCATCATCTGCACCATTCCTCCACTCTTCCATGAACACATATCGTGCCCACCGATCCCAAAATTAGCTATACTTTGTATTAAACCGTTCCTATTCTGCGCAAATCGCCGATGATCCTGCTAACCAATAACATACAGCCTGGATGTTCTTCTGGAATTCCAACAACCTCGCCACTAGTAACATCTTTGTCTGGATAAATACCCTCTCCCAACTTTATTACATTTCCACTCAGCTCGCCCCGCTCAACACGCGCTCCACCAATAGCATCTTAACCCACATCGTGGCAAAGACATTCGCCGGAATCGGCGTCCTCGACCTTCTTCACAACACTTCCGCCGCATACTATGTCGGCATTCCTCCCAACACGCTTGTAAAGGTTGCAACTGGGTTGGGATTCGCGGCGATGGCTAGCTTTAGTGATTGGATTTTCGGTGGATGCTTGGTTTGGGATTTGGCAGGGTTGGCTGCTGGACAGGGCATCCTGGAAGGAAAGGGTTGGGGACAGTTGCTTGGAGCATATGCCGTGGGGACGGCGGCGATTGTTGGAGCGAAAAATTGGGTAAAGTAAGTAAGTCCCATATGTGTTTTTCTAAACTCTACAATCTTCTTTGAGTTTGATGGCGCGAACATCATGATTGTGTTATTGATCCCTTCCCTGTTATCGATTCACAAGAAGAACGACGGTCTAGTTTTGCAAGGCTATTGTTCTTTAGGCTTGCTTCGATACCATTGAAATCATCAATCGTGACTGGACACGATTTTAGACTCCCGTACCTCGACGGACATGGTGGAGAGATACGGGTCTGGAACGGTCTAGTCAGGATTATACCGGTAGCGATGGTCACTTGACACGTCTTGGTCAAGACTATCCGCTTCACACGAGCGCCATTGAAGAAGTGATCATGGCTTTGTGTCAGAAGCTTTTCCTACGTTGCCTCCCCCCTGCGCTTATTTGTCATGGGGTCATCGTGTTTCCGCCAAGACTACGGTGTTAAAACCCGAATTCTTGGTGGTTGGTACGGTATTTGCAACTGCATTCGCTTTGGCAGAGCTGGTATTACGCCTGCATCTCCATTCGTGCTCAGTGCAGCGCGGATTTGCTGCGTTCTTGCGCCATGAGCGACACTGCATGAACTTAATATCCACTCCCAACCCATCGTCATCTCCCTTATCAAACACGAGGTTTGCAGTCCTACCTGTACATAAACCTGGCTTGTCTTCTTCCTCTTTCTTGTAATGCCATGTCAGTGAAGGTTCGTCACGGACAATTACTGATCATACCTCACACGCAGACCTCCCTATGTTTCTATAGAAGATGATTATCACCCAGCCGGCACGGACGAAGTGTAAATAAATCAATGGAGGACACTGTCTTGGCCTCGCGAGATCGTTTACAGGAGTGTCGTGTTCCGTGTATGAATAGGGTTAGTGGAGCTTGGTGGATACGTCAATATTCGATTCCCAAGGCGTTCATCGAGGACCCTGTATTTCTCATTTATGAGATCTGGTCGACTCGGCTTGAGGAATTGAGCGAACCATTGGTCGGGTAGAAAATGTTCCATTGCCGATATGTGTCAGTGCGAGCGAATGCGGCTCTATCTGTGTGTTTTTGTTGATCTCGACGATTTGCGGGGTTTCCATGCTGATAACAAAGGAAGAGTCGATCATCTTGGTGGTCAAAACGTAGCCGTAACATTTCCAGAAGCTTTTGATGGAGCTGTAGCTGTTTCGGCTTCGTGCGCATAACTCGTTCGCTCCTACTGTTGTTACACTTACATGAACATGACTTCCAAAGTATGGACCTTGGACAAGACCAAACACCAGACTCTGAATTGTTCTCTCCGCGCAGCAACCCAAAAGCATGATGCTTGTGATCAGCCACCATTTAGCGTCAGGGAGGCCATGCTGTCAATGAAGAAAGTTGATCGAGAGAATTCTGAGTCATCTTGCAGTCGATATCCATGTCTCGCTCACCTCGTGGTCGACCTGTAACCTTCTACAAGCTGAAAAGCAAACTTATCGGTCGCGAGCGGTTGGAGAACTGTGAAAAAGTCGTCGTGGATGCCGTTAGAAGAGGTAGATTTTGCACCAATCGCAAGTGCTCCTGTCTTGTCGCGAATTGCGGAATTCAGTCAAGCTATGATGCCGACAACCCACTTTGAGCTGAGATAGATTGTTTGTAATGAACCAGGCCGGTACTGAAATCGTGTTTCTCGTCTATGCTCGGCTCCCTCGACGCACTGAGCGATCTCAGGCCAGGTACAGGGATAGTTTAATCGAAACATCCCTGATGACGCGAGGCCCCATTGTAAAAACAATGCACTGCACGTCGGTCGAGCCGCGGCACATTGCGCGTGTGTAGGGTGGGCTGGGCCTTAATAGGAAAAAGCTTGTTGTTCGTGCTGTATACCTACTCTGGAATACGTCTGCAGCTCATACCATTGTCATTCATTATGCTGTAGAATCCCACCCGATTTAGTGGGTGGTCTTTGACAAATTCTTGTCGCTTTTTCTTATTGCGTGACCAAGGTGTCAACACCATGGATCTCTTTGCCTTGTCCAAGCTTGTCACTTTTGGTGGGGAGATTTCGAGGAGGTTGATTGCGTTTTCGGAAAGGATCGATGAAGCGCCGTCGAGCATTTTGAGTATTGGATATGAGATAAGGTCGACGTGCGATGTCCTGTAAGTATTTCATGTCGCTGTTGCTGGTAGGTATGCTAACGACTGTAGCAACGAATTACATAATGTCCTGAAAAGGCAACACGTCGAGAGAATATCGTATATGTCGTCGAACGCTCTGGAGGAGTTGCAGGCTGCCGTAGGAAAGTGTGATGAGATTATTTATGAAGTCGCCCGAGCGGTCCTTGTTGCCCACGAAAGAATTCCCAGCGTTCCGACAATTGATGGCTTGCTCGTCATCTCTATCCAAGAAAGAGTCAAGTGGCCCCTGTTCCAAATGAGGCTACCAGCTCTTATTCCTCAATTGTCTGCTGCCAAGATGGATATCGTCCTGCATATTCTCGTGCACCAGGTCAGATGTGAACGAAGTGGGCAGTAGGTAGTCTAGAAAAGGTGTGGTAAATACATACTGACTACATGCAGAATCCCGTCCGGCATCTTCACGTCTTTGGACCCTCAGCAACGGGAGGAAATCATAGCTCAGCTCTGGGAACAGCAGACTCAACGACACAACGAGAACCAATTTAGTATCTTCGGTGCATCTCTCGATCGAAACAGCCAGGCGTTGCGGTACTCGAGGAGTTTTCAAGACCTGAACGAGGAGGCCGTGAGTCCAAGCGGGAGTGAATTGTCAGAAGACGAGCTAGAAGTACCTCGGAGACGAGGACGCGGCATTTTCAGGCGAATTGCCAAGCACCTGTCGAGGCCGTCTTCTAGAGCAGAGTCCAGAACACGATCGCCATACATGAGAGAAGGACCACAGCTTGCCCATCAAGTCGCGTTGGACAAAAGCCTGAACAGATCTCACAGTAGCAGTACGAAATCAAGCTCAGATTTGTCGGCAGGCTCGGCCAGATCGTGGTCCTCGTCGTCAACGGCGCCAACTTCACAACCAGTGGATCCACCCGCTCCTCAAAGATTACGGCTTCTTGCCATCACGAATCCATATCCACTAATCCAGGCGAGCAGAGGAGTTGCCGACTCGTCATGGCAACATGGTCCGACAATGTCAGCCAAGCGGGGAATAGAACTGGAATGGGCTGCAGTGAGAAGCAGAGAGCAAGGCGATGAATGGGAACAGGGGACCGGCGTAGAAGAGCGAAGGCTGGGAAAGCAGTTGCTCCTCAATCAGTTGCAATCAAAAGCAGCGATGCAGAACCGCAACGCGCTCGCCCCCACCGTCACAGTGGAGATGTTGGTGTCGCGTTGGACGACGGTTCCACGAAGGGATGCGGGAGCTGGACCGTTGCAGGACTCGTTCACAGGTGCCTCAGCACACGAGAGACTGTTGGTTGGAAAGGACCCTCGCCCGATGGCTGCGAGGAGAGCTGAGACAGTGCCGCCACGGAGCACCCAGATCAACACGCGCGTCGCGCGGCAACTGATGTGTTGAGACTGTTGAAAGCGAGCAGAGCGGTCTGAGGACATTAGCTGGAGGAGTAATACTGCATCATTACTGAATCGGCGTTTTTTGCAGGAGCATGCATTGAGATTCCCTTTGTCGCAGATTGTCCGTTGCCCTGTTAGGGTGCTTGATGCGGTGGGTGGTGGGAAGCTGAAGTATCGTTTCCTGTTGGTTGACGATGGAGAACAGTCGTCTTGTACAGTACAGATAGGTAGTAAGCCAGTCGAATGCATGCCAAATGCTGTGGCCACGAATTTGTTGTGTGACTGGTGCGCGCTGGTGGGGCAGTCCGAATCTTCCCCTTGTATATTAGGTAGTAGTGTCCCTATCTCGCCGGCTCGTGCGTTCCCTCCTCTTGCCAATAATGTCCCAATGTCACCGTGACCCTCTCTATCGTTTATCGTAATCAGGCTACTCCTATCAGCCCCCCCCATTTCACGTTAGCCACCGTACCGAGACACTACTCCTACTAGTAGTTCTGCCCACAGGTAGCGCTCTGTCTTGTCTGGATGGGCCTCCGATGCCGTTGGTTTGGGAAGGACTGTCTTGCTTTGTCCGTAATGGCCCATCGCGCTACTGCTCACCATCCGTGGCTGGCTGAACACGATGCATAGATTCCATGCCTTTGTCCTCCTGCCTACACTCGTCTCTCCGGTATCACTGTCGTTGCCTCTCTGCTAAACGACTTTTCCTATTCTTTGGTGAGGCGCCTTCTTTTGCCCTGGTTGCCGCCTCATCATACTCCCCCACTATCGAAAACCCTTATCTCATATCTCCGAGTCGGGTACGGCGCGTGAGACAACCACCAGACACGAGACCGGACCGACATAGTCAGAGAGACTGCTAGCAACTCGTCTGTCCCAGCTCTCTCCGACAGTCTTACAGTTGTGCTGCTGAACAGACCATACCACCTACTGCCTCAATACTCACTGCTCAGTCAACCGCGACACCATCCTACGCGCCGACCTCTTCCTACCTGATCTTGCCAATACTTCCTCTCGTCAGATGGCACTTCACATACCCATACCGATGTCAATCTCCCAACCGCCCCTCCCAGACTTCTGCGAACCCACCAATGAGTTCCTCAATGAGTTCTCCTCAATACTCGGAACGTGTATACCAACGAACCTCGCTCTTCTCTCCACAGCTTTGGGCACACTCAGCATAGTAGCATGGCTCTTTGCACAGCTGCCCCAGATCTACAAGAACTACCAGATGCACTCGACGTCTGGCTTGAGCATATATTTCTTGGCTGAATGGTTATTGGGGGACGTTTCGAACCTCTTTGGCTCGTTCCTGACAGGACAGGCGACATGGCAGGTAATAATAGCATGCTATTATTGCTCCGTAGACTGCATGTTGGTTGCGCAGTATGTCTGGTACGAGTATCTACATCACGGTCATCGAGTTCGTAGCGTGTGGTGGCCGAAGAGCAAGATCAATGGTAATAATGGACGTGGTGGCATGGAGTCAGTTGACGGAATTTCTATTTACAGTCAATCGACTCTGGAAGGCGACTCTGCATCTATTACAAGCAGCAAACCTGTCGACATGAACCAGAAGAGCCTGAACATCCCAGAGATCAGGGGTCAATTCCGCATGCCGCGATTCTCAGCCTCGCCCGCCTCTCCCGCAAGCTCCTCGCTCAGCAGCACGCCCAACAGAATCACACGGATGACTGCTGGGACTTCTCCAGCACCCTCGCCTCGAACGATCCTCTACATCTCCCTCCTCCTGGCTGTTGTCTGCCAAGCCTCGCCTCTACAAACGAGGCCCGTTGCCCTCCTCGAAGATCCGTCCGCGACCGAGACTACATGGCAGCTTGTCGGAAGCCTCCTGTCATGGCTGAGCACAGTCATGTATCTCGGTTCCCGCCTCCCACAGCTCTACAAGAACCACATGAGACGATCCACCTCAGGTCTCTCACCGACGCTCTTCATCGCCGCCTTCTTTGGCAATCTGTTCTACAGCTCCTCTCTACTCACAAATCCATGTGCATGGTATGACTTCGAGTCAGACGGTGGCGGTGGATGGGCAGGACCAGACGGCAGCCATCGTGTCGAGTGGATTCGCCGAGCAGTACCTTTCTTCTTCGGTGCCGCCGGTGTGCTTTTCATGGACGCAATGGTTGGTGTACAGTTTCTGTACTTTGGAGAGGGCAATGCGGGCAGTGTTATAGGCCCTGTCGTTGTCATCGAAGGCGATCGTGTGGAGGGTAAGAAGGGCAAGTGGAGAAGAGTTAGTGGTTGGATGCGGGGTTGGATGCCTTCTGGCACCTTCGTGGCCACTAGACCCGCGACGCCGGATGTCAGAGCCGAGAACGGTGGTGAAGTAGAGAGACTTCTCGACAGTGTCCGGGACGAGAGAGATTATGGTGGCTTGTAGAGGTCGGAGAATTGACCTCGAAAGCCAACCACTACAGCACTCCCGGCTGGCTTAATTAGTAGAACTATTCGTGCACAAAGTAGCACTCTGTCCACAAGTATAATCACCACTACAACACTCCCAGCTCGCCCTATTAGTAGAACTATTTCTATACCTATCATTTACTATAATCTAGAGCTAAGGGGCTCTCTTCTTACTAGTAGTAACTAACTTATCCGGATTAACCCTAGAGACTTAAAGTGCCGCTTTAGACTCCTTAGATAAATAACCTAGAATATTAGATACTACCGCTAGCTTCTTAGCTAATACTCCTTCTAAAGTATTTAATCTAAAGGTAATAAACTTTCCTAATAGTCCCTTAGTTTCGAGATTATTATAGAAATACTTAGTAGTTAATCTCTTAAGTATACTAGATCTTTAATTAGGCCTAAAGAATACTATTATATTTAGTAAACCTTTAGCCTTAATCTATTAGTAAAATAAAACTACCTAATCTATTTAAGCTAGCCTAATAAAGGTACTACTATCTATCTTAGGAATCTTTATAAGTTATAGCTTTATAGGTTCCTCTAAGTTAGATAGAATATTATAGTACTTAAAGTATAATCTAATATAAGTCTTATTCTTCTTCTTTTAGTATTTATCTATACCTCTCTTCTTACCCTAAATAGAGGAGCCTATACTCTCTTTAGTAAGTAGCTAATAGTACCTATTATCTAAATCTTTATTAAACTCTATAATTAAATACTTTCGAAGCTCTCTAACTAACTTATATTTATAAATATATTTAGATAAGTATATATAGCTTATTACCTTTAGAGAGCCTTTAACTTTATTCTAAAACTTTATTAGCTTATAGTACTATTTATTATATAGATTATAAATACTACTCGTAAGATAGCGGTCTAAATTTAATTTTTTATTAAATAGTTTATTCTAGTTCTCGATTATACTACTAATTTTATATTTAGGGTAAGGTCGCGGCTCTTTAGAAAGTAGATCTTTAGAGATTAGAAACTTAAGTATTATAAGTATAGCCTTAAAATATAGTAGAGATTCGTACTTACTATTAAAAGGGAGATTAGTCTTAATAGTAAGAGTTTCTAAAGTCTCTCTAGGATTATCTATAGTCTCCTACTCTAGTATATCCTTAGTATCGTCCTCTATTAGCCTAAGATTATAGTCTATAGATTTATTACTAAATCTTATATATATCGCGTCGCCTAAGTTAAAGATATAGGAATTATTATTAGTAAGCTTATTTCTACCTTACTTATTTAGATTATTATCTTCTCTATTTTACTTTACTATATACTTAGTAACTAGAGTAGTAATATATTCTAAGAATTTAGATTTTATTTTTATCTCCTCTATATAATAGTTAATCTCTTCTTTTATTAAACTAGTATAAGATAGCTCTTTAGCTTATTAAAGTATTATCTACTATATATATTATCGAAGATAATATCGTTAGAAATTCTAGTTAAGTAAATTAGTATCTAAGTACTTACTTATATAGTCCTTAACTTATTCCTTTTACTAGCTTAAAGTTATCTAAAAGGTAGCTTAGTATAAAATATAGGATATTATAAACTTAATATTATATACTTAGGTATAGGGATCTTCCCTAGTAGTAATTAAATATAAGTTAAGATATTTTAATAGCTAATTATAGACTTTTTTAAAGGAATAAGATATAGATATATAATATAGTAGCTATTTTATAGTATCTTAACCTTCCGCGTAGTCTATATTAGTTCTAGCTTTTCTCCTCTAAGAATATATAATAATATTTCTTAGGAATCTAGCCTTATAAGCGTAGTATTATAGATACTCTATTAGAGTATAAGCTTCTATAGGAGTATCTTTAAGTAGTTCTAGACCTTATATCTTCGTTTTTAAGAAGATTAGCTTATCTAAATACTAGACTTTAATTAAAATATTCTAGTATAATCCCTTAAAAAGTTCTTTTAGATAGGTATAATTAGTAAGGAATTTATACTTAAGGAGGATTACTAGAATCCGATATAGTACTAATAGTAGGAGGTTATTAGAGTTCTATAGACTAAGTATATAAAGTATAAGGATACTATCTATCTTATTTATATATACTTATATACTATCTAGAGTATATCCCTTAAGATATAGAAATATAATCTCTACTTTAAATTTTCTATAGCTATCCTTTCTAATTATTCTAGAAATCTTAATATCCTTCTAGCGTAGGTAGTTATCTAGCTAAAGTAGTAACTAAGTTAAAGAACTAGGGCGTACTCTATATACTAGTCTAAGGTACTAAGCTAGGTAGTAGTTTATAGTAACTTATATACTAAGTATATTACCTAAGGATAGAGGGATTAGTATAGTTCTAGAAATTTAGGAGGAAATTAACTTACCTATATTAAAGTCTATTAAGAATTTAAACTCTAATCTTCTAAACTAAGTTTTAGCCTTTTTTACTAAAGTAATTCCTAGCTATTTCGCTACGTAGTAGATAGTAGGATTAACTCTCGTCTTTATAGTAAGGTATAATAGAGGATTCTTTAGCTTAGCCTATACTTAGAAAAGTATACTCTAGAGGCGTATAAGAATTAAGATAAGATATAGAAGCTTATTTTTAGGGCTTTAGAGCTTAACTTATAGAACTATAGTAACTAAGTAGCTTTTAGAAATTAGTAAAGATACTTTAATATAATAGTAGAATAAATAAGAGCTTACTATCTTAGTAACTTAAAGAGAAGGTCTCTATTCTCTAGAAAGAAGAAATTATTATTTAAATCTAAGTCTAGCTTATATATCTTTAACTTAATCTCTTAATAAGTAATCTTATAAAACTAGGTAATATACTAGATCTAATACTCTAAGAGGTAGTAATTTTATTTAATAATTATACTTAGAGCGCTTAGGTTATAGTTAGAATTATATTAAAAAGAGCCTAAGCTTATACTTACTAAATTAAAAGTTTTTACTTACTTTAATCTATACTAAATTTTACTTAATTATAGTATCGACTTCCTTAGACTATTTATTAGGGATAAGATTTCCTTTAGAATTAAATAGACTATCCTACTAGTCTTTAAGTATTATTCTCTTTAGTAGAAGTAGAGGTAGTATAATATAAGATTATAGTTATAAGAGAGAGAAAATTAAATTTTATATTTATTTTTACTATAATTAAGCGAGCTATATATAATCGACTAATTAGCGGCGAGCTAATTTTAGTAATATAGAAATATTTTTAAAAGAAATAAAACTATAGTCTATCTCTCTTTTAATTATATACCTATAATAACTATAGACCTACTAAAATAGTAGAAGAAGAGTAAATTAATACTATAATACTCCTCTATAGGGACTTTACTTACTTAGACTACTAGCTAAATATATATTTCTCTAATTATAAGGTAACTATTTATCTATATTATTAAAGCTAATAATTAATACGTAGGTAGTAGTTAGAGTCTAGAGTATTTCGTAAAATATTCTCTTATTATATTTATAAGTTATAGTAGAAGTATAAATCTAAGATATAAATAATAATAAAATCTACTATAAGGTAATACTTAAAGAAAATAAAATTCTATATAATAAAGTTAGGGACCTTAGAGATAAAGTAAGTAACTTAAAGGCTTTATAAGGTAATATTCTAAAGTTATAAGTAATATTTCTAATCTTTAACTAAGTAGTTTACTAATTATAAAGTAGTCTTAAAGCCCTAGCTAAAAAGTAAGATATTAATACTAATAATCTTAACCTTAAGGACCTAATAATAATAATATATATATATAGACGTATACGCTAATTATCCTCTCCTAGAAAGTAACTTAGTACTAGAGTTATAAGTTTAAGAGTTTCCCTAGTTAGTATAAAGATACTACTAGAAAGTATTCTAGAAGAAGGTAGAATAGATAATATAAAAAAGAGTTAGTTACTATCTCTAAGTAGTAAAGGTAAGAAAGAAATTTTTAAATATCTTTTATCTTAGCTCTAGCTTATATTACTTAAGTTTAGAAAAGATTTTAGGGCTAATAGTATATATAAAAATATAATAATTTAAATACGAAGACTTAAATTTAATAACTATTATAAGAACTAGAAGTTATCTATTAAGGCTCTAATATAGAAGTCGCTTAATAATCTAAATAATACTAAGTATATAAGTAGATTTAGGGCTCCTAATAGGTTAAGTTAAACCTAAAACCTACCTATTAGGTTAGGGTTAGGTTAGGTTTTTAGAGTAAGTTTAACTACTAAAAATCTAAACCGACTTAGCCCTACTAAGGCCGGGTTATAACCTAACGTATAGGTCGGGTTTTTTTAGCCTATTTTTAGTATATTTTTAGTTTTTATTTAATTCTATTAGACCTATAGGTATATCTTAATTTTAAAAGCTATAGACTTATTTTTAAAGTATTTCTCTACTATTTTATTAATTTAAATCTTAATATATCTTACTATTTATACCCTAGTAAGTTATACTTTTACCCTTAGGTTTAACTTAAAAGCTAGATAGGTTAAAATTTAATTCTCTAACCTATAACTTAACCCTTCCTTTATTTAACCTAACTTTAGTTAGGTTAGGTCTATACTCTAAAACCCTAATCTAACCCGCCCTATTAGGAGTCCTAAGTAGATTAACTCTAAAGCTTAGCCTAGAAGATAATTATAGCTAGAAAACTATTTCTATAGTTAATAAAGAGAATATATATCTATATATCTCTTCTTTATTAAATCCTAAAGTACTAGCTTAGACTATCTATAAGCTAAGTAAAACTAAACTATCTAAGTTTATACTACCCCTAGCTATCTAGGGAGGGACTAGTTATATTACCTACTCTTATACTAATAGCTTAAGTAATATATTTAATAGTTTAGAGTTAGTTATTACTAGTAGACTAACTTTCTTTCTAATTCTATCTCTTAATTAGGGCTAATTATTTTTAGGCTATAGAATAAAAAAATTACTAACTAAGAAGGCTTAAGAAGGTAATAGTAGAAAGAAATTTCTAAAGAAGAAAACTATTAAAATATCTAATAACTAGGAGAGTAATAATAAGAAGAGTAAGGATAGTCTCTTTATAAAAGATAAATCTCTATTAAAGAAAGATTTAAAGAAGGACTAAGAAGAAGTAATAAGATTTAAAATATATAGAAGTATAGATCGACCTTAAGTCGGGGGGTATTATAATATATATTATAAGATACTCCCTTCTACTAGTAGTATTAGATACTAAAACTAAATACTTATAATAAGCTCCTAAGTATATACTACTTTAATCTTAGTTCTATTAATTACCTTATTCGTTAATAGCTTAGCTTGTAAACCGGAGTCTCCTTTTATAATATTAAAATCCCGGGGTAGCGATAGATGTCAACGTTACTCAGGTCGCTAAGGCTCCCTTCGCTTCCTCCCTTCCTCAGGTATAGATAAAGGTAGGTGTAATTGTCAATCGAGTGGTCGGTCGGGTCGGTCGGGTAGTCGGTCGGGCAGTCAGTCGGGCGGTCGTCGGTACGGGCTCGCTAAAGCTCGCCTAATCGTACCTTCCTCCCTTCCTCCCTCCCCTCCCTCAAACCTGCAGGAAGGACCAAGGTTGGGGGTTCGATCCCCCCGTTGGGCTTCTCAATGGCAGTGCGAAGTATGATATCTTGCAGTCTGCCTTTTTGCGACGATGTGGTGGTGAGGTTGGCGAAGAGGAAAATTTTTGGGGAAGGAAGTATCCTTTTTGGAGTGCTTCAGAGACTCCCAACGTCCTAGAAAGGCTTCAATGACCCAGGACGCTTCAACGCTGTCAAGCCATGCTCGCCACACCTGTATCGCCTCGAGACAGAGTCGTTCAAACGCGGATCGATGTCAAAAAGTGTCTGCCAAGGATCCAGGCCTAGATTGCAAGGAATTGATCATTATCGATCATATCCTCGAGAAGATCAACTAGTTCCAATTGACTGAATGGTAAGGTGAAGCCATCACCACTATTACGTCGCCTGTCGCGTCGCGTCGCGTCGCGTTCCCGGACCGGAAAGGATCTCCGGCAGCCACAGTGTCCTCCGACCTCCGCACCCTTCAGTCTCAGCTATCTCGGCGTCCAAGGCCTCACAGCAATGGCGCCGTCACTCGATGATCTTCCAGTCGAACTGGTGGAGCGCCTTGTCGACTACCTACTTCATGGAGAGACTACTCGGTCATGTTTTGATTGGGGTTGAAGGTTGTGAACACTGGTGGGATGAAGTCAGACGGTTCGCCGCATAAAACATTGCGAGCACGATCGATGCACCAGAGTTGGTTGAAGAGTGGGTCGACATCCCCACATGGGACAGAGAGGCTTCCTATTGGGATAGAAAAATCGAGGAGTGTCTGAAGGTGAAGGCTCAGCTCGCTGCTAAGCGCAACAAGGAAGCTGCTGCAGATGCATGAAAGCAGAAAGAGAGTCAGGTCGGCTCCACGTTGATGCATCGATAGTTGCTGAAGTAGATTATGGATTTTCAAGTGGCGACAAACTGGAGGGAGAAGATCCTTCATGTATGGCATGGACGCATTGATGGGCGTGCGAATATCGGCATGAGGAATTGTTACTAGTGCATTGGTGACCAGCAAGGCGTCCTTCACATTTATCCTTAATGAGAGCAGATTTGATCAAGTATATATTAAGGCATGATATCATCTAAAGCGGGCGCACCAACTTGTGAAGACTTGTCACGATCGTTGTCCACGATCGAGTACGATTTACATGGTGATAAAACAACGCCACTACATGCAACAAATGACCCAATCAAATTTGGCAAGCCACTCTCTCCATCACACCTCAACTGCATAACATCAGCCAACAGCTCTTACAAGCCACGAACCTGTCCTTCATGAACGTCTTGCCCAGCTGGCAGCTGCTCTGCTGGCTTCTGAACCAAACATTGGAAAGAAGGGCGTCTCTGAATTTACACGTAGAGATGACGAGAGCTCAGCGCGGATTTAGTGATCATACCCATGGTTTTCTGGAGCCTCAACGAAAACGGACTCGAACATAGGGCCACTCAGTCGGCACTCGGCAGAACACAATGCGAAAGTGAAAGACATGCCTTGAGCGTTATTCCAAACAGTGCGGTTGAGAGATTGAAGGGATGGATGCTGGTGAATGTGGTGCTGCGGGCTTCGTTTTTGTCGGGCGCACACGATTGCCACGGCGACCATCAAACCTTTCGCGCAGAAGCGGTTATTCGAGTTGCCAGTCGCTATTGTTTTGATACGCTATTGCAAAGGGTATGTGGAGAGAGAAGTAGAAAGAAGGTGCATCACCACCCAGCCGAAGACCAACTGGACAGACGAATGCCACGTACGCAGACACAAACGGTTCTCGATCGTCAAGAAGCCCATCCTCTCCCCCGCACACAACATGCATGTTCACCTCTTCTTCAACCACCCATCCTGGGACGAGCGCATCAATGAAAAGTATTTTCCTACACCGTCCAAAAAAACAGCAGTTTCGAAGAGCAAAAATTCCGCCAGCGTCGTCGGCGAACCGAAGACGTGCCACCGATACACCGCTCTGTGCAATGCAGGTATCAATGACAGAGCCCCCCATGCTTGAGCGAAGGAACTCCCAACAAGGTAAGTATGAGGACGGGAAGGGAGGCCGAGGGGAGAGGCTTTATAAGCCACAGTGGGAGACGGAGCGCTTGGACCAGGACAGGGGGAGAAGGAAGGGAGGAGGCTGGGGGACTGGGAGGCTGGGAGTCTGGGACGGGTCGAGGGATTTGTTTGATTGGTTGGCGAGCCGGTGGGATACGTGGCTTTTTTGCCTGTGTTGCTTGCAGCGTTCCTTGGTGGGGGAGGATGACTCACACAGTTGCCAGCACGCAGCCACGCACTCGACATGAAGCAGTTCAACGAGTCTTTGGTAGCACGCAAACGCGGTATTCATCCCCTCACAGATGGGATTTTCAAGAGAAAAGAGCAAATAATGTCTCAGCCTCAGCCGAAGTGTCGGACAAGACGTCAGACAGGCAGAGCTCACCACCATAATTCCATACATGATCGCACGCAGGACTGCTTCTCCTCCAGCTCAAAGCTCCCTTCTGAAATCAGGAGTAGGTAAGCAGACTTTGCCAATCCACATCGTAGGCTTCCAGATTCGCCATCTTTCAAGGTTCAAGGTCAACAACGCATAGCAGCGAGCCGCCGCCCTTCCAGCCGAACAACCACCGAGAAAATATTATGACCTACACCAAGCTCTTGATGATCGCAGCTTATTGGCGAGAAACTGTCCCGTCACCGCAAGTTGGCTGGGGTTCGAAGCCGCTGGTTTGATGCAGCCCTTTGTTTGCTTCCAATTCCGGGTTTCCGGGTTTCCGGGGCATTGTGCGAGTGTGTCGAGAATCCTGGAGCTGGCTGCAACGATGAGGTGAGAACAGCGCCTGCACCGTCCCATATTGGTTTTCAAAAAGCTCATCTGCATGTTACGGGGCTGTTTATTTTCACCCACGAAGACAAGAATCGAGATGGAAGCCCCTACACGGCGTCGAGGCGACCGCAACAATCGACGCAATGGCTCTGCGAGCGAGTGTGAGGGAGCCAGGATGAATGCTGTCCACCCTGCCGGTGAGAATGGAGGAGGCCATACACAGATGGACACGTTGAAATCTGTGAGCCCTGATCCTAACAAGCTGTGCGCTCTCCTCATGCGCCAGGACTGCGCCAAGGCACGCTCCCCAGGCCGTACGTCCAACCACCCTCGCCCAAATTGCTTTTTACAGCTTTGTCCATCCCAATTCCTTCTCTTCTCCTTCTCAACGTGCAGTCAAAGGCCGTACTTCCGCTGCCGGTGCTCCACTCGAGACAACTCATCAATCAGCCTTCCATTTCCCTGTTTTTTCTCTTTTTCTGCAATCTCCTGATCCTTCATCAGCCTGGCCTTTCCCCTTTCCGTGGCCAAGTCGTGTTTCTCATCGATACCCAACTTTCAGCTTTCAGCCCAACTCCCGACGCTACACTTTTGCACATCACCACGCACTTTTTTTTGGCAAACATTTGCTCCCGAACAGAGTTGAACTTTTCTTCTGTCAGGTCCTGATCAACTATCAGCCTGAACATCGCCAGCTATCCAGCTTTTTGAGGAATTCTCCAAGACAAGCGCGCCCCCGCTTCAGGATGACGCAAATGGTGCCAAGCCAGGACCAATTTGCTTTGAGGTACTTGCCCACAGGATTTGCTATTTTTTCTACCATCAAATTTCGTATGTCAACAGTTGAGTGCGCTGAACTGCCACTATTTCCAAGGAAGACCTGTGGGAGCCTGCCCACATGAGGAGCCAGCCTGGATGACTACACGATGGATGCCAAAGCCGTTGCGGTTGAATACGACAAAGAGCGCTGCTCTTGGTGCGATTTGCTAAGCTGGACTCCACGGGAGTGAACTTCTAACGGTCCTGTTCTCGGGGGAGTTCGGAAAACCCCCTTGCCACTCGATCAGCCATCTGCTTCACAGGAAAGGACAATTTGCCCAGGTGTATTCAAGGATGGACGCAAACCAGCGCACCGTCTCGTGCCTCCTGGATGGCTCAGCAACAGAAATAACGCTCTGTCATAGAACTTATGACCTTGCTTCACAATCGATATGATCGCGAATCTTTGGACTCACATGTTCAATGCTGTGCCGGGGGATCTGTATCTTGCCACGAAAGCGAGGACGCTGTCCTATTACCATCTTTTGCTACTCGACGCGCTACCAGTGTTTTGTCTCCCTACGTTGTGGAGCCTGGACAAATATCCTGTTCGATTGCTTGTTCCAAACGTGACTGGCGCTGCCCCTTGTTTCATTGTGGACCTGCCAGTAGGGAACTATTCTGCCACAAGTGGGTTGCCAATTACTTGCCATAGCACATGAATTTCCCGTGCCACAAGCCGCGGAATGGATGGAGCCACAAACTTCGAAGCCAAGGATCTTAGGAGGTTTAGTTGAACTATGCGCCGTTGCGCATTAAGGTATTGGAAGGCATTTCGCCGCTTCACAATTCGTAGCCTCCGATGGCTCTCGTCCCGCCCGCTCCCATCCGACATTTCAAGAAAACAACTCGAATGCTGACCATGAAGATGAACTGCCCTCGCAGTGTCGACCGGGCACAACTGGCATCCAGGGGACATCTTGCCACGCCAAAGGAGGTATCAATTTTCAATTACAGGATCCGCTCTCTTCACTGTTTGCCAGGATCACTTACCGTTGCTCTCAATCGAAGGAATACAACACCCACGGCCCAAATCTCAGTTCTCGTCTTGCATTGAAAGCTCTGATGTCACGAGTATCGCTCTTGCTCTCTGAGGATTCTTGCCGCATCTGGCCCATTCCGATACGGACATTCCTAAAAATCTGACAAAGTGCTCAAGCAACTCATCCATCATTTCGTATTTACCACTCTTTCTCATTTTCAAAATCCAAGATGCTTGCGAGGTCCGCCAACTAACATACATTTTCTAGCCAAGAATCTCCTTTTTTCAACTACAATTCTCCTCTGTTTGCCAAACCCCAGGAAGTTGCCATGTGGAACGCTACTGTACCAAATCCTTTTGGCGATGGCCAACAGGATGATCTCAAGGACGATTTTCTTGCATTTCCGTCAGATTTCCAATCCTATGACTCAGGATTTGCGCCGGGAAACTACCAACATTCTGAGTCCAGTTTTGACTTTAAGAATTCCGAAGCCAGCTTTGACTACAGCCAACCCAGCGGGCCGCATCACGACCATTACTCAAGCTCCACGCAGCCCAGCGTGTCGAACTCGGACCTAGCAATGCCCGTGTCTCGTCGTCCTGCCAGGAACATAATCAGTCCTCATTCATCATCAAATGCCGTGCCATCATTGGCTCAACGAAGGCAATCGGCTCAGTCAATAGCGGCGCCATCGATACTGCGACCCTCCAGCACATACACCGACACCAGCTTCCCCATCCACTCTGGAGCCATGTCACCCATTTCTGCCCCTGGGGGCCATTTCTTTTCCGCCCAGGAGACTTACCCATACGAAGCTAACGACTTCTTGAATTTCAATGCTGGGTACATGTCATCCATCTGCCCCGAAGATCTGTCTTCTAATAGCTTGACCAGCCCAGAGCTCTCTGCCACTGGCTCTCCCCCACCAGGCTCTGACGAAGACAATTCCGGATCTTCAACGCATGGCGATGTGCCTCCGCGCAGCCACCCATTGTACAATGTACTTCCATCTGAAGACGGCTGCTATCACTGCCCATTCGCTGCCACTGAAAACTGCGGCCACGAGCCTAAGCAACTCAAGTGCGAATATGAGTACGTTCTGCCCCATCAGTGACTTCCCACTCCTAGAAACTGACACGGTCATCAGTAAACACATTGACTCCCACCTAAAGCCTTTTCGATGCAAGAGCAGCAAGTGCAATGACCTCCAGTTCTCTTCCACCGCATGCCTCCTTCGCCACGAACGCGAGGCGCACGACATGCATGGTCACGCAGAATCCCTTTGCGAGTACCCACCATGCAATCGCTCCCAACCAGGCCAAGGCTTCCGCCGCTCCTACAACTGCAAGGACCACATGACGCGCTGCCATGGATGGGTGGATACCGCTCCCAACCCTGATAAGAAGCGTCGCTCCACCACATCTAGCGGCTCTGGCAAGAACGGCATCACAAAGACCAAGAACAAGATGCCCTCTAAGAAGCAGCAGATTGCAGCTCTCAAGCAACAATGGGCTGAGCGCAAGGCAGCGATGGAGCAGCTTTGCAAGATGTTGGCTCCTGACGGACCACTTTTCAGCATGCAGATCACGCAGATCCAGCATGAGACTGAGTTGATTGCTCAGATCAGTGCTGAGATCTCGCGGCTCTCGAGCAAAGGCATGGCGGGTTGAAGGGTACGTAGTACCGCCGCGGACACAGCTATCTTTTTAAACATCTAACAGAAGATAGGCTCAGCAGCAAGAGCACCAAATCCGGTCGCTCTCGAAATGAAACACTTATTGAACTCATCGACCGAATGAAGACCCACCGTTGGTGCAGTCGCTCGTCATCATTGCCGTTCACTCGTTGGATGCCCACTCCCGTCAACACTCCTTGACTCGGGTGTGTGGCCGCCACATCCGGGAACCATGTCTACATTACCACTCCCGAGTCCGTAGATAGGGGATGAAGGGCAAGCGCTTCTACCAAGACGCCTAACTTTGAGAACGAGGAAACCAAGACTGGACGAACACGCTCCGTTGAGCTTGGATGAATGTTGGATTTTCGTTTTTTTTGATTCTGTTGTCTTTCGTCGTCTTCAGATTAGATTCATCCGTGGAAACTGTTACCGACAGACCATTTATTTTGCTTCGCATACTCCTCGCCTGTAAAATTCGTTTCATTTTTTTGGTCTGGATGATGAAGTTAAAGTAGACAGTTATGGGGTAGAGTAGAGGAAGAGGTAGAGATGGACCTGGCGCTCAGGGAAAAAAAGTTACAATTCCTTTGTAAAACAACGTGCCTCTAATCGTATCCTCACCACCGGTCAACCAATAGAAAGGCACATCACCCCATTATCTTCACCCATCGCCTCCCAGCTTTTCCCCGTTCTACTGCCCTCCCAACTCAACCTCAAAACCTAAATGTCCCTCGCACCCTAGCCGCCAACTGATTGGACTCCACACTCTGCAATGCTACAAAACCCATCGTCCCAAACATTCACTCCACCCCACTCCAACCACCAATTTCCACGAACCACAAACCACATCTTCCCCATCGTTGGAGAATTATACAGGCAAACCTGAGCAAGAGCCCCTTCTCCCAACCTAGATTTTCACCATGCTCTACCTCTCTCTGCCCACTTCTCTCCTCTAATACCGACCAAATATCAACAGGTTACTTTTTACGATATGATACCTCGTCCTACTCAACTGTAGAGCCTAGCTGACAGCCTCAACGTATAAATTGAATACCCTGCAGACTTTCTGCTATAGAAAGCGCGTTTCTTTCCTCTTCCTCTCTCGCCATAGCCAGTGTGTAAAGCAACAAGAAAGACCTAGTATCTAAAGAATCCATATACTCAAGGTTTGGATTGGGAAATCTATAGCACCATCCAAACGACCAGGGTTCGAAAGTAAGGGTGAGGTCAGAAAGTACCGCATGAAAAGGGTAGATCCTAAAGCCCATGCTGAGACGATCGTAGGAAAGGAGCAGCGCACGCATCGATCACAGTCAAAGTTACGATGAACAACCACTCTATTCACGAAGACAAGACATTCCTCCTTCTTGCTTCAATCAAAAGGCAACCTTCTCAGCCCCTCCCCACCCATCCTCTTCTTCATCTCCTGTGCAGCACCGATACTACTCGGTACAGCAATCCCACAGCAATCACCCCAAGCACTGACACCCTCCTTATGATCATGCCCCTCATGCCCATCCCCCTCAATATCCACACTCATACCCTCATCTGCCCTCACCAGCCCCCCAAAAAGAAAATGCTGCATAACAGGCAATTTATCCAAGACCTCTTTAACAAACATCTTCCGCATGCCGCTCTCAATTTTAGCCCAACTCTTTGCTGCGGAAATGTCGTCGAGCATAGGACTATGCCACCTCAAGCCCTCGACATTCTTGACCGAATTGACAAAAGACACTTGATCGAGGTAGAGGAAATCATGGCTGAACTCATCCAAAGTCGCAGCGTCATGTATACTTTTCGGTGTAACGAAGGGATGGTGGAGGAGTTGCGCAGACCCAAAGAGAAAGGGTAGGAATTGGTAGTCGTCCAAGCCCCAGACACCATGCGAACCGGCGGGTTCGAGGTAATATGTTGTTTGGACCAAGCGCATGAGTTTGAGGTAGCGGGGAAAGACGAGTAAGGCGAGGGAGGGGAATGTAGAGGCAGGGAGGAGGTTTAAACGGTTTAGGCAGAGGAGCCAGAGGAGGAAATTTAGTTCGTGACCGCTGCCGTAGTCTATCCTTGACGCGCTGCCGAAACTGTGTTGAAGATATGTGCAGACTTCTGCTATTGCTCCTTGCGGCATAGGAAGCTTGGTATGCCATTCTCGTAGGCCTTTCGTGACGGCGTCGACGAAAGAGCGGAAAGCTGGGTTACCAAACCGCGACCCAGTTTCTAACGGTGGATTTGACGCGACCAGCGCTTCTGCTTTATCGAGTATAGACAGAATGGCGTTGGTGGTCGGTGTTAAGCTGTCTTTTGACACGGAGGAGATTGCTTTGCCGTGAACGGAGTCGGACAGTCCGAAGACGAAGGCGACAATAGTTCGGTAGGTGGGAGAGGCGAGGAACAGATCATGGTCTTTCTTTGAGACGATCCGTCGCGTAGGGACTGCAAAGTGTACGGATTCGAGGGATGGTGGGGGAGGTAGTACGGGCGTCTCGGGGCCAGGATCTGTATTTGGAATCTCTTTGCGTCTTCTGGGAAGTAGCTTTGGTATTTTCGCTGAGAGACCAGGTGGGCTAGATACCGAGTTTGGGCTTGATACTGCCATATCTGGTGTTTGTAGGTGGGTGGGTGTATGAACTATGATGGTGAGCTTTGGTGGGGTGTGTAAGGAGTATGTTCTGAGATGAGCAGGCAAGGCCAAAGCTCACCCTAGCTTTCAGAGCACATTGCGACGGGTTCATACAACTCAGCTGACTCTCAATCAAGTAGAACACTGTGAAGAATTCAACCTGTCGTGACAGCTTCCAACTATGTCTCGCCAGAAATGTAGAGACCCGTTCTCAAGCTGTCACGTCGAGCTCACAAATCCTCGTCCCCTATGTCCCCTTATGTGAATGCTTTTTGTGAAAGAGAAGCTTTGTATTATAACGAGTAAGATTCAACCGTTTCATCAACAATGCAGATATCGTGCTTGCTATGTTACTGCGCACACTAAATCTCTCTACTCACAGCCTATTCCTCCTAGACTTTAGCAGCAGGTGCCTTCTTCAAAGCAGCTTCAATATCCTTCTTCAAGCTCTCTGGCTTAGTCGTGCTCGCCCATCGGTTGACAACTTTTCCATCGCGTCCGACCAGGAACTTCTCAAAGTTCCACTTTATGCGTTGGAGTCCCAGAAGACCTGGCTTCTCGTTCTTCAACCATTGGTACACTGGATCTGCCGTATCGCCGTTTACATCGATTTTACCCAGGACGGGGAAGGAGACACCGTAGTTTAGTTGGCAGAACTCTTGGATCTCATCATTTGAGCCGGGATCTTGTCCACCAAATTGGTTGCAGGGGAAGCCAAGGATTTCAAAGTCATCTAGAGATGTGTTAGTTTAAGGTGCTTTGGTGTATGCATAGTCTCCATGTTTGCTACTCACCAGGGTGCTCAGCCTTGACTTCTTTGTAGAGCTTCTCCAGGCCCTGGAACTGCGGTGTGAAGCCGCACTTGGAAGCTGTGTTGACAACGAGAACGACCTTTCCCTTGAGCTGCTCGAGGGAGTAGGCGGCACCCTTCTTGTCGACAGGCTTGAAGTCGAAGAAGGTGGTTGCTGAGGACATGGCTGTAGTTGCTGCGAAGCCTCTTCTTATCGTGGGGTAGATTGGTTGTATGTATCGAGGTTTACAGGGATTGTTGAGTGTGTAGAGTGTGTGGGTATGTTTGGAAGGGGACAAGAGTGAAGGCTATAAGAGACGTCGCGCAGCTTTATTAATGGTGCCGCGGTTGTTAACGCTGAGGGGCATCTAATTCAATGGGCGATTGGCAATGGAGGGGTTCTAGATCTAGGGGTTACAAACAACTTTATATAAGCTTTGTACTGCTAGTCGGGCATCGCTCTGTATCCAGGTAAAAGGCCGGCAATACCTCGCCAGGGATGTTCGAATTGCCGAGTTATTAGAAATATTAGCTGACTTATTTATTATATTAGTATATATATAATACTATAGAATCTTCTAAGACTCCTTAGATATTATCTTATTAAGATAATATAATTTCTTATCTAATTACTTTAAATTTATATTATCTAATACTATAATCTCTATATATACCTTAAAGGCTTTAGAAAAGAGAAATATAGTTATAATATCTATAAGACTAGGTAATAGTAAATATAGTAAAGATAGATTTATAGTAAAACTAATAGCTAAAGAGGTTTCTATCCCTCTATATAGTCTAAAGGTAGGCGCCTTAGTATATCTTACCTAGCGTACTTAAGTATATACGTAGGTATAATATAGTATATAGTAAGGCTACTATCTAGTTCTTTATAACTATCCCCTTTCCTAAGTAACCTATCCTTAGGTTAAGGCTTTAAGTATAGTAACTATAAAAATCTTATACTTACTAATATCTACGTTTATACGCTAACTACGTATAATAAGTTCGACTATAGTAGGTATATTTAGCTATATTAACTAGGTAGCGTAATATTCTACTATATAAGTAGTAGGTACTACTATTATAGGGATCCTATTAGTTAAAAATTCCTATCTAGAATCTAAATACTAGAATTTAGTCTTAGTATAATAGATTATATTTATAATATATAGTCCGCGCGTATATATTACCTATAATAACCCTTTACCTCTTTAAAAAAAAATTATCTTTAAACTCTTTACTCTTCTACTCTACTTTATACTTTCTTTAAGTAACCCTTACTTAACTTCTTTATAGCTTATATATATAGTACCTTCCCTTTATTATTATAGAAGACTATATTATTAATAAAGAGTTATATTAAGTAACCTATATACGTTATACTTATAAACTAGATAAGGTTATTATCTATAATAAGCCCTCCTTATAGAAGTATACTTACTACTATAATATACGCTATCTATATATCGTAGTAAGTACTCTCCTATTACTTATACCCTACTTATACTAACCTAGTATATAGGTTCCTAAGAAGATAAATAAGGTAGTTAATATTTTATTAAAGACTACTAAAAAGATTTATAATAGTTTATTTTCCTTTATACCTACTACGCGTATTATTTACTAACTACTATAGTAGGGACTACTATATAATAAGATAGAATAGCATGGATTATATAATATAGATATTATAGGTACTTAGTAGAGGTATATCTATCGCTATAGGGCGATAAGGAATATTAGTATATACTTAAGAGTTACTTAAAGATATACCTTAGATACTCGAGGAGATACTATCTTTAAGGTAGATATAGATAATATACCTTATAAGATTATTAGATCTTATACTATAGTATTAATAATACTATTTATACCTATTATTATATAGTTACTTCTACCTTCGGATAATACCTCTAGGCTTTTATTCTATCTTTATAATCCTAAATTGTCTTATCTAATCTTCCTTCTATACGTATACTATCTAATAATATTAGACTTAGGATAGCTAGTAATAATACCTTAATATTATTAATCGCGCTTAACTACTATATTTCTTTAGTACGGCTAATATAGATTACTTACTAATAAACTATAGGTTTATTATATTAGCTCGGTATATATTATAGAAAGATTTACTTACGATATAGACGATACTATTATAATAACTTTATACTATTATAGTATTACTAGATCTTAATAATATTATAGCCTTATTATAGTAAAACTATCTCGTAGCCTTATAACGGTATCGAGATATTATAGCCTTATTATAGCGCCCTTTATAGTCTTACTATAGCGATACTATTTATTACCTTATTATAGTAATACTAATACTACCTCAAAGCCTTATTATAGTAATAATACCTTTATAGCCTTATTACGGTATTATTATTATATAACCTTATTACGGTATATATACGACTTACTATAGTTACCTATATAGAGCGTATACGGCTTCCTATAGCTATCTAACTACTTACTTACCTTACTATAGTATATATATACTACGACTTACTATAGTTACCTTAGCTTACTATAGCTAATTCTATATACTAAATTACTACTATAGTATATCTAACGGCGATATTAGATATATATCCTTTAGTTAATCTATCTAGATTACCGAGATTACTATAGAGGCTATAATATAGAGAATATACCTTATTCTAAGGTCGACGTAGTACTAATATTATAAAGGCTAAGGTACGAATAAAGGAACTCGTATATATAGAACGTTAATAGGACGATCTTCGGAACGGTAGATAATAGTATATCTATACTATATATATACCTCGACCTTCTACTATTATAAACTTAATAAAAATAAATAACTACTTATTCTTAGGAGACGGACGTAATATATCTAGTCTAGTTTAGTATACGCTTATCTACGTAATCCTAGAACTTCTTATACTTACCTAATTAGCTTTAAGACTACTATAACGTTAGTATCTAGTCTACTTAGAAAACGACTACGATACTAAGAATAACTATACCTAATTTTACCTTAAAAACTAATCTAAAAATATTAGAAAAATAACTAATACCGTACTACTAATTAATACGTAGGCCCTATAAGACCTATAACCTACTATTACTAGCGAGACCGATATTAGCGCGGCTAAAAATACCCCTAATCTAGGAGCTTCTAAAGAGTATTATACGGCTTTAGATAGTAACTATACTACTACTAGTAGTAGACTATCTAGGGGTAATTTTATCTCTATATATTAACGTTAGTTTACTATAGCTAAAGTAGTAGAGATAATACGAAGTATTACTAACCCTAGTAGTACTATACGTACTATACGCTATAATCCTAGGAACCTTACTCTTCCTTATAGATATATCTTTAATAGTAAGAATATATTAGGCTTCTTAGCTAGACTTAAAGAATAATATAAAGTTTTCGAGATCTCCCATAATACCTATAAGTATTAAGGACTCCTTACTAATTATTATCCTAATTTTTATAACGACGTGAAGAACCTTAACGGCTAGATTAATAAAGACTAGGATTAACTTAAGACCTTATTCCGTAAAGAATACGTAGTATAGGACGAGCGTTAAATAAAAGAAAGTCTTATTTATCTTAAAGAGATTACTAAGAAAAGTAAAATAGGTATCCTTAAGACTAAAGGCTTTATTAAAGAATTTAAGACCTATTAGCTATTAGTTTATAGTAGCGGTAAAGTTACTATATTAGCTAGCGCGCGTATATTCCTTTACGGCCTACCTATTAAGGTTAAGTAATAGATTAGCCTTACTATTCCTATTAAATCTTCGTCTCGTCGTACCTACGAGGATATTAATAAGATTATTATAGAAGCGGAATGTATCGTAAATAGATAAGAAGATATTATAGTATTTATACTTAGTAAAAGTAATAATAAGACCCTAGAGCGTATTGTAGTAGGGACTACTATATAATAAGATAGAATAGTATAGATTATATAATATAGATATTATAGGTACTTAGCGGAGGTATATCTATCGCTATAGGGCGATAAGGAATATTAGTACTTACCTAAGAGTTACTTAAAGATATACCTTAGATACTCGAGGAGATACTATCTTTAAGGTAGATATAGATAATATACCCTATAAGATTATTAGATCTTATACTATAGTATTAATAATACTATTTATACCTATTACTATATAGTTACTTCTACCTTCGGATAATACCTTTAGGCTTTTATCCTATCTTTATAATCCTAAATCGTCTTATCTAATCTTCCTTCTATACGTATACCGTCTAATAATATTAGACTTAGGATAGCTAGTAATAATACCTTAATATTATTAATCGCGCTTAACTACTATATTTCTTTAGTACGGCTAATATAGATTACTTGTTAATAAACTATAGGTTTATTATATTAGCTTAGTATATATTACGGAAAGATTTACTTACAATATAGATAATACTATTATAACGACTTTATACTATCGTAGTATTACTAGATCTTAATAATATTATAGCCTTATTACGGTAAAACTATCTCGTAGCCTTATAATAGTATCGAGATATCGTAGCCTTATTATAGTACCCTTTATAGCCTTACTATAGCGATACTATTTATTACCTTATTATAGTAATACTAATACTACCTCGAAGCCTTATTATAGTAATAATACCTTTATAGCCTTATTATAGTATTATTATTATATAACCTTATTACGGTATATATACGACTTACTATAGTTACCTATATAGAGCGTATACGGCTTACTATAGTTAGCTTAACTATACGGCTTCCTATAGCTATCTAACTACTTACTTACCTTACTATAGTATATATATACTATAACTTACTATAGTTACCTCGGCTTACTATAGCTAATTCTATATACTAAATTACTACTATAGTATATCTAACGGTAATATTAGATATATATCCTTTAGTTAATCTATCTAGATTACCGAGATTACTATAGAGGCTATAATATAGAGAATATACCTTATTCTAAGGTCGACGTAGTACTAATATTATAAAGGCTAAGGTACGAATAAAGGAACTTGTATATACGGAACGTTAACGGGACGATCTTCGGAATAGTAGATAATAGTATACCTATACTATACGTATACCTCGACCTCCTACTATTATAAACTTAATAAAAATAAATAACTACTTATTCTTAGGAGACGGACGTAATATATCTAGTCTAGTTTAGTATATACTTGTCTACGTAATCCTAGAACTTCTTATACTTACCTAATTAGCTTTAAGACTACTATAATATTAGTATCTAGTCTACTTAGAAAACGACTACGATACTAAGAATAACTATACCTAATTTAACCTTAAAAACCAATCTAAAAATATTAGAAAAATAACTAATACCGTACTATTAATTAATATATAGGCCCTATAAGACCTATAACCTACTATTACTAGCGAGACTAACGTTAGCGCGGCCGAAAATACCCCTAATCTAGGAGCTTCCAAAGAGTATTATACGGCTTCGGATCGTAACTATACTACTACTAGTAGTAGACTATCTAGGGGCAATTTTATCTCTATATATTAACGTCAGTTTACTATAGCTAAAGTAGCGGAGATAATACGAAGTATTACTAACCCTAGTAGTACTATACGTACTATACGCTATAATCCTAGGAACCTTACTCTTCCTTATAGATATATCTTTAACGGTAAGAATATATTAGGCTTCTTAGCTAGACTTAAAGAATAATACGAAGTTTTCGAGATCTCCCGTAATATCTATAAGTATTAAGGACTCCTTACTAATTACTATTCTAATCTTTACGATAACGTAAAGAACCTTAACGGCTAGATTAATAAAGACTAGGATTAACTTAAGACCTTATTCCGTAAAGAATACGTAGTATAGGACGAGCGTTAAATAAAAGAAAGTCTTATATATCTTAAAGAGATTACTAAGAAAAGTAAAATAGGCGTCCTTAAGACTAAAGGCTTTATTAAAGAATTTAAGACCTATTAGCTATTAGTTTATAATAGCGGTAAAGTTACTATATTAGCTAGCGCGCGTATATTCCTTTACGGCCTACCTATTAAGGTTAAGTAATAGATTAGCCTTACTATTCCTATTAAATCTTCGTCTTATTATACCTATAAGGATATTAATAAGATTATTATAGAAGTAGAACGTATTATAAACGGACGAGAAGATATTATAGTATTTATACTTAGTAAAAGTAACGATAAGACTATAGAGCGTATTACTAATAAATCTATTAAAAAGAGAAATAAAAACTTATCTAATAGACGTACTTAGCCCTCGAGCCCTACGAAGATAGACTAAGATCTATTAGATATATTAGAGAATCTTTATATTAGTAGTATTAGTAGAGAGACTACGTTTAATACGATCTAGTATACTTATAACTCTACTTTTACTATTATCTATAATAATACTATTTAGTATACTTTAGCTTCTAAGTAGATCTATAAGAAGTTTCGTTTAAACTATACTTAATAGTAGTAAGTCTCGAACGTTATAGCCTTAGGTACGTAATATAATACTAATACTTCTTAGCCTACTACTAAACCTACTAGCGCGGCTCCTCAGCTATACCTTAGGTATAGGAGTACGAGCTATATAATATTTAGTAAAAGAGAATATTACCTTCGTAAGCTATTTAAGTAAGGTATTATCTATTATAGTTCGCGAGATAGCGTACGAGGCCTATATTAGGGAATAGAAGCTAGCCCTAGTAATAGACTTATAGGTCTTCGTAACTATAGTGTTTCTCCTTAGGTTAACTAGATTAAGGCGATATATTAGGAACGTTAGAGTAGAAGGCCTAACGTATTAGTAATCTATATCTCGAATATATACAACGATAATAACGATTATAACCGGAAGTATATTTATATAACTTTACCTAAGATAGGTTAGATTACTATAGTAGGTAGGCCTAGGAAAGATAAGGCCCCTAAGAAAGCTTTAAATATTATACTAGGAGAGTCCTCTATAAGTATAATAAAGCCTTCCGCGTCTAAATCTACGAGGGTAAAGTATACCGTACCTAGATAGTTCTAGTAAATACTTAATAATAGTAATAGTAGACCTTCGCGAGCTATAGATAAATAAATAAACGATATTAGTAATAATAACGATACTATAGTACGAGGTATATAACCTACTACGAAGAAAAGATCTAGAAATATAAACCCTACGTTTAAATAGCTCCTTACGGCGAGTAATAAAAAGTAAGTCTAAAGCGGTCTTATTTAGAGAATCTTAAAGGAGCGTAGTATTACGATCTCGTTAGAAGAAGTATTCGTATATATACCTAGTTTCTCTAACTTTATATTTAAACGTTTACCGGTAGAAATTACTAAGACCGTTAAACTAACTATAGAGGCTACTAGGGCTTTACGTACTTAGAAAAGGGTAGAACGTACTATAAAGAAGAAGAATACTTAGGGCGGAACTATTAGGATTAACTAGATCTAGATACTATTAGGTATAGATATATATATAGTCCTTAATAAGCTTAAAGATTCTAAGGTTAGCCTAAAGATTATTATAGCGTAGGCCGTTAAACTTATTAATCGCGCTAATAGTAAACGTCGTATCTTTACTAGCTCTCTAACTACTAAGGTTACAATCGACGGAGTATCTAGAGTAGGACTCGTCGATATAGGAGTAGAGGTAAATATTATAAGCGAGGCCGTAGTATTTTCCTTTAGACTTAGCGTAAACGAATTTAGCGATCCTTTATAGCGTAAGATTAAAGATAATATTACTATAGTAGATAGTACTACCGTACGAATTATTAGATAGACGATAGCGAGTATACGCGTTTTAGACTCGGACTTTATATATAATAATACTTTCTTTATTATCCTTATAAAGTATATACGCTTAATTATCCTAGGGTAGCTATTCTCCCTTCGCTCTTCTCTTAGAATTAACTACGAGCTAGATAGTACGATCCGATATATTACCCGATTTATTAATAGCCGTAAGAGTATAAAATAGAGAGCCTATACTCCCGATTATAATTATAAGGCTAGGATTAGGGGTATAATCCTAGGTACTAAGAAGACTCCTATTACCGAGGAAGAAGGAAGCGGGAGTAGTACTAGTAGTAATAAGGAGGGCGAGGATCTTTTAGATTATAAAGATCTAATAAGTATAAGTAATAAGGAGACGTCTAAGGATAAGGAATACGATATAGAAAACTAGAGTATAGAACTATTAAGCCTAGTAATTCTTCCGCGTTAGCTTATCTAGGCGCTATTATTATATAAAACGATAATAATTATTAATACTTACCTAAATTATTCTTCGACTTATAAGAATACTTAATTAGTTCTTCGCGCGATACGCGCGAATAATTAGTCTTAACCTATACTAATAAGAAGGTATTTAGGCTTAAGATAAAGAAATAAAAGATATAGTAAGAGTATCTTTAGTAAAGAAGAGCGCGAGTATTAAATTTTAGTATAGCTAGAGTTAATTTTAGCGGGGCCGATAAAGTAAACTCGGACCCTAATTAGCTAGAATAGACTTTTCGACTTCCGGCGCGTACCCTAGATATTAAACTACTAATAATAGAATACTAAGAAATCTTATAATATTAATAAAATTTACTACTATATATTTCTACGATTTATAAGCGTAAAGCTAATAAAGTTAGGCCTCTTAATATTTCTCTTAAGGACGGGAGTACGCCTAGCGGCCTTATTAACTAGAGAAGCGTTATCCGGCGCGAATAGATAAGTAATAAGCCAGATTCTAACCTAGACCTATATTTTAAGAAACGTTATACGACGTTCCTACGAGGTACGAGACTTATAGAAGAGCGCTTTAAGGTAATACGCGTTAATCTAGACCTAAGCGCTAAAGAGAAGGCGTTTATTAAAGAAATACTTTACCGTAGAGAGCCTACCCTAGCGTAGGAGTTCTCTAAATATAGTAAAGTACGACGAGAAGTTATACCTCCCTAAGTTATTCGTATAGTTAATTACGTCCTATAGTAAGTAAAATCTTTTAATATTCTAAAGATATTATATCTAGTCGCTTATAAGATTTTTTAAGAGTATATTAATATAAAAAGACTAGAGCTAAGTTACGCTCCCTATCGTAACCTATAGTTCCTCGTTGCGAAGAAGAATAAAAATTATTAACTAATTAATAGTATAATAAATATTAATAGTATAACTATTAGAGACGCGAATATTCCTCCTTCTATAGATAAGTTTATAGACGTATTTTCTAGATATTAATATATCTTACTTACTAACCTATTCTCTAGCTACGATTAGTTAGAACTTACTAAAGAAAGTAGAGATTTTACCTCCTTCTAATATTCTTTTAGTCTTTACTAAATAATAATATTACCTTAAGGCGCTACTAATTCTATTACGTAATTCTACCGCGTTACTAAAACGATTATTCGTTACTAGATATATACGAGCGACGTATACGTTAATAACGTCCTCTATAAACTTAATAAAGATTACGGAGACGAGATAAGCGAGATCCCCGGTATAAGACGTAACGTTTTTAAATATATATATAACCTTAACGTATTATTAGCTAATATTAAGAGAGTAGGAGCTACGGTCTCTAGTAAGAAGTCTAATATCTATATAGAAGGTCTTTATATCGTTAGATATTAGTATAATAGATAAGGTCGTTATCCTAACGAATTAAAGGTCGCGGCTATTTTAGAATAGCGGGAGCCTAGGACTTTAAAATCTATACGAGTATTTATCGGAATATATATATATTATCGTATATAGATTAAGGAGTTCGTAATACTCGTAGAACCTATCTTTTATCTTTTTAAGAAAGGTATAGAGTTCGTCTAGGGCGACGCCTAACGATAATTTATAGTAGGTCTTTAGAAGGCTCTTACGAGCGCTCCCGCGCTTAAACCTATACGATACGAGGAAGACGCCGGCGAGATTATCTTAGCCGTTAACGTATCTACTAAAGGATAGGGAGTAGAACTTAGATAAATTTATAATAGAAAGCGATACCCGTATCGATACGCGAGCGGTATATAGTTAATTATAGAAAGAAAATACGACGTAGTTAAGCTTAAATATCGTACTCTTCTAAACGTACTTAAGAAGTTTAAGATCTACCTATAGGGCGTACGCTTTATAGTAGAAATAGACGCTAAGATACTTATTTATTAATTAAATAGGACGGCTTCTAATATTATAGGTACACTCGTTACACGATAGCTTACGTAGATTATAATATAGAACTTCGATATATAATATATTAAAGGAAAGAAGAATACCGTCGCTAATAAACTCTTATAATAATATAAGGACGTTCCTCCTAAGGACGTTCCGCTTATTCCTAAATTTAATATTAATAATTTTATAGCTTCCGATCTTAGCGTAATTACCTATACGGGACCTCGTATTTATATACTTTCTAGATATAGCTTACCGCTATTATTATTACTATTAGACTCGAGCGATAGATCGAGCTCTTAATAGACGAGTAGAGAAGGTTTAACGGTAGAAGGACGCCGTATATAGTAAGGCTTAGATAGTAATTATTCTAACGAATATCGTATAATTACTAATTATCTAATAATACTTCGCCGACCGTAGTAATATAGCGATACTAAGGAATACGCTTTAATTAAGCGTAAAGCTCTTTCTTATCTAGTAATATAATAATAACTTTTCTATCGTAGTAGACGAGACTCGCCGTATTAACGCGTAATCGACGATCTAAATAAACGAAAAGAGATTATTCGAAAGCTCTATAACGAGTATAGTTATAAAGGAAGAGAAGTAACTATATAACTCGTTAGATAGTATTACTATTAGTTAGGATATTATCTTAATATTAGCGCTTATATTAGGGAATATTCTACCTACTAAATAGACGATTAGAATAAGGTTAATAAGGGCCTTAATATAATAAAGGTGCGGAGTAAGATCCTTAGCGTACGATAGGCTATTAACTATACTAGGATACCTAAAAAAGAGGGTTTCGAATATATCGTCTATATATAAGAAGAACTTAGTAGATAGAGCGAAGCTAAGGCTCTCTATAGCTCTCCTAATACTAAGTAGATTATAGACTTTATCTTCGAATATATTATCTATAGATAGGGAGTACTATTAGAAATAGGTATAGACGGTAGCCCTAAGAATAGACGCTTTATAGAAGTATTATTATAACTTTATCGTACAAGAAAGATCTAGATCTCGCCTTATAATTCTTAAGGTTAGGGAGGTATTAAGTAAGTATATCGCCTACTTATTACTACGTTACGGAAGATAACGCGTAGTAGTACTAAGCTATAGGTACTACTCCTACCTACTATACTATAGGTAGACCGTACGACGGTAAAACGAACAACTAGTATAATACCCGCTAAGATAATATTAGGAGAAGAGTATATTCTCCCTATTAAGCTTAAAATAACGACTTAGCGTACTTTAGATTAGTAATTAGTTTATACTATAGAAGACCTCCTCGTAATAAGGGTAATATAACTCGATCTATAAGAAAATAACTTATAAGAGGTAGTAGTACGGTAATAAAGGTTACGTTAAGAAGTAATTAAATATTAGGAAGTATTACGAGTAATACGACGCCGTCGTATAAAGATAGAAGTCGGAACGTTAGTACTTCTATATAATACTAAAATTATATAAGACTACGGCTATAAACTAGAATTTAGATAGCTAGGACCTTATAGAATCTTAAAGATCTATATAGACTTTAATACTAATCGGCGTATTAGGAGCTATAAGCTATCTAAGCTCGATAGTATCGTTACTTTCCCTTCGATCCGTATAGATCGTATTAGAATCTTTATACCTCGAGTATCTAAGGGCCCTTCCTTAGATTCTAAGACTTTAAACCCTATATAAGAGAACTCTAATAACGCTTTTAACTATACTTATAAAGAACCTCGTAATAATAAATCTAATAACCTTTAACCCTTCGTACGTATTACTAACCCCGTAGGTTTTAATAGAGAGGATTATTAGATCTTCTTAGATTATAAATCGGATAATCTATAGGCCAATAAACCTATAGATCCTAAGAACGACCCTATAGTAGAGATTATATATCCGGAAGACTTTAACCCTAATAAGTATAAGGATTATTTCGACGATATCCTCCTAGACCCGGATCCTAACGAGGAAAACTAACCTATTATAAGTATAATAAAGAACCCGTTCTTTTAATCTTTCTTATTATATCTTCCCCTTTTATCTTCTCTTTAATCTTTAGAATATAACTAGTAAGAGATAAGGCGTAGATAGCTTCGGTATCTACGTTATATTATATATTATAGACGGCTAGGCCTATAACGGTTATAACTAGGCCTAACGCGTAATATATAAGACCCGCTTTTATCTTCTTTATTAAGATACTTTCTTTACCCTCCTTTTAACCTTTAACTAGATTTAGGCGAACCTAGGATTCGTAATTAACTAGCCCGCGTCGATACGACGACGTTATCCCTCTAATATTATTATATAATAAATACTATAACCTCTATATATACCGTATATACTTATATTATACCGTATATATACTTAAGCTATATTCTATAATACCGTATATTATAGACGGCTAGGCCTACGACGGTTATAACCGGGCCTAATATATAACTAGTAGACCCGCTTTTATTTTCCTTATTAAGGTAACTTCTTCGCCTTCCTTTTAACCTTTTAATAACTCTTATCTGCCTAATACTAAGTAGGAGTAAGTCGGCGGTAGTACTACTCTTAAAATAATAATACGTCGACTAGAGAAGGCTAAGGCTTTAAGCGTACTCTACGTCCTTTATTAAAAGACTCTATAGAGCCGCATATTATAGATCTCGAGGCCGGAGAAGGTTATAAACGGGTATACTATAGATACTTACCTATAGTAATACTTATAATCCGCGGGAATAGCTATATATTACGGATCTTAAGGCCTATAACGGTTATAACCGGGCCTAATATATAACCGGCGGACCCGCTTTTATCTCCTTTATTAGGGTAACTTCTTTATCTTTTTTTACTTCTTTTTTATAGAATTTACGGTATTGCGAATATAGGGATTTATATGCGTAGCCCGCGTATATATATAACGATTATATATATACAGCGTACCTATAATCCACGGAGCCGTATATTACGGATCTCAAGGCCTATAACGGTTATAACCGGGCCTAATATATAACCGGCGGACCCGCTTTTATCTCCTTTATTAGGGTAACTTCTTTATCTTCTTTTACTTCTTTTTTATAGAATTTGCGGTATTGCGAATATAGGGATTTATATACGTGTCCCGCGTATATATATAACGATTATATATATATAGCGTACCTATAATCTACAGAGCCGTATATTACGGATCTCGAGGCCTATAACGGTTATAACCGGGCCTAATATATAACCGGCGGACCCGCTTTTATCTCCTTTATTAGGGTAACTTCTTTATCTTCTTTTTAATTCTTTAATAATATTTGCCCGAGAGATATACTTTTAGTTATATATAGAAGGAATCTTAAAGGTAGTAAGAGCATAGCTCGCGTATATATATAATAAGTATATATATATAGTAAATACGTAGCGAATACGTATACGTAGCGAAAGAGTAGCGTATACGCGGTAAATAAAATATAATAAATATATAGCGAATATAAATGAAAAGAGTAGAGAATAAGTATAATATATCGCGTCTTCTAATAGATACTATATTATTATATAGGTATCTCCTTAGTTCCTATTACGTTCTATCGTTACTATACGATAAACGATTAAAGCTACTAATACTTCCTTAAGTATTGCGGGACTCTAAAAAGATCTAATATCCTTTATACGCGAGGTATTTCTTTTTAGAGAAGTTTGGACGTACTAGAAGTATAGTAGTATACGACTTTCTAAATTTAGGGACTTAGAGATATAGCTTTCTAAGAAGTTCTTTATATACTTAATTATCTTTACTAATATCTAATAGATAAAACTAATATATTATTTAAACGCGCGAAAATATACTAACTTATAAAGTGCAACTATTTAGGTTATATAATAACCCTTTATTATTATTATTACAAACTTTACGTAATACTTATTATATATTATAGTCCTTAGACGATACTAACGTTATATTATAGTAGATAAATTTCCCTCCGTATAACGGATTCCTGGCGGCGAAAATCTTAAAATAGACTTAACTAACTTCCGGCGCGCGCCCCGGATATTAATATTAGTAATAAACTTTAAAAAACTAAAACTTTAATAACGTTAACTATAAAGATATAAAGCGACTCTACAATACTTCTAATATAATACTTATTTACCTTAAGATTATTAGGATCCTTATAATCTATATTAACGTATACGCTATACGACGACGTCGCCGTATATAACGTATAGTACCGTATACCTAATATTCTAAACTACGGTTCTAGTAGTTTACGTATCGTTAGTTACCGAGCTTTTAATTTAGTTAATTCTATATTTTCGAGATTAATATTATTCTTTAGCGAATATTATACGTTAATATTAGGCGTTAGTAACTGTTTATCGTATAATATTACGGTAAATACCATCCTTTAATTAGGTAGTTATTACTATTTTAACGAATATTATATATATAATATTCTTAAAGAATACTTACTCTTATATCTTAAGAGTATATCTTTTTTATACTTTCTCTTCTTTAAAAACCTTTTACTTTAAGATACTAACTAACTATATAGATATTAACCACGTTCTCTTATTAGTCTAATTATTTAATTCAATAAAACCTTCTTTATAATTTTAATTCTTTTATACTACTATATCGTCCTTATAATAAACCTATAGCCGTAAGGGTAAGGGTAAAGAGATAACTAACGATTTAATAGTACTCATACTAGCTACGCCTATAATAACCTAGGTATCCCTAGGTTTAGCGCTTACTCTAATATAGTACGCCGAGCTTAACTTAATTAATTAGAACTTCGACAAATAGAAGACTAATATCGATAATATAGGAAATAAGGAACGTATTAACTATCTTATAGTAATCTATAGTTAGATTATAATAAACGAATAACGCTTATAATTTAGTAGTACTCTATTTATCGAATACTTACGTATACGTACTAATAATACTTTTAAATAGCTCGCTCCTAACGCCGCTACTCTTAAGGAAGCGCTTAAAGATAGAGAGCTTAAAGTCGTAGGACGCCTAGCTAAAAAAGGATAAAAGATACTTACTACTACGAAGAACGCCTACGACGAAATTTGAAAGCTTCGAAGTAGCGCTAATAAAGATATAAATAATAACGTAAAATAGCTAGACGTTATTACTAGATTAGTAGATAACTAATAGTCTCCTCTTTACCTTAATAGTCTTAACGATATATTACTATTAACGGGAGAGTATTAACTAGGCCGTAATATACTAATATAACTATATAAGTTTCTTAAAATAATAATTAACTAACTAGCGACGAGGGTTCTCGAATACTTCTACGGCGTAATCTACGATCGTCTCTTAAAGTAGAACTCGCGCGCCCGTAATACCTATAAGCTCTAGACGAACGATATCGTTAAGCTAATAGATATTATTAGTACGAAAGACGGTAATAAGGTAGACTTAGTAATCTTTAGTAAATATAAAGACCTACCTTATAATTAGACTAACTTTAAGTTAATTTCCTACCTACGTTACCTCTTACCTATTAAGCTCGAGTATTATAAGAACTATAATACCCGTACGAAGGCTATTATATAAAAAGAGACAGACGAGCTATTTAGGGTCCGTATAACGACGAAAGATAATAATATACTCCCGGTAGACGAGCTATCGGAGTAATTATCCGTCACGTCGTATAATACGAGTATATTAGAGGAGGAGATCGATAACGAAATCCTATAGACGTATAGTATACGCGTTATACGCTTAAAAGGTAAAGGTAAGGCGCCCGTAGATAACGACTTCGTTCTAGAAGATATAGTAGTCGTTAAGACGTCTATAAATAAATTTACGTATATCTATACTAATAAGGTAAAGAAGCTTCGCGTATAAGACCGTAAGCTATAAGAGATTATACCTATACATATTAAGTAGATAGGCTTAGACGTTAAGATTAAGGATAAGAAGAAGGTCTTTATTATATATAATAAACCTTACAATTTCTAGAAATTCGCTAAGTCTATTATCGTATTAAAAGACGAGTACTACCCGATATACTTACGCGCTATAGTAAGTATAAGCGGCCTCTAGACACAACGAGGATCTAATAACGATATCTTTATATATCTCTAAGAATTCTCGGAATACGATAACCCTATTACCTTTATAATATAAGAAGACCGCTATACGTAGTTTCGTCTCTTAGATCGCCCTAAGGTCTACTCTAATTACGTTAGAGTTTATATATATAAGCTACTTTATACCTACGAGTTCGAAAACTATTAGCTTAAGAAAGACTTATAGGATATACTCCGTAAGAATATCTAGACGGAGGCTAAGCTCGCGGAATAGAACGAGAATAGTAGTATCCTTAACTAGGATACCTTTAAATACTAGAATAAGCCTAACGTGGTTTTTAATAAAGCTCTTACTAACGTCGAGTATTTTAAGTACGTCCCGTAGGGCTTTACTAAGTTAGGTAATAACTAGACTATTAAGGAACTCGCTAAGATCGAATTAGTATACTACCTATAGTATCTTCGCGAGGTAAATAGAAAGTATAATCTCGGCTGGAATCGTACTATATACTATAGTATTATATAGTAGGTAATACGCTAGTTACTTTATTATTAGCTCCGTTACGTAAGTCTCCGCTAAGATCGATAGTTATAGATAATCTTATACCTATATTACTATAAGACGACCTAGAAGGGTAATAATATCTTCTTCCGCTATATTAATATTAACGTGAAGGAAGCTCTTTAGACTAGAAAAGGTATTAACTAGATCTAGGGTAGTCTTACGGTATTTAGTAAGACTAAGAATAACTATACTTAGTATATTCTAAAGATATATAAGATAGAGAATACGTAGGTATAGTAGGATATTAACTAGAAGCGTAGTATATCGCTTAGCGATAGCTATATCGCGAAAATCCTCCCTACTATATAGATAAAAGAGGACGTTACTAAGTTTAAGATAGACTTTACTCGCTAGATTACGCCTAATTATACTATATATATTACTTACCCCCTTAACTTCTATAGATTAGAAGGTAAGGTAGATAGCGTACGACTAACTATACTACTATAGTACTACGGTATCTAAGGTAATTACTTAACTCTCGAGATCCTAGAAGGTAGGACTTAGGAAGAACTTATACGCGTATACTATAACCTATAGGTAGACCTAGTATCGCTATCTAGATACTCTATTAACTATAGTAAACTACTATATCTATTTCCTACTAAAGTCTCTTTATACTCCACGAATATAATTACGTAGGTATTAATTAGATACCTTAAGTAGGATAACCTCGACGTCCTTAACGAGGTTAAGATAATTATAACTAATATTAATTATATAAAGTCGAAGATTAAGGAATAGGATACGGAGATAACGAAGCTTATCGGTAAGAAGTTCGCCTTATTTATTAAGGAGGAGATAAATATCTATAGTATATAGAGCTTCTTTTATTATAACTTCGCGTAGACTTCTATTCCTAAGCTAGCGTAGTACTTTATAGATAAGGACCTAGAGGAGGAGCTTTAGGAGGTATATAATAATATCCCTAATAACTTAATAGAGGACGATAATATAGAGATAAAACTTAACGTAGATACTTAAGTATAGTAATAGGGTATAATAGGGCGTAATAGAGATAGAGAATAGTAGACTTTTCGGTTCCTCTAATAATATACTCGCAGATAGTATAAATTTTACGGTTCCTTTAATAATAATAATAATAATAATAATATACTTATAGATAGTGCAATTTGAAATTTAGAATATAAGTATAGTATTAAGGGACGACATATACTTTAGCTGGCGGGGGAGGGAATATAGTAGGGACTACTATATAATAAGATAGAATAGTATAGATTATATAATATAGATATTATAGGTACTTAGCGGAGGTATATCTATCGCTATAGAGTAATAAGGAATATTAGTACCTACCTAAGAGTTACTTAAAGATATACCTTAGATACTCGAGGAGATACTATCTTTAAGGTAGATATAGACAATATACCTTATAAGATTATTAGATCTTATACTATAGTATCGATAATACTATTTATACCTATTATTATTTAGTTACTTCTACCTTCGGATAATATCTTTAGGCTTTTATTCTATTTTTATAATCCTAAATCGTCTTATCTAATCTTCCTTCCGTACGTATACTATCTAATAATATTAGACTTAGGATAGCTAGTAATAATACCTTAATATTATTAATCGCGCTTAACTACTATAGTAGGAGCTACGGTCTCTAGTAAGAAGTTTAATATCTATATAGAAGGTCTTTATATCGTTAGATATTAGTACGATCGATAAGGTCGTTATCCTAACGAATTAAAGATCGCGGCTATTTTAGAATAGCGGGAGCCTAGGACTTTAAAATCTATACGAGTATTTATCGGAATATATATATATTATTATATATAGATTAAGGAGTTCGTAATACTCGTAGAACCTATCTTTTATCTTTTTAAGAAAGGTATAGAGTTTATCTAGAGCGACGCCTAATAATAATCTATAGTAGGTCTTTAGAAGGCTTTTATAAGTACTCCTACGCTTAAACCTATACGATATAAGGAAGACGCCGGCGAGATTATCTTAGCCGTTAATATATCTACTAAAGGATAGGGAGTAGAACTTAGATAAATTTACGATAGAAAGCGATACCCGTATCGATACGCGAGCGGAATATAGTTAATTATAGAAAGAAAATACGACGTAGTTAAGCTCGAATATCGTACTCTTCTAAACGCGCTTAAGAAGTTTAAGATCTACCTATAGGGCGTATACTTTATAGTAGAAACGGACGCTAAGATACTTATTTATTAATTAAATAGGACGGCTTCTAATATTATAGGTACGCTCGTTATACGATAGCTTGCGTAGATTATAATATAGAACTTCGATATACGATATATTAAAGGAAAGAAGAATACCGTTACCGACGGACTCTTATAATAATATAAGGACGTTCCTCCTAAGGATATTCCGCTTATTCCTAAATTTAATATTAATAATTTTATAGCTTCCGATCTTGGCGTAATTACCTATACGGGACCTCGTATTTATATACTTTCTAGATATAGCTCGCCGCTATTATTATTACTATTAGACTCGAGCAATAGATCGAGCTCTTAATAGACGAGCGGAGAAGGTTTAATAGTAGAAGGATACTATTTATAGTAAGGCTTAGATAGTAATTATTCTAACGAATATCGTATAATTACTAATTATCTAATAACGCTTCACCGACCGTAGTAATATAGCGATACTAAGGAATACGCTTTAATTAAGCGTAAAGCTCTTTCTTATCTAGTAATACGACGATAACTTTTCTATTATAGTAGACGAGACTCGCCGTATTAACGCGTAATCGACGATCTAAATAAACGAAAAGAGATTATTTGAAAGCTCTATAATAAGTATAGTTATAAAGGAAGAGAAGTAACTATATAACTCGTTAGATAGCGTTACTATTAGTTAGGATATTATCTTAATATTAGCGCTTATATTAGGGAATATTCTACCTACTAAATAGATAATTAGAATAAGGTTAATAAGGACCTTAATATAATAAAGGTACGGAGTAAGATCCTTAGCGTACGATAGGCTATTAACTATACCGGGATACCTAAAAGAGAGGGTTTCGAATATATCGTCTATATACGAGAAGAACTTAGTAGATAGAGCGAAGCTAAGGCTCTCCGTAGCTCTCCTAATACTAAGTAGATTATAGACTTTATCTTCGAATATATTATCTATAGATAGGGAGTACTATTAGAAATGGGTATAGACGGCGGCCCTAAGAATAGACGCTTTATAGAAGTATTATTATAACTTTATTATACGAGAAAGATCTAGATCTCGCCTTATAATTTTTAAGATTAGGGAGGTATTAAGCGAGTATATCGCCTACTTATTACTACGTTATAGAAGATAACGCGTAGTAGTACTAAGCTATAGGTACTACTCCTACCTACTATACTATAGGTAGACCGTACGACGGTAAAATGAATAACTAGTATAATACCTACTAAGATAATATTAGGAGAAGAGTATATTCTCCCTATCGAGCTTAAAATAACGACTTAGCGTACTTTAGATTAGTAATTAGTTTATACTATAGAAGACCTCCTCGTAATAAGGGTAATATAACTCGATCTACAAGAAAACGACTTACGAGAGGTAGTAGTACGGTAATAAAGGTTACGTTAAGAAGTAATTAAATATTAGGAAGTATTACGAGTAATACGACGCCGTCGTATAAAGATAGAAGTCGGAACGTTAGTACTTCTATATAATACTAAAATTATACGAGACTACGGCTATAAACTAGAATTTAGATAGCTAGGACCTTATAGAATCTTAAAGATCTATATAGACTTTAATACTAATTAGCGTATCGGGAGCTATAAGCTATCTAAGCTCGATAGTATCGTCGCTTTCCCTTTAATCCGTACGAATTATATTAGAATCTTTATACCTCGAGTACCTAAGGGCCCTTCCTTAGATTCTAAGACTTTAAACCCTATACGAGAGAACTCTAATAACGCTTTTAACTATACTTATAAAGAACCTCGCGATAATAAATCTAATAACCTTTAACCCTTCGTACGTGTTACTAACCCTATAGGTTTTAATAGAGAGGATTATTAGATCTTCTTAGATTATAAATCGGATAATCTATAGGCCGATAAACCCGTAGATCCTAAGAACGACCCTATAGTAGAGATTATACGTCTAGAAGACTTTAACTCCGATAAGTATAAGGATTATTTCGACGATATCCTCCTAGACCTAGATCCTAACGAGGAAAACTAACCTATTATAAGTATAATAAGGAACCCGTTCTTTTAATCTTTCTTATTATATCTTCCCCTTTTATCTTCTCTTTAATCTTTAGAATATAACTAGTAAGAGATAAGGCGCAGATAGCTTTAGTATCTATATTATACTATATATTATAGACGGCTAGGCCTATAACGGTTACGACCGGGCCTAACGCGCGATATATAAGACCCGCTTTTATCTTCTTTATTAAGATACTTTCTTTACCCTCCTTTTAACCTTTAACTAGATTTAGGCGAACCTAGGATTCGTAATTAACTAGCCCGCGTCGATACGACGACGTTATCCCTCTAATATTATTATATAATAAATACTATAACCTCTATATATACCGTATATACTTATATTATACTATATATATACTTAAGCTATATTCCATAATACCGTATATTATAGACGGCCAGGCCTACGACGGTTATAACCGGGCCTAATATATAACCGGCAGACCTACTTTTATTTTCTTTATTAAGGTAACTTCTTCGCCTTCCTTTTAACCTTTTAATAACTCTTATCTACCTAATACTAAGTAGGAGTAAGTCGGCGGTAGTACTACTCTTAAAATAATAATACGTCGACTAGAGAAGGCTAAGGCTTTAAGCGTACCCCGCGTCCTTTTTTAAAAGACTCTATAGGGCCGTATATTATAGATCTCGAGGCCGGAGAAGGTTATAAACGAGTATACTACGGATACTTACCTATAGTAATACTTATAATCTACGGAGCCGTGTATTACGGATCTCGAGGCCTATAACGGTTATAACTAGGCCTAATATATAACCGGCGGACCCGCTTTTATCTCCTTTATTAGGGTAACTTCTTTATCTTCTTTTTAATTCTTTAATAATATCTACCCAAGAGATATACTTTTAGTTGTATATAGAAGGAATCATAAAGGTAGTAAGAGCGTAGCTCGCGTATATATATAACGAGTATATATATATAGCGAATGCGTAGCGAATACGTATACGTAGCGAAAAAAAAGCAGCGTATACGCGGTGAATAAAATGTAATAAATGTATAGCGAATATAAATAAAAAGAGTAGAGAATAAGTATAATATATTGCGTCTTCTAATAGATACTATATTATTATATAGGTATCTCCTTAGTTTCTATTACGTTCTATCGTTACTATACGATAAACGATTAAAGCTACTAATACTTCCTTAAGTATTACGGGACTCTAAAAAGATCCGATATCCTTTATACGCGAGGTATTTCTTTTTAGAGAAGTTTAGACGCACTCGAAGTATAGTAGTATATAACTTTCTAAATATAGGGACTTAGAGATATAGCTTTCTAAGAAGTTCTTTATATACTTAATTATCTTTACTAATATCTAATAGACAAAACCAATATATTATTTAAACGCGCGAAAATATACTAACTTACGAAGCGTAACTATTTAGGTTATATAATAACCCTTTATTATTATTATTATAAACTTTATATAATACTTATTATGTATTACGGTCCTTAGATAATACTAACGCTATATTATAGCAGATAAATTTCCCTCCGTATAACGGATTCCCGGCGGCGAAAATCTTAAAATAGACTTAACTAACTTCCGGTATGCGTCCCGGATATTAATATTAGTAATAAACTTTAAAAAACTAAAACTTTAATAATATTAACTATAAAGATATAAAGCGACTCTACGATACTTCTAATATAATACTTATTTACCTTAAGATTATTAGGATCCTTATAATCTATATTAACGTATACGCTATACGACGACGTCGCTTTATATAACGTATAGTACTATATACCTAATATTCCAAACTACGGTTCTAGTAGTTTACGTATCGTTAGTCGCCGAGCTTTTAATTTAGTTAATTCCGTATTTTCGAGATTAATATTATTCTTTAGCGAATATTATACGTTAATATTAGGCGTTAGTAACTATTTATCGTATAATATTACGGTAAATACTATCCTTTAATTAGGTAGTTATTGCTGTTTTAACGAATATTATATATATAATATTCCTAAAGAATACTTACTCTTATATCTTAAGAGTATATCTTTCTTATACTTTCTCTTCTTTAAAAACCTTTTACTTTAAGATACTAACTAACTATATAGATATTAACTACGTTCTCTCGTTAGTCTAATTATTTAATTTAATAAAACTTTCTTTATAATCTTAATTCTTTTATACTACTATATCGTCCTTACGATAAACCCGTAGCCGTAAGGGTAAGGGTAAAGAGATAACTAACGATTTAATAGCACTCGTACTAGCTACGCCTATAATAACCTAGGTATCCCTGGGTTTAGCGCTTACTCTAATATAGTACGCCGAGCTTAACTTAATTAATTAGAACTTCGACAAATAGAAGACTAATATTAATAATATAGGAAATAAGGAACGTATTAACTATCTTACGGCGATCTATAGTTAGATCGTAATAGACGAATAACGCTTATAATTTAGTAGTACTCTATTTATCGAATACTTACGTATACGTACTAACGATACTTTTAAATAGCTCGCTCCTAACGCTGCTACCCTTAAGGAAGCGCTTAAAGATAGAGAGCTTAAAGTCGTAGAACGCCTAGCTAAGAAAGGATAAAAGATACTTACTACTACGAAGAACGCCTACGACGAAATTTAAAAGCTTCGAAGTAGCGCCGATAAAGATATTAATAATAACGTAAAATAGCTAGACGTTATTACTAGATTAGTAGATAACTAATAGTCTCCTCTTTACTTTAATAGTCTTAACGATAGATTACTATTAACGGGAGAGTATTAACTAGGCCGTAATATACTAATATAACTTTATAAGTTTCTTAAAATAATAATTAACTAACTAGCGATAAGGGTTCTTAAATACTTCTATAGCGTAATCTATAATCGTCTCTTAAAGTAGAACTCGCGCGCCTGTAATACCTATAAGCTCTAGGCGAACGATATTATTAAGCTAATAGATATCGTTAGTATAAAAGACGGCGATAAGGTAGACTTAGTAATCTTTAGTAAATATAAAGACCTACCTTACGATTAGACTAACTTTAAGTTAATTTCCTACCTACGTTACCTCTTACCTATTAAGCTCGAATATTATAAGAACTATAATACCCGTACAAAGGCTATTATATAGAAAGAGACGGACGAGCTATTTAGGGTCCGTATAACGATAAAAGACGACGATATACTCCTAGTAGACGAGCTATCGGAACGATTATCTATTACGTCGTATAGTATAAGTATATTAGAGGAGGAGATCGATAACGAAATCCTATAGATATATAGTATACGCGTTATACGCTTAAAAGGTAAAGGTAAGGCGCCCGTAGATAATAACTTCGTTCCGGAAGATATAGTAGTCGTTAAGACGTCTATAAATAAATTTACGTATACCTATACTAATAAGGTAAAAAAGCTTCGCGTATAAGACCGTAAGCTATAAGAGATTATACCTATACGTATTAAGTAGATAGGCTTAGACGTTAAGATCGAGGATAAGAAGAAGGTCTTTATTATACGTAATAAACCTTACGATTTCTAGAAATTCGCTAAGTCTATTATTATATTAAAAGCCGAGTACTACCCGATATACTTACGTACTATAGTAGGTATAAGCGGCCTCTAGACACGATAAGGATTTAACGACAATATCTTTACGTATCTCTAAGAATTCTCGGAATATAATAACCCTATTACCTTTATAATATAAGAAGACCGCTATACGTAGTTTCGTCTCTCGGATCGCCCTAAGGTCTACTCTAATTATATTAGAGTTTACGTATATAAGCTACTTTATACCTACGAGTTCGAGAACTATTAGCTTAAGAAAGACTTATAGGATATACTCTATAAGAATATCTAGACGGAGGCTAAGCTCGCGGAATAGGACGAGAACGGTAGTATTCTTAACTAGAATACCTTTAAATACTAGAATAAGCCTAATATAGTTCTTAATAAAGCTCTTACTAACGTCGAGTACTTTAAGTACGTCCCGTAGGGCTTCGCTAAGTTAGGCAATAACTAGACTATTAAGGAACTCGCTAAGATCGAATTAGTATACTACCTATAGTATCTTCGCGAGGTAAATAGAAAGTATAATCTTAGCTAGAATCGCACTATATACTATAGTATTATATAGTAGGTAATACGCTAGTTACTTTACTATTAGCTCCGTTACGTAAGTCTCCGCCAAGATTAATAGTTATAGATAATCTTATACCTATATTACTATAAGATAACCTAGAAGGGTAATAATATCTTCTTCCGCTATATTAATATTAACGTAAAGGAAGCTCTTTAGACTAGAAAAGGTATTAACTAGATCTAGGATAGTCTTACGGTATTTAGTAAGACTAAGAATAACTATACTTAGTATATTCTAAAGATATATAAGACGGAGAATGCGTAGGTATAGTAGGATATTAACTAGAAGCGTAGTATATCGCTTAGTAATAGCTATATCGCGAAAATCCTCCCTACTATATAGATAAAAGAGGACGTTACTAAGTTTAAGATAGACTTTACTCGCTAGATTACGCCTAATTATACTATACGTATTACTTATCCCCTTAACTTCTATAGATTAGAAGGTAAGGTAGATAGCGTACGACTAACTATACTACTATAGTACTACGGTATCTAAGGTAATTACTTAACTCTCGAGATCCTAGAAGGTAGGACTTAGGAAGAACTTATATACGTATACTATAAGCTATAGGTAGGCCTAGTATCGTTATCTAGATACTCTATTAACTATAGTAAACTACTATATCTATTCCCTACTAAAGTCTCTTTATACTCTACGAATACAATTACGTAGGTATTAATCGGACGCCTTAAGTAGGATAACCTCGACGTCCTTAACAAGGTTAAGATAATTATAACTAATATTAATTATATAAAGTCGAAGATTAAGGAATAGGATATAGAGATAACGAAGCTTATTAGTAAGAAGTTCGCCTTATTTATTAAGGAGGAGATAAACGTCTATAGTATATAGAGCTTCTTTTATTATAACTTCGCGTAGACTCCTATTCCTAAGCCAGCGTAGTACTTTATAGATAAGGACCTAGAGGAGGAGCTTTAGGAGGTATATAATAATATCCCTAATAACTCGATAGAGGACGACGATACGGAGATAAAACTTAACGTAGATACTTAAGTATAGTAATAGAGTATAATAGGGCGTAATAGAGATAGAGAATAGTAGACTTTTCGGTCCCTTTAATAATATACTCGTAGATAGTACAAATTTTACGGTTTCTTTAATAATAATAATAATAATAATAATATACTTATAGATGGTATAATTTAAAATTTAGAATAGAAGTATAGTATTAAGGGACGATATATACTTTAGCAAGCGGGGGAGGGAATATAGTAGGGACTACTATATAATAAGATAGAATAGTATGGATTATATAATATAGATATTATAGGTACTTAGCGGAGGTATATCTATTACTATAGGGTAATAAGGAATATTAATACCTACCTAAGAGTTACTTAAAGATATACCTTAGATACTCGAGGAGATACTATCTTTAAGGTAGATGTAGACAATATACCTTATAAGATTATTAGATCTTATACTATAGCATCGATAATACTATTTATACCTATTATTATATAGTTACTTCTACCTTTAGATAATACCTCTAGGCTTTTATCCTATCTTTATAATTCTAAATCGTCTTATCTAATCTTCCTTCCGTACGTATACTATCTAATAACATTGGACTTAGGATAGCTAGTAATAATACCTTAATATAATTAATCGCGCTTAACTACTATAGTACTCGTCTTTTAATACGATAATAGACTTAGTAAATTTCTAGAAATTGTAAGGTTTATTACGTATAATAAAGACCTTCTTCTTATCCTCGATTTTAACGTCTAGGCCTATCTACTTAATACGTATAGGTATAATCTCTTATAGCTTACGGTCTTACACGCGAAGCTTCTTTACCTTATTAGTATAGGTATACGTAAATTTATTTATAGACGTCTTAACGACTACTATATCTTCCGGAACGAAGTTATTATCTATAGGCGCCTTACCTTTACCTTTTAAGCGTGTAACGCGTATACTATACGTCTATAGGATCTCGTTATCGATCTCCTCCTCTAATATACTTATATTATATAACGTAATAGATAATTACTCCAATAGCTCGTCTACTAGGAGTATATTATCGTCTTTCGTCGTTATACGGACCCTAAATAGCTCGTCCGTCTCTTCTATATAATAGCCTTCGTACGGGTATTATAGTTCTTATAATATTCGAGCTTAATAGGTAAGAGATAACGTAGGTAGGAAATTAACTTAAAGTTAGTCTAATTATAAGGTAGGTCTTTATATTTACCGAAGATTACTAAGTCTACCTTATCGCTATCTTTCGTACTAACGATATCTATTAGCTTAACGATATCGTTCGCCTAGAGCTTATAGGTATTATAGGCGCGCGAGTTCTACTTCGAGAGACGATTATAGATTACGCCGTAGAAGTATTTAAGAACCCTTATCGCTAGTTAGTTAATTATTATTTTAAGAAACTTATAAAGTTATATTAGTATATTACGGCCTAGTTAATACTCTCCCGTTAATAGTAATCTATTGTTAAGACTATTAAAGTAAAGAGGAGACTATTAGTTATCTACTAATCTAGTAATAACGTCTAGCTATTTTACGTTATTATTAATATCTTTATCGGCGCTACTTCGAAGCTTTTAATTTCGTCGTAGGCGTTCTTCGTAGTAGTAAGTATCTTTTATCCTTTCTCAGCTAGGCGTTCTACGACTTTAAGCTCTCTATCTTTAAGCGCTTCCTTAAGAGTAGCGGCGTTAGGAGCGAGCTATTAAAAGTATTATTAGTACGTATACGTAAGTATTCGATAAATAGAGTACTACTAAATTATAAGCGTTATTCGTTTATTACGATCTAACTATAGATTACCGTAAGATAGTTAATACGTTCCTTATTTCCTATATTATCGATATTAGTCTTCTATTCGTCGAAGTTCTAATTAATTAAGTTAAGCTTAGCGTACTATATTAGAGTAAGCGCTAAACCCGGGGATACCTAGGTTATTATAGGCGTAGCTAGCACGAGTACTATTAAATTATTAGTTATCTCTTTACCCTTACCCTTACGGCTACGGGTTTATCGTAAGGATAATATAGTAGTATAAAAGAATTAAGATTATAAAGAAAGTTTTATTAAATTAAATAATTAGACTAACGAGAGAACGTGGTTAATGTCTATATAGTTAGTTAGTATCTTAAAGTAAAAGGTTTTTTAAAGAAGAGAAAGTATAAGAAAGATATACTCTTAAGATATAAGAGTAAGTATTCTTTAGGAATATTATATATATAATATTTATTAAAACAGTAATAACTACCTAATTAAAGGATAGTATTTACCGTAATATTATACGATAAATAGTTACTAACGCCTAATATTAACGTATAATATTTACTAAAGAATAATATTAATCTTAAAATACGGAATTAACTAAATTAAAAGCTCAGTGACTAACGATACGTAAACTACTAGAACCGTAGTTTAGAATATTAGGTATACGGTACTATACGTTATATATAGCGACGTCGTCGTATAGCGTATACGTTAATATAGATTATAAGGATCCTAATAATCTTAAGGTAAATAAGTATTATATTAGAAGTATTGTAGAGTCGCTTTATATCTTTATAGTTAACGTTATTAAAGTTTTAGTTTTTTAAAGTTTATTACTAATATTAATATCCGGGGCGCGCGCCGGAAGTTAGTTAAGTCTATTTTAAGATTTTCGCCGCCGGGAATCCGTTATACGGAGGGAAATTTATCTACTATAATATAACGTTAGTATCGTCTAAGGACTATAATATATAATAAGTATTACGTAAAGTTTGTAATAATAATAATAAAGGGTTATTATATAACCTAAATAGTTGCACTTTATAAGTTAGTATATTTTCGCGCGTTTAAATAATATATTAGTTTTATCTATTAGATATTAGTAAAGATAATTAAGTATATAAAGAACTTCTTAGAAAGCTATATCTCTAAGTCCCTAATTTAGAAAGTCGTATACTACTATACTTCTAGTACGTCCAAACTTCTCTAAAAAGAAATACCTCGCGTATAAAGGATATTAGATCTTTTTAGAGTCCCGCAATACTTAAGGAAGTATTAGTAGCTTTAATCGTTTATCGTATAGTAATAATAGAACGTAATAGAAACTAAGGAGATACCTATATAATAATATAGTATCTATTAGAAGACGCGATATATTATACTTATTCTCTACTCTTTTTATTTATATTCACTATATATTTATTGTATTTTATTTACCGCGTATATACTACTCTTTCGCTACGTATACGTATTTACTACGTATTCGCTATATATATATACTTATTATATATATACGCGAGCTACGCTCTTACTACCTTTAAGATTCCTTCTATATATAACTAAAAGTATATCTCTCGGGCAGATATTATTAAAGAATTAAAAAGAAGATAAAGAAGTTACCCTAATAAAGGAGATAAAAGCGGGTCCGCCGGTTATATATTAGGCCCGGTTATAACTATTATAGGCCTCGAGATCCGTAATATACGGCTCCGTAGATTATAGGTACGCTATATATATATAATTATTATATATATACGCGGGACACGTATATAAATCCCTATATTCGTAATACCGCAAATTCTATAAAAAAGAAGTAAAAGAAGATAAAGAAGCTACCCTAATAAAGGAGATAAAAGCGGGTCCGCCGGTTATATATTAGGCCTAGTTATAACCGTTATAGGCCTCGAGATCTATAATATACGGCTATTCCTACAGATTATAAGTATTACCGTAGGTAAGCGTCCGTAGTATACCCGTTTATAACCTTCTCCGGCCTCGAGATCTATAATATACGGCTCTATAGAGTCTTTTAATAAAGGACGCGGGGTACGCTTAAAGCCTTAGCCTTCTCTAGTCGACGTATTATTATTTTAAGAGTAGTACTACCGCCGACTTACTCCTACTTAGTATTAGGTAGATAAGAGTTATTAAAAGGTTAAAAGGAAGGAAGAAGTTACCTTAATAAAGAAAATAAAAGCGGGTCTACCGGTTATATATTAGGCCCGGTTATAACCGTCGTAGGCCTAGCGTCTATAATATACGGTATTATAGAATATAGCTTAAGTATATATAGTATAATATAAGTATATACGGTATATATAGAGGTTATAGTATTTATTATATAATAATATTAGAGGGATAACGTCGTCGTATCGACGCGGGCTAGTTAATTACGAATCCTAGGTTCGCCTAAATCTAGTTAAAGGTTAAAAGGAGGGTAAAGAAAGTATCTTAATAAAGAAGATAAAAGCGGGTCTTATATATCGCGCGTTAGGCCCGGTTATAACCGTTATAGGCCTAGCCGTCTATAATATATAGTATAATATAGATACCGAAGCTATCTACGCCTTATCTCTTACTAGTTATATTCTAAAGATTAAAGAGAAGATAAAAGGGGAAGATATAATAAGAAAGATTAAAAGAACGGGTTCTTTATTATACTTATAATAGGTTAGTTTTCCTCGTTAGGATCCGGGTCTAGGAGGATATTATTAAAATAATCCTTATACTTATCGGGTTAAAGTCTTCTAGACGTATAATCTCTACTATAGGGTCGTTCTTAGGATCTACGGGTTTATCGGCCTATAGATTATCCGATTTATAATCTAAGAAGATCTAATAATCCTCTCTATTAAAACCTA